>CATIVS010000156.1:0-16339 GCA_949629135.1 Eremobia ochroleuca | reverse complement strand
TCCGCACTCATGGACCACTATGGAAGACAGGACTTAGAAACGCCATCGTCGTCACCATCATCTAGGAAGAGTTCACAATCTGGTTAGATATATTTTCACATTTCGAGCTTTCAGCGTCCAGCCGGTCGATTCTGTAAAAATCTCACCGTGAAATCATAAGTGAAGTGAGTACTTAATAGTGTTAATCCCTAGCGAATGGCAGCTCACTCCACGCTCACTTCACCCAAGCTTTCACGGTTAGATAGTTACAGAATCGCACGGCTGTAGTGAAATAATCTTGATTCTACAAACATAGTTTTTTCGGCCCTTCTATTCGCCACATAATTTTGTGTGTAACATTCAAAAATTTTAGATGTGCCGGTAGTAAACTATCCGGAAATGGATTCATCCGAAGCCCAAAGTACTACGGAAATGTTTAAAGACATGCTGAACCAGAAGAGAAACTTACTCTTCAGCAAGTTAACATCCTTCGACTCTGATGTAAGTGTTCCATCGGTGTTTTATGTGTTATTAAGTGTTGCAAAAATGTTGCATGGTCGTGTGGCTCTCAACTAATCTGTGTCGAAACTATATCTATCTAAATGTCTATTTAAATTGAAGAAAAGCTCTTGAGCATGAAAGCAGTTATCAAAGGCGTGATAGCGCTTCGGGCTGCCTTATACAAGCAAAACCCTTGTAATTATGACTTCATTCCTTTTCAAACTATATCAACTTACCAAGTTGGTAAACTATCCACTAAACTTTATCTACGCTTCGAACAATGGTGTATTGCTGTATTTTCTACTTTCAGCTCAACTATACTCCGTACATAATAATAAACATTTATAATTATTTCAATATTTAATACATTTACATAGCTATCTTCACGTTCTTGTTGTAAAAAACTGGCTTAAAATGAGGAAGGTATGTCATATCCCGCATGCTTGTAAAACAAAAGTATACCTGATACAAGATCAATGTTGTAGAATAATATATAACGAAATATTAGTAAATATTACGCTAGCTGGGAGTTGTAAGTACAAATGTAACATGTTTCATGTAACTACACTTGTGAAAAATGGTGAACAACCCAGATCAACAGCTTATTCTTTCTTCATTACAAAAGCAGTTCGTATAAAGTAACATAATTATGGTAAAGATTTTTACTCAAACAAATCTCGTGCTTATAGAAAGAAGAAAAGACGCTATTATTTAGTATTTTCTTTGATATCATTTGGGTGGTCGGCTCAAGTTGTTAGTCTGGTGCATTGTGAGATGAGACATGGTACAGGCGGGTTGTTTGTGTGCGTGGCAGGCCCCTCCCTCGTCGGACTGCTCGGCAGACGAGAGCGGCTCGATCACCACCAACCGAGCCAATATCTACGACCACCGCGCCTCCTTTAAATCCAATCTATCTGACACTGACGTCATGTTTCTCAATGTAAGTCCTAGTGCGATTTGTATTCACCCCTCTTAGACGCTTACCGAGCTTGTATTATGCGATCAAACAATAGCCCCAAAATTAATTGGAATATTTTACTCAAAATTTGTTATGAAGGCTATTATCGCTGCAGTATTTAGATAATAGATATGCATGTTACGTATCTCTAATAAATTATTTAAAGTAGAATTAGAAAATTTTGTAAATATATTTTTTTTTTATTTCAAAGTACTTTTTGATTAACAAGACTAACATCAAGATATTAGAATAATATATATTTTTCTTCTGGTAATCTGTCAAGCCATCGGTGTCTAATGCACAACTACAAATTTATTTTTCTGAGGAAAATAGAACGCACACCATAAGCTCATTCAGAAACTATCGTTTGACTATGCCTTGGAGTAGTATACAAATGTAGAGTGAGTGTACTTGCCAGATGTCTGCTGAACATCGCGGATCACATACGTAACTAGTCCAGACGATCAATTCTGTTAAAATCTCACCGTTAAAACTTAGTTGAAATGGGCCATCATTACTGTCAATCATTAGCATCAGGTGGAATGGCAGCTCATTTCACGTAGGAGTTTCACGGTGAGATTTTTACAGAATAGACCGGTGGTTTGATTTTATGTACATGTATGATAATCATCGCTGCATTTGTATACTACTCTACTACGTAAGATTTACATATACATTTAAAAGCTATGTGTGTGCTGTAACACAGGTGCACCGCGGCGGGCCCGGCCAGGGCGCGGCGGGCAAGCCTCGCGCGGCGAGCGTGTTCTCGTCCAAGTCCTCCGTGAGCGCCTACCGGCCGCCCGTCGTGGGCGTGCCCGTCACCTCGCCCATCACGTCGCCGGACACTACGCGCACGTACCTGTACCAGGGATTAATTGGTAAAAACTGGTTTTAACACGTTCAACGCCACGGAATAAAATGATAAATTTCCACTCAGGCCATGTCGGACAATGTTGAGCGACACCAGTATATTCCGTTCGGGCCGTGGGGAACAATGTTGTCCGACAGTCAGACCTATGTCTAAACGTCTCTTCTGAACCTTTGGTCAAGAATACAAGGCAATATTGTAAGCAGCATGACCTGCGCGACCTCCTAGAACAGTGTAATCACAACTTCAGCACTCTAAAAAAATATATATATTAGAAAGCTATAATCATACGCAGCAGGCCATGGGGGACAATGTTGGGCGTCATGAGTTATCTTCACATTTATAAATATTTCCACGGTTGTGTCAATGTTTTGTAATTTAACAATGCATATTTAATAATATTATTAATAAAACAAAAAGTCGATTTTTTTTTCAATTTTACATGTTTTGTGTGGCTTATAGGGAAAGTTAAGTGTCGCCCAGCAATGTCCGACATGGCGTTGAACGTGTTAAACTTGTACTAAAACTACTTACTTAAACAAGTTCATGTAAAATATTTATTCATTTTATTTAATAACACATACATTTGTTTTAACAAGTAAGACCCAAGCTAACAAAAGTTAGAATTGCTAATTGTCCAGCCCCAAGTAAAGGTGCAGTATAAACCATTAGGAAAGAGTTTTATTTTTAATTATTGAGATGACTAGGCTGACTGTGGAATCGTGCTCGTCACTTCATCACCGCGTTCATGTGCATCATATAGGTACTCGGTAGTCACATAAGAGCTGATCCAGCCTGATGAGTGATTCTGGACCGAGTCCATTTAGATTGCTATCGACACGCTCAGAAGAAGATAAAGGCTGAGTGTCACCAAGCAAACATCTGTAATATTTCGAGAGGAAGCCTCTTTCGCCTCGAAGGACCATATTACTTTTCCTAAAATTTAGCCACGTTATTCACAAAATCATACAAATATTTTCCTTCTCAATTAAAGGAAAAGAAAGATCAAACCTATGGGACCAAATGCAGTTCTGGGAGGATGCGTTCCTTGACGCGGTGAGTCAAGAACGCGATATGATCGGGATGGACCAGGGCGCCAACGAGATGATGGAGCGGTACAAGTGCCTGAGTGAAACGGAGCGCAAACGACTCGAGCATGAAGAGGACAGGTTACTGTCCACTGCGCTGTACAACCTGACGGCTGCCATGGTGCTGGTGGGCGTGGACGCCGACATCGTGAGGAACAAAGTGCGCCGCCTGCTCGCTAAGAGCCACATCGGACTGGTGTACAGCCAAGAAGTCAACCATCTGCTAGATGTCGTGCATACTTTGGTAAGTACAGACAGCATTTGAGTTATTTGTAAATGTTAATACTAAAAATAAATGTATGTGCAGATTTGTCATTCTAGACACAGAAAATATATTTTTTTTTTCTATTTAGTCCGAGATTCGGTGATTACACCAAATCTCGTTTACAGGATTAAATAGAAAAAAAAACATGAGTCTCATGTAAGTTTACACCCTTTTAGTCTCAAGTATCCTTAAAAGTTAAGAGGAGTGCCAACCACTTTCATCTCGTGTTCGCAATAACGTGTAACGCTGGTGTTCTATCTAGCACGGCAACGACATAGAACTGAAGCCGCTGGGCTCGCGTTTGCTCCGCCGCGCGACGTTCACGGTGCACGAGGGCGACGCGGCCGGCGAGCTGCGCTTCATGGAGGTGCGCGACGACGGACTCATCCTGCGCTCTACGCAAGGTGAACTTGTATAACATAATATCATGCCCATATTCCACGAAAGGTTAGGCAGAGCTGTACATATAGTACACCATTTTGCTATATATATATATTTAAAACCCTTGTGATATGGGGAGGGCCATCAACCGGGCAAAAATCCAGACTCCGTCTCCGGATCGAAAAACGCAATAACACTGCCCGACCAGGGAATCGACCCCAGGACCTTATGCTCCGATGCTCAACTATTATAATCATTGCAAATCACGAGCGCGAGTCATGTGATTTAAAAACCGGAAAGTTTAAATAGTAATTATATACTTACAAAACGTACGTGAAATATGATGCTACACTACATTGTGTGTAGCATTAAGTGGTTTATGACTCGTACATTTTATAGGAATTGACAAATAACATTTATGACATATTTAAATAATGTCCTCAACTACAACATGGGACTTTCGAACACAGACCACGCCCCCTTCCCCCTGCAACCCACTTCACGGTCGGTGAATGAAAGTCCACGTTCGCACGGACGTAAAAATATCGCGGCGGGATTTTATCGCGCACTGGATTTTTAACTCTAGGTGTTGAGCCGAGCATTGAAGCTATAAGTTATAATATTTTATGTGTTTTTGACTATCTATTTATTTCTGTTTAAATTATATTTTGATTATTATTATTAGTTGACAGTTTAAATTATATTTGATTATTATTATTATTTGACTTAATTTATTCATTTATACATGTTTTGACATTCACGATTAATTTTTATAATATTTTTAAATTATTGTATTTTTTAATTTTTATTTTATTCATTTTTATGTTTTATATTGTTTTTATGTAATATTATGTATTTTTATTATCTGCAATAAACAAATTGAATGAATGAATTGAATGAATTGAAAATCCAACAGAGCGCATCCCAACGCGTCAAAAAAACACATTGTTGGATTTTCAACTCTCGACGCTAAGCAGTGCTTTGAAAATCCAGTGCGCGAAAAAAAATCGCCGCGGGAAGAACGCGCCTGTGCGAACCTGGGCAACACTGGAGAACGGTGACAGTACCGGTCCCGTTGCGATGTGAAAAAGCCGCTGGGGTTATTTATGAAAACACATCTAACGTGATTTGAACATTCCTTCTAGAATAATTTAAATCGGTTGCACTCAACTGCTGTACCTACACGTAGATATCCTTAGGGCGAACTTCACCTCGTTCAAGAGATGTCAGTGTCATTATTTTTGTGAAATATTTACACTTACAGCTCTTGAACACGTTTTATACCTGCTGTTTGCGTTCAGTTTCATTGATAACATCCGCCCTTAACTGCCCAGTTAGTCTAACAAGGATTAAAGCGCCATTCTTTTGGCAGAGCTCTGTCACTTTCTCTGTCATGGAGAGATAGAAGCAATACTGATATGTGCCGTATATCCCGTAAAATGCCTATGAATACATCAATTCCAGGCACCATCGTGGAAAGGTGGTGGTACGAGCGGCTGGTCAACATGACGTACAGTCCCAAGATACGAGTCTTGTGCCTTTGGAGGAAGAACGGTGGCCAGACGCAGCTACATAAATATTACACTAAGAAGGTTCGTGACACTTGTTTGTTGATACATCCTCGCTACAATCTTTTTCATATTATTTAGTTACAGTTTAGAGTTTTGTATAATTTTTGTAGAAGAATCTGTTTTATTCCATCACTCCACAAGTCCTGACATGTTTTGTTTTGTTTACCGTTGTGAGTGTGTAAAACTTAAGCCGCTACAGCTTAGTGAGTGTGACAGCCGTGACGTGCAAGTTTCTTTTATTCATTGTTTTATGAGGATTGAAACATGGAAAACCTAAAAAAATCAATTTCCGTTGAAGAGCTACGCGTTTTTTTTAAGTTTTGTTGTATCCTCAATTATTCATCGGCAGTTTCTCATGAGCTGTTAGTGAAGTGTGTGGGTGATAATGCGCTCAGTAAGTGCGTGTGCGTATGCGTATGCGTGTACGTGTGCGCGTGTGTGTGTGTGTGTGTGTGTGTATATATTTATGTGCTTTTTCCATGGCTAATAATGTTCCAAACAAATCTTATGATTTACATAAAAGTGTCCTATCATCATTCTGTCATTGCCCTATGTTACTTGGGGTCGGCGCAACACATTATCTTCCATCCTCCCTTGTCAGCCGTCACTTTCTCTTTCGTAAAAGTTCTATGTCATTCGAAAATATTGTCGTTTTCTATCAGTGAAATATTTTTTGTAATAGGATATGTATTTTCAGAGATTACCTTTTACAAATATCTCATCGCGAGGAGAATTTCGATTTTTAAAAGCTATGTGTTAATGGTTGCAGTGCAAAGCGCTGTACTACTGCATCAAAGAAGCGATGGAGAAGAGCGGTCGGCGACAAGACGCGGCCGAGCTGGGCGGGGAGTTCCCCATACAGGACTGCGCCACCGGGGAGGGAGGCCTTATACAGGTGACGTACTTCCATAGACACCAAGATTCAAACATTAATTATAGCGCTACAAGGTTATATTGGCGCGTGGCCAAAATCAGAACTAACGTCGCCATCTTGTTTTTTGAATACATTTCTAGTAACATTTCATGGAAAAATTGCACGACAGCGCCTCTCTACCAACGTCATTCGTGCGCCAAAATATCCTTGTAGCAGTGTCTCTTATTACTCTGTAGAGCCTTGTGATGTTATGAAGAACAGGTACTTTTAAGAAACCTCAAGATATGCTCTTAGACATAACCGTATTAACCTTCTGAGCGCCACGTTAAAAAAAGCAAAATTGTGCCCTCAGCGCCAGACTATGAATTCATCCTTTACTACCTACAAAATAGTAGTGAGTTCGAAATTATATCGATAAAGCACTAACTATTTATTTTTTAACATAAGTATGTTTTTAATAAAAGGTTACCGGAAATATATAATACAGGAGTTTTATTTCATCCCGCTTTGTCCTTTATGACAAAAATGATAATAATATGTGTCAGAGTTTCGGCGTTAAATCCACATTTCAAAACAATGATCGATAAAACAAAGTCACAGCAATATGTTCAATCATAGCGTACTTTCTTGTCACCTTATGATGACAGTGGCGTAGCTGGCACGGCTTTTTTTAATTGCTCGCCTCTGCACTAGAGGTGCGCAACCGATATTTATTAATAATATCGCAATAATAATAGGTATTTTATTTTAATGGTTTCGTATTTTATACATATACAGTATCTGCATTGTTAATTAATAATACAATTTAAAAGTGATGGGTCAAAAAATAATGATTTATATGTAGGTATAAAAATATGTTTTTAATGTATCTAACCTCGTAACGCCCAATGTACAATGTATTGAACAAAGTGACATACAGTATTACACATTGCAAACATGCATTTATATTAATTAATGTACATTGTAATGTACATTGGGCGTTTAGGAGAAGGTTTTGTTTTTAGTCTGGGCCGGAATGCCGTATGTAGCTTTGTTCAATACATTATACATTGAGCGTTTAGCTCATCTTGCGAAATTTAGCTTGGGCGTTACGAGGTTAAATATAATATCATTATCACCATAATACAAATGCACGAATTATCCTAGGGAACAAATGAAATTTAGTTCAAATAAACCTCAATCTATTATGACACTAAATATTTTATGACACGCCAGCCGAGCTCAGGGCTCTTCCAAATTGTTTACATGAATTTTATTCTTTCTTTTAATTAAAAAATCAGAATCTCTACTTTGTAGTTTTATTTGAAACAAATTACTTATAACACAATAACTTCTTTAAACTAGGATGCATGTTCCTATGACTGTCTGATATACTGATCTCACAAAATGCATTGACATGATAAACGATATTTTAATATGAGAGTTTAAGTCGTTAAGAATATTAAAGTACCTAATGAAAACAAACTATTATTAATAGTAAAAGAACAGCTCTATTTGAAAATTTACCACATGTGTCGTCATGGGATTGTCGTGATTAGATGACCGTGGGCGTTTTTGGCACAGACAATATGACAGTGTGATGGAGATGGGCATTACTGCCCTCAATAGCATAGTTACACTAAGTTGTATTTTTGTCAAAAATGAGTTAGATATACAGCCGTGATCGCGATAACGAGATCTACATTTTTGTCACCCATTCGTTTGAATCGTTTTTTATACCAAAGGACATCATTCATTTCGTACCCAAATAATTAAAGTGCCGGCCAGAAAAAAAAAGTACTGCTGTCTTATGGGAAATGACATCTTTAGCATTTTTTACTATTACAACGAAAGTCATTGAAAAAAAAAAAAAAAACCACTGAACCCTCAGCTGCTATTTGAGATTGAAAATGCCAAAAATCATATTTTAATAAAAAATATACAGTTAAAACATATTCAGGGTGTTAAATTCAATTAAAAGTTGGTATTTCTTGAATGTTATGCATATAACACTTGTTATAAAAATATGATTTTTGACATTTTCAATCTCAAATAGCAGCCGGGGGGTTAATTTTAGGCTTTGGCTGTAATAGTACAAAATGCTCAAAATGTTATTTCGCATAAGAAAATAGTACGTTTTTTTTCTGGCCGGCACTTTAATTTTTGGGTATAAATTGTTCGACACTTGAATGATGTCCTTTAACAATTAAAAATTTGCAGTAAGACGGAGCATTATTTTTACATTACAAAGCATTCTCGAAACCGTCTAGAGCGTATTTACTGCAACTATGCTATTGACGGCAGATTACAGTAATTATAATTTATCGATAATAATCAACTGACACCGACATTTGATGAGCAGATAGTTCAGTATTTCAAAATTTTCATGATTTTCGAATCATAAAACTTCAATATCATAAGTTTTATTTATTTATTGTAGAATAATTTCAAAAAATTAAATATAACGTAGGTTACCGTCGAGGTCACAATATTCTTATGATATTGATTGCTACCTACATCACTACGTGTTATGATATGATGACTGTGGCGTTGAGGGCACTATGTTTTTCGAACTTTATAATTGGTATTAGTTTTTGACATGTTATGTTAATATAGATGAAATATAAAGAAGGAAGTTCAGCTAATATAAATTAGGATGAGTCAAGGAACATAATTAGTAAAGGAAATAATAAAAAAAAAATGTTGTTTTATGAGTTTTATTTACGTATAAAATTCTGTCATGGGATCGTGACCGTGGCGTGCTGGGCACAATTTGGTTTGTCATCTATAGGTGACTCTGGCGGTCGAAAGGTTAATAGGACTGTAGGATGATTTGATTTGGACGGATTTTCTTGTCTCTCTAGACTTATAGACACAAGAAAATCCGTGTCTAGTGAGACAAAAAATTCCATCTAAATCAAATCATCCTAGAGCCCTAAATCAAATCATCTACATTAGTTAATGTAGATAAAATAAATAAACAGACGGAACACGGGTGGGTTTTAGTCAGTAAAAGTCTAACGCACCCTCCCGATCCGCCCAGAGCGGGAGAAGTTATTGGATAATTTCCCACCCCAAAAAAAAGCCCTAAATCAAATCATCTAAATTAGTTAAGCTTAATGTAGATAAAATAAATACCTATAATTATTACGCATTGAACTATATTTTTAATAAAATACCATAAATTAGGAATCATATACTGAGCCGTTGACCCTCCTAGTACAGACGCCAGCACATCAAGCTACCCAAACATGTCAAATTTTCCCGAATTTTGACAGACAGAGTAGCTTGATGTGCTGGCGTCTGTACAAAATGTTTCAATATGATCACTAATGAATGATGATGATTTTGTTCACTGTTTTAACAATACATCTATAACTCCAAAGGTGTGCATGGAAGGCGTCGGACTTCTGTTCCACCACAGCAAGGTATGTCCCTACGCCTCGTTTTTGTGTTCGTCTCTTTTTGTCAGCTTATTTATGTTATTTATATGATAAATTATCAAAAAACGATTACCAAAATGTTACACGTCGGAGTAGAAGTGACAAGTTTTGGTATTATCGTGAATCGTTTGTCCAGGTAAGATATCTGTCGGTGTTTATGCTTGATTTGGGAAAAGTCTCGATACAAGTGAGTGAAACATTAATATAGAGTGTTGTACGCTCGCGCTGTACGACAGTCTATATACAACAACAGCGTCCGCGCTGCCATTGCTTCATTGTATCAATATTGTATCGGTGCCGTTAGCGCGTTGTTATTATCGTACCGTATTATGAAGCTTATCTATCCAACAAGACAAGTATACCTTCTACTATTAAAGAGGCACAGAATTTATATTCATATTTATTAAGAATCGTTAAAAAGTTTTAGTCACCATTTTTAGTCGATGCCCCACATAAATATATGCCTAGTTTTAAAATTCTCATCCTCATAAAACTTATCCGGACGCAAGGACCACTCAAACTTTCCTATTTGGATTTCTCTTAAATTTTTTCTCTGTAATTTTTTTTTCATACTATATTTATATAATATTTATCTTATATATTTTGTTTGAAATTCAGGTGATTTTGCATTTACTAATTCCGTATTATTGTCGACAAAGCTTAGGTCTAATTAAGACCCAGTATTTTTGCCCTTAAATATCCTTATCTACTATTCGATGTAATAGTTTAGATTATTTTTTTTTACATTTAAGACTAACCGTTGTCCATCTGATATACGTTCTTATACTCCGTACGACTTGTGCATGTGCTATTTGTCTGCAACACCCGTACATCGCTGGAGTGCGTGGGCGCCGCTGTGCTCTCGCTAGGAACTTTTGAGATGGTCCTTGACACGCGCTCGGCCGCCCTCAACTAATCTCATATTTTTGTCTGTTCTACTCTTTCCGGACACGCCGAACACGCGCCGCTGCGCAAAAGGATTTCGAGGTACACAGTGGTTCATTCATAGTAATGGCTGGCTCTTACGATGATCGACACGACCTTTATGACCTTTAAGAATTAGTCACGGTCACCGTGAGAATCGCATCTAGCGATGATCGTTCGAGGTCGTAGGGCTTTACTTGTAGTTTTGAGGCTTACAGATTGTTTTTAGCCGTTGTTAGCGTTGTATTAGTTCTCCCGAGTGCGGCGAGCGCCGATGCGCGCAGTCGTGCATGCACATAGACGCCCTTTGTTTATTATCTGTTTATATTAACGCACCCGACAGCTTGCATTCGTATCGTGGATCGTCCGGCGAGCGGTCTCGACCTTTCGCTCTCGCACTTTGTGCCGAGATTTAGTTCGTTCGTCCCCTATCACCCGGAACCATAGCGAGCGTCCGTCAGCGCTAAAGCTTACCGGACGCGAGTCACGAGGTCAGTCGTAGAGCATTCGCCATCTCACAAGTTCCGGTGCGGCCCGGGTGCCGCGCGGCCCCCCCGCACCCGCACCGCCCCCGCACCGCATCTGACCTCGCACACTGCACTCCCGCCCTGCCGAACTCCTCACCCTCGCTCTTTGCTCGATGTCTCAACTGCAAAAACTAAATATTGCCACTTTGATTCCGATATTACTAAACGGTCTTGTTTAAAAAGCATTCTGGTACTTATGGTTTTCAGAATTGGACCTGACCGGGGACAATTTAGTCTTATTAGGAATTGAAGAAGATATGGCAGTTAATTGGCATGCGTTTAGTTTTTGCGCTCGATAAACGATACACTAACAGAGATAGATAAAGGCGGGTTATGTTTGCCGTTAGTGTATTGGGCTCCAATCCCCGTATCGCATGTATTTTTGGCGCATGTATTTTATTTTTTAATTTTCTTTGGAGATGTGACTTGTAAGTAATACATATGTATGTCATTATTGACACATTTATGTTAAATGATCGAAAATGAATATCAACTGCGTGTTTACTATTAGCGAAGCACGCAAACTACGATACAGAAAAATGAGTGGGGAAAGACAAGCGGCGGTAAAAAGCGATATATTTTAGTTCTTTACAAATATAGTAGCCATATTGAACAGGCTAACGATTCAACTCCAAAGGAAATAAAATATGCAATTTTATTTAATCGATGTTACGATATTACGCTTGTAAGCATTGTAGATAAGTGTTTATTATTCTCTATGCATGGATTTAGTTGAATGTAGTGTTTACTAGATTTGCAAATATTACCAATTGTTAGGTACTACAACGACTATTTTATATACATGTTCATTATGTTTGCGCGAATTTAAAAAAGAATGCTGTCCTATTTTATGAAAGCGATGTGAATTTTTGTCTCGAGACAAATCGTATTGCGAACACATCCAATCTCATTCGATTCTTTAACTTCTAGCGAACTTCAACATACGGTACTTTCACGTGACCTTTCAGAGATTCATTTGGTTTAACAAAATTTTTCCTTACGATTGTTATTTAATTAAGTTATGCTAATTGTTTACCACCTTCTTCTTTTTGAAGCCGGTTAAAA
Organism: Eremobia ochroleuca; assembly: GCA_949629135.1. NCBI lineage: Eukaryota > Metazoa > Arthropoda > Insecta > Lepidoptera > Noctuidae > Eremobia > Eremobia ochroleuca. The sequence continues at coordinate 3,916 of CATIVS010000156.1, read as the reverse complement.
AGTATCTAAATACTATTTAGTTATTTATAGGTCTGTAGCCAGAAGAGAGTAGATAATGAAGCATTATTAACGCCACGCAAAGACTTGCATACCTAATAAACGGTTAACAGCTTATCTACTAAATTCGCGTTGGACACAGAACCTCATATTTCCTCTGTTGCTATTAAGCAACAAAAATTCCTAATGTGGGATTATTTTTTAGTCGCTGTGTTCTCTTTTACGCTAGTTTTTAACTAGCTCGCGTACGACCGAAACGAACGTGTGTCAATAGTCCCTTTAATATTACGCTCCGGAGTCGGCATCACACGACTTCCTTTGCGCGGCGTAAGTGACATTATATTAATCTTATCTACCCTCAGCCTCTGCTACATAGATGTGCGCACGTCTGTTACAAGTTTTATTTAGTTTCAAGAATATATTTCATAATCAGTTCTTAAAATGACCACTGAACTTATCTGTGTTACAGTTTTTCGTGCGGCTGGATCACATTAGGAAGTGCTTCACGCAGAATGGCGGTATCTTCGTTTTAGAAGAATTTAGTAAGTTTATAAATGAACTAGCTCCAGTTTTTAAATATAACAAAAATAACTTAATTGGATCCTTTAAATAACACGTTGGATGCAGTTCTAATCAAGCCTCCTTAAACGCGTCTGACCATCTTGCTAAATAAAAAGTGTTGACTGACAAAATTACGTTTCAGATCCAAAAACAAGACAGATTATACAAAGGAAATATAAATCTGTAATGGTAAGTAACATTTTAGCAATGATTTGTTTTTGTTTGTTTAATTTTTGTTTGTTTAATTTTTGTTTATTTTCATTTGATGTGACTGTTTATGTACGTGTTTCATTTATGTTGTAGGCAGAAAAAGTAGTGCTTGATCTTCACCGTTTCTTCTCCTTGTGGCTTTCCCGTTACTTTGTCGAGACGGGTGGACATCAATTGAATTATACACCTTGCGTTTCTTAGCTCATATCCTTCCTAATCAGTGTACGTACCAACTGCACGTGTTTTGTTTTTATTTTTTTTTATTACGAAGCGTTATTTGTGCATATTTTTTACGTACTGTGCTTATTATGTATGTACAGACGCCAGCACGTCAAACTACCCGAAACTGTCAAATTTTCCCAATCAACTTTGAACCTAATGCTTTAGCGATAAAGTTGAAAAATCTATTAAATAAGTTTGACAGATTGTAGTAGCTTGATGTGCCGACATCTGACAACCAACAAAATACAAGTCTTTTTTTAAAACACGTTCTGTTTGTGCTCGGTAGTCAAGAACAAAGTCTTCGCCTACGTAGTGCAAATATATCTTAGCAGGTGACTTGTATTTTGCTGACTGTACCTACATAACTCATATCACTGCATTTGCTGTTATTTTATAACTTATCACATTACCATTATAACACCTTTTCTGTCATCTAGACATTTTCTGCTAACCATTAAGTAACAGATGTCATCAGCAAATTTCAATGCCTAGCGCAAAATCTCGATTCGTTGTAGAAAAAAAAACCATTTCGAGATTTCAAGCGTGCTACAAACATGAAAATGAAAAATGTTTATTCGTCTCAAAACAGTTACATGGATGCATGTAAGGATTTTTATGGAATTATTTTATAGCTATAATTTATAACTAACCATATGTCAAAATAATCGACACTGGCACCTCCTTTTCATAACTATCAATGAATTCTATGAACACGTTATTTAAAGTAGCTACAAATTGATGAATTCCGTTCACAGACGGTCAGAGTGATTCAACAAAGATTTCCATCATTTGTACATACAATGTGATAATAACATTATAGTAGTTTATTCACTAAGGGCATAAAGTAGTGTCTTATTGTCGCGGGCACTATTATGAATCCTGAACGCAACGAAGGATTCTAGGGCTCCCGAGCTTAGTGAGGTAGTTAATACTACAATCCTGGGTGGAGTGAGGGATTCAAGGGCGCCCAAGACGAAGACAACTTTATCCCCGAGGAGAATACTCTACTTTTCGCACCTACGCGTAGGTGCGAAAAGTAGAGTAACCGAATTGGTAGTTTATGAAACTGTTAATTAACCGTGGAATACCTAGTTATACGCAGTGCATACCTACACTATTTACCCGACTACGTGACAGGACAGGGTTATGTTTTATGCGTACATACTTAACTATGTATCTTTGTATGTGGAATTCCTTATACCCTCGAAGCATCGTAACGACCGGATTGATTTTAATATATGAGGTGTCTAGCGACTCGTTTGGGTCGCGCGAAGGATACAGACTAGGTTTGTTTTTATAAAATCAAAATGGCGCATTTTAGACGATGACAAAGGAAGGTCTTGAAAAAAAAATAGCACCATTACTATGTGGGATATCAAAATGACTTGAGGAGACGATTCCAAAAATATAACACACTAAAAGGGATTGAAATAAAAATAAAATGACAAAATCAAAACCCGACTACAACTAAGATTCAAAACTAGCTCACTTTTCTAGCAGTCTTATCCAGTTGGGGGCATCAAATCTGAGATTGAACTAAAATATCATACCTACTGCCCGTCGGGTTTTCTTTTTTTCACTTTTTCAATCTAATCTCATGCATTTTCATCAAAAACAATGAATAATATCGTCAATAGACCGTCAGCTCAAATCCTACATTGTAACGCGGGGTATACGCCCTCATTTTGTTCGTTGGCGACGACTAAAACCTATGAAGTAAGAACTCTTTGGTCGACCTGCAGGGTAATTGCGTAACTCACTATCAGTAGCAATGGGTTTCATTTTGACAGTTCAATAACATTCATTGCGTTATTTACGTTGTTGAGCAGACACTTTTGGTCGAACATATGGAGCAATGGATTAGCAATATGATTCAAATTGGGAGTACCTAATAGTGAGTACGTAATTAGGGTGCTGTATTCTTTTCTATTAATGTTTCCATACGTTTTTCTCAGTTGACGTTCCAAATTCAAATCACATTAATGACCAGAGCGGGTCATAATGAAATTCAGTACAACATTAATACCCGGCTAGAGCCCAGGGCTTAAATGACTTGCTTTAGGTTAGCTTTGCTTGACATATAATTTGACGTTATCGACAGGTGGTATGAAAAAATATTATTGTTATTGTATGAAATTGCAGGCGGACCAGATATGCTACGCAGTGCTTTGTGTATTCTCTTACTTCGCGGCGGGCCACGAACAGAAGAAGGCGATACTCGAGCAGGCCGCGCGTGTGCCGCCAGCACCGAACGACGCACTGTCGCCCGCTTCGCAAGCACACGCCGACACGCGCAGGATCAGTCCACAGGTCGGTTGCTACACTGCTACAAGGATCTTTTGGCGCTCGAAATACACAGGGGGGTGCAGCTGGTAAACATTTAAGCAATAGGCTAGTGGACAGTATGAAAATACCAGAATTTTGTATTGTAAAATGGTCTCGCTCGAGCTAAAAATATGAAAAATCAACTTAATTTTGTAAATGATTTTAGATTATTTAATATTTTTGAGAAATAATTGCGTAAAAATAAGCCCTTGGTCACGTGATATTCAACGCGAATAAAAACTAACTGCGACACGCCAGTTCTTGCAGACGACTGTGTTTCAAACTAAAAACCTTTATGCGTCCGAAAGTTTCTTTTGCATTAATAATTAGACGCACTAGAAGAATGATGTTGAAAAGAACAACACTGGTGCATGATTGGTAGTGTGTCCCTCTCGCACAATGTGGCAGTGTTCATTATTCATCTAATAAATTAGTAATATTTAGTCATATTTTATATAGGCCAATAAAATATTTGGAAATTCATAATCGTCTACGACTGTCAATGTAAACATTTACATTATATTATACGTTTTTAATTAAGAATATTATACTATTCCGAAAGAAATAAAAGTTTATGTGCGAGCAACACTGTTAACAAACT
>CATIVS010000155.1:0-21795 GCA_949629135.1 Eremobia ochroleuca | reverse complement strand
ATCTATTTTTACTTGTTTTAATAATATTTAGCAATTTAAACCTTATGACTTAATCAAGAAATGACTTCGCAACAAGCAATTACTTCTATCTTATTATACGGGTGTAAGACTTAGCACATGTCTCGCTCACACTTCACTGTGCCGTGAGCGGGTGCTTCATACATTTTGATATTTTTAAATTACATTATATAAATCTAGTAAACTGATTGTATATGCTTTGCATTATGAATGTTTATGCTATGTGTATACAACGTGTAACATAATTAAATCAATCTCCTTTGGGTCAAGTTCAGTACCTACATGAACCTACCTATATCAAACCCGTTTCTTAAGTACAAATAAATTATATTATAACTTACCTGTTTATTTTAACAATCCATTTCCGTGCTTGAAATATAATTCACTGCACAACCACACGCAGAAAACACGTGAATACTGAAATTATTGGAGCAGTGTTTACATTTACTACTGTATATTATGCGCGTAAAGATGTGACTGAACAATAAACACTCGAGCGCAAAATGAAGTAACCGCGACACCAGCGCCACTTCAAAAATTACGGTAACGTCAGTGAACTAATAGCGTACGCACACGACAAGTTTTAACTGATATAATTCCTTTATAAGACGTCATCGCTAATATTAATTTGGAAGGAAAAAAAATCAGAATGTTTATTTCAATGTAATATATGTACCTAATATATGGAATCATGGTCACCCCATCAGTTGTAATGTATGATATTTTATATCGAATTTATCTTTTAAAGTACTAATACAGCAGAATCGCAATTTATTTGGAACGAATGTACTCCTATACATAAATCAGGAAGTCGAATTTTGTAAACAAACATGTCATATTTACAAAGATATAGGCGTCTATGGAGGGCCGTGCTGAATGAACTAAGATTGGTTTATTTTCCAAATTTAGAAAGTTGTATGAGAAACCAATGCGGTACATATGTTACTTGCCAAACATCAATTATTTTTTAATAGTTTTTAGCTAAGGTTGTTTTGTCTTGTTTTAGATATTTTCTTATATCTTTTTTTCCAGCACGGCCCCCTATCCACATCTATATATTATTAGTTATTATGAATTCACAATATCTGTTGCGGCACATATAACATGTTAATAGAGTACATTCCTTGAGTTTAAGAAACTTTTTAATACGCTATATATTTTTCAAGTTACATGGGGGGCCGTGCTGAAAACGTTTGGCTGGCACGGCCCCCTTTTTTTGCATATTTCTTCAAAAGTACAGAGGTACATTGAAAAAAAAGCAGGTACATATACTTCTAGAGGCGAGTACATTGCATTGATGTACACCTAAAACGCAAATTCTGAGGGGCCGTGCGGGGCAAACGTACATAATAATTTAGCTCGGAGAGCGTGCGTCTAGCTACCACGAGCCTCACACGGCGGAGTCCCTTGCGCGCGCCGGCGCAGTTCCGATCGCCGGGCAGGGAATCGCTCCGTCTCACTCGCACCACTGTGACGTGCGCAACTGGTTTATCTATATTACAAACGAATCCGAGCGTTCGTTTGTTTATTGAGATTTAATATTGAGTTTTCTTTATTTATTATTAATTTTATAGTGTGAATGTTATTAATATGTTTATTCTCTATTATTGTTTGTATTGATTTTATTTATTTTTTAAGGGTAATTTTAGAATACTTTGTAGTGACACAGTACCTGTCACAAACATACCTTTGAACCAGTTACCTTTACCTCATACCACCAAACCAATTACCATTACCAGATACCACCGAGCCAGTTACCACATACCACCGAACCAGTTACCTTACCACGTTTTAACACTCTGCACAAGAAACAGTGAAGCAAGGCATCTTGAAAAAGACGAGTACGTAATAACACACTTCGTGATAAAGAAACAAGATCGCAAACACGACGCGGCACGAGCGTCATCACAACGCCGCGCCACACACGTTCGCGGGTCGCTTCGAAAGAAGCGGTTTTGTAAGCGCATGCAGAGCAAGCAGAAGCACCAGCACCCTCCGTGTCGTCACTGCACACTCCGGGACCTCGCAGATGGACACACGACGCTGACGACACACGCGTCCCGCGGATCGGCAGACAGTCTTCACTCGACGACGGCACCTGGGGGAAAAGGACCGCGCTAGGCGCGCGACTCATATTTATACCTTCGCGGCGAATAGTCCCGCGTGCAAAACAACGCCCCGAGCCCCGCGCGCGGCTCGCCCTACGGCGCGTCGCTATTGGTCAAGATAAATGTAAACAATAAGATGCTAGGACTAAGGTACTATTGTTAGTGTATATATAAGTAGGTTGTTTTAGAAAATAAATCAGTTGTTAAATTCCCGCCTGAGAAGTTATTACTTTCACCACGTCGCGTCACGGTGCCCAACACTAAATTGTGATGTAGTGACACAGTACCTGTCACAAACATACCTTTGAACCAGTTACCTTTACCTCATACCACCAAACCAATTACCATTACCAGATACCACCGAGCCAGTTACCACATACCACCGAACCAGTTACCTTACCACGTTTTAACACTCTGCACAAGAAACAGTGAAGCAAGGCATCTTGAAAAAGACGAGTACGTAATAACACACTTCGTGATAAAGAAACAAGATCGCAAACACGACGCGGCACGAGCGTCATCACAACGCCGCGCCACACACGTTCGCGGGTCGCTTCGAAAGAAGCGGTTTTGTAAGCGCATGCAGAGCAAGCAGAAGCACCAGCACCCTCCGTGTCGTCACTGCACACTCCGGGACCTCGCAGATGGACACACGACGCTGACGACACACGCGTCCCGCGGATCGGCAGACAGTCTTCACTCGACGACGGCACCTGGGGGAAAAGGACCGCGCTAGGCGCGCGACTCATATTTATACCTTCGCGGCGAATAGTCCCGCGTGCAAAACAACGCCCCGAGCCCCGCGCGCGGCTCGCCCTACGGCGCGTCGCTATTGGTCAAGATAAATGTAAACAATAAGATGCTAGGACTAAGGTACTATTGTTAGTGTATATATAAGTAGGTTGTTTTAGAAAATAAATCAGTTGTTAAATTCCCGCCTGAGAAGTTATTACTTTCACCACGTCGCGTCACGGTGCCCAACACTAAAACTTGTTAATTTATTACAGCAATGTAACAGTACCCCCCTCCCCAGATAAGGATTTTTTTTATTTGAAAAAAAAAAATCCGTGCTTTTTATAATACACTGTAGCGCAATCCTATCCAGTAGGCTTTTTTAGTTTCAGGTCTTTTATATGCCAAGCCCCGAGTTCACGACCAGCCATGTCCTCTAATTCGTAAACTAGGGGCGATCTTTTAATCTTTATTTTGCACTTTTCGAACTTAGGTGCAAGTTTTTTGCTAAAGTAAGTAGCTTTATCGCTCTGGAAAAAACAACGCTTCCAAACTGTGTCTCCTACATTGAATTCGACATGCTTACGGCGTAGATTGTAGCGCTGGCAGGCTTTTTGATGATTTTGCCATAAAGCTACTTGCACTTTATCAAATATCTCCGCCAAATAACCTAAATTCTCACCATAGACATCACGAGGTAGGAACAAAATCTCATCACTATTACTATTGTCTATGTAGTGGGAACCGCAAGTTACTAGCTCTCTTCCGTGGACCAAAAAGGCAGGTGTAAATCCTGTTACTTCGTTCACGGAGTTGTTGATAGCAAATTGGATCTTAGGTAAGTGAAGGTCCCAATTTCTATGATCCTCGTTAACAAAAGTAGATATAGAAGTGACAATCGTCCTATTATACCTCTCCACGTTATTAATTTGGGGAGAGTATTTCGGGGTGAAGTGCACGTTAGGTACTTTATATTTATTTAATAGTGCTTCCATTTCACGACCTGCGAACTGGGAGCCATTATCCATAATTATGGTTTGTGGGACACCATGTACAAGGAACACACTGTCTTCGAGATGCTTACAAACTGCGGCAGCAGTGGCTTGACGCAAAGCAAAAATTAAACAATATTTTGAAAAACAGCAATTAACAACTAGTATATAGCAGTGTTGCTTGCGGCTACTAGGCAAAGGACCGACGATATCAACAGAAAGGGTTTGAAATGGTCGGGAGCACTCTTTAGGTCTGCCCATTTTTCCTAAGGTATTATGGGCAGGATGCTTGTAAGCTAAACATACATCACAATCACCTATATACCTAACTACGTCAGCATACATACCTGGCCAATAGTATTTTAGAAGAAGTCGTTTATAAGTTTTGAATATCCCTAAATGTGCAGCAGTTGGGTCGGAGTGGTTCTTATTAATGACTTCAGTACGTGCTTCTTTTGGCACGACTTCCTTCCAACTGAATTCAGAGGTAAGTGGATTTTTATTTTTCATATAGCGGTATAGTACATTGGCCTCAATTCTATAATTAGGATATTTAGATGGTGAGTCTTTAGATCCATTATAAATGTTCAAATACCAGCTATCCGAGGTTAAGGGAGGGATCGAGATAGCGTTCAGTGATGAGACAGCCACTCCTCTGGACAAGGCATCAGGTATAATGTTGTCTTTTCCTTTACGGTGCTTGACTTCGAAATGAAAGGAGGAAAGTCTTACACCCCAACGAGCGAGGCGACCGGTCGGACTAGTGAGCGACAGAAACCACTTGAGTGCTGAATGGTCTGTGTGTACGGTGAAGACCTTACCGTTTTCGAGATAACAACGCCAGTGTTCCAACGCGACCAGTACGGCTAGGGCCTCTCGTTCTGTAACGCTGTAGTTGCGTTCTGGTCCTGTGAGAGATCTGCTCATGTAAGCTATAGGATGCTCTTCGCCATTAATAGTTTGAGATAACATAGCGCCTACACCGAAATCGCTGGCATCCGTATGAACATCGAAAGGGTAATTAAAATTAGGGCAAGCTAAAACAGGTGCATTTACTAAGCGAGATTTAAGATCACTGAACGCGTTATCAGCCTCAAGGGTCCATACAAATGGTGGTGCTTTTTTCCCACTTGATGTTAACCTGTTCAGCGGGCCAGCGATGGTGCTAAAGTTAGGCACAAAACGTCTATACCACGACGCAGTTCCCAAGAATCTTTTCAGTTCTTTCTTAGTGGATGGGATTGGAAAATTTAAGATGGCTTCAACTTTGGCAGGGTCGGTACGAAGACCCTGTTCATCAACAACATAACCCAAATAACGTAGACTACTTCTGAAAAATTGACACTTTGACAAGTTTACAGTTAGGTTAGCATATTTAAGTTTTTCAAGGACACGACGCAGAAGACTAACGTGTTCTTCAAAAGAAGAGCTAGCGATGATGATGTCATCTAAGTAACAGAACACTTTCAATTCGAATTCTGGGCCAAACAAGGCATCTACGAGCCTTTGTTGAGTAGCAGGTGCATTAGATAATCCAAATGCAGTTACTTTGAACCTGAAAGTTCCTCTTCCTGGGACATAAAAGGCAGTCTTATCACGGTCCTTTTCATTAATAGGAATTTGCCAGAAGGCTTTTGACAAGTCTATGCTGGACAAGAATTTAGCATCTCTAAGATTGTCTAGGATCTCCGATACATAAGGTAAGTTATATGCATCTTTTTTAGTAATAGAATTTATTTTTCTACTGTCTAAGCAGAATCGCGGTTTACCGTCTTTTTTATCAACTACAAGGACGGGAGATGACCAGGGGCTCTCGCACGGCTCTAGCACATCTAGGGCTAGCATCTCATCTACTTGCTCAACAATTATACGTTTCTTTTCAGGGGACAAACGGTAATATCTTTGTTTAATAGGCTCGGAATCACCTGTATCTATTCGGTGTTCAATCAGGCTAGTTCTGCCGAGGCCCTTGGTTTCAAAAGAGACCTGTTTAAATTGTTCAACAATTTCGTCTACCTGAGTTCTTTGAGAAGGGTTTAAGTTTTCATAGGGTTGTAGCATAGAATCAGAAATTGGATTCTCAATTTCAAGTACACAAGGAGTCGTTTCTGTTAGGAATACAATATCTTTAATATTATTAGGGAATATTTTAAATTTTTTCCAGAAATCGATGCCTAGTATTAATGTTGATTTTATGTCAGGAACAACATGTGCTTTTATAACATTACATTTGCCATTAAAAAACATAGGCAGTAGAATAAAACCCAATGACTTCATAATTTGACCACCAGCAGCAGAAATAGTTATGATTTCAGAGTCATTTATTTCTATTTCATGCTTTTGAAGCTCATTATGTAAGCCATTACCAATAATACTCACTGCCGAGCCGGAATCTAGCAAGCCATATACAGATAAAGAGTCTTTCAACATTTTTATTTTTACGTAGGGGCGAGGATCATTGGAAAGTTTATAATTTTTGATTGTAGCAACAGTATTGTAGGTATTAAAAAATGTAGTAATAAATTTTAACCAATCCACCCACTCATCTTGTTGCAATTGTTTCATGTTGCTACAATCTCTTTTTAGTTTTTTGATTTATTTACAGTTTCTTTGGAGGGTACATTACAGTTTGGACAATCCGGATAGCGAAAATCTTTTTTGCCACATTTAAAACATATAATAAATCTAGGTTCTTTGCAATTCCTTAAGGAATGATTGTTAGAACGACACCTGGGGCAGTATATGTACGTTTGGCTTTTTGGTTGTCCTACAGCATTGACCGGTGTTGTTTCTATAGCACTATTATGATAGCTTTTAGGGTTTTTGTTATAGTTATGTAATGTATTGGAGCTAGTCGATGGTCTAGTATAAGCAAACTCTGGTGCAAGAGTATCCACGGTTGCCCTAGGAGGTTCCTTAAATTGAGAAACACGTGTCTGGTAGTTCTCGTAGTTACGGCATGCAGTACGTAATTCTGTGATTGTTTTTATTTCCGGGTGGCAAGCTAAGATACTGGCGTAGCAGGGTCTAATGTTATGTAATAAAATTTCTAGTTTGTCTTCCTCACTAATGACTTTAGATAGCCGTGCAAACATACCTTCCATTATAGCAATATATATAATAATCGACTCCGATTCACCTTGAGTGCGCAAGCGTATTTCATTCATTAGCCTATAGTCATAATCAAATTGAACGAAATCCTGTTTCAGCAGTGTTACTAATTGGTCCCATGAATCAATAGAGTTACGTATGCTTCGAAACCAATGTAAAGCATCCCCAGTGAAGATTTCGGTTGCGAAAGCAAGGACGCGATTAGGTTTTATGTCTCTAGCTTTTATGCGTTCGTCGACTTCTTGAATAAATGCCCTTACACATGTTTTCCCATCAAACCGTAACTTAGATAATTCTGCTGCAACACCGCGATCACATGTAACAGATATGTTAGAAGCTGATATTTCCTCTTGTTCGTTATTAGTAACTGTTTTAGGTGAGCTAGTTGCAAAAGTTGCTAAGTCCTTATAAAAGGCTTGTAATTTTTGATTATAATCCTTAAAAAGCGAGGAGTCCTCAGACTTCTCTGGCTGTATCCTAGCTAGCCGGTGAAAAATATGGTGAGCCAAATTCTCTGATCTATTGTATAAATTTTTATCATATTTTGTTTTTAAATTTTGTAAATTATTTTTTAATTTTAATAGGCTGTCTTTCACACCTTTTAAATCATCAGAAGGCTCTAGATGTGATTCTAGAATGTCTTCTGAGGGTAGACTTTTAACTTGTTTTATGATTTGTTTTCTTAAATCCTGTACATTATCAGCTGGAACTTCACCTCTAATTTCCAGCTCATATTCGAGTTCTGATTTTTGTAATGATAGGTATTTTATTTGTTTTGACATCTTAAGTATGTAAGGAATTTATATGTTTCGGTAGTTATCGCGTTGTAGTAATATGGTTAGTTGTGCAACTATTAAAAATGAATATTTAAATTTAGCGTATAAATACAATACCAGGTAGACAGTACAAAACGGTTTGATAGCAAGTGTAATGTAGTATAATATAATAGTATTCTAAATCAGATATGTGATGAAGTTGTCATTATTTCAGAATTGCCCATTCCGTTACAGAATTGAATTTTATAAGAATGACGATTTTGTTTTTTTTTTTAATTTTATTGCACAAAGCGGCGATAAATCTTGTAATAAGTAGGTATAGTGAACAGGCAGTTTTTTACTAACGATTGATAAAACAATGTGTTTACAACCAAATTGTTACCTATCATTTAACAAGCGGCGGTAGGAGAAAAAAAAATGAACACATAATTTAGTTTAAACAAAATCGTTTACAAATACTACCATGCAGCCATCACCCGATAATTACGTACAAAAATGTCGGTGCAACAAGAGAGATGTTTAAAACCACGAAAGGGGCGCCACTGTTACGTATGTAGACTACGTTGTAATTAAAAAACTGGGTAGTACTCACAAGTGTATTTGGATACAAGAAAATATTACGGAAAAGAAACTACAGATAGATGGGGTCGGTTCGAGCCTATCTCACTCTCTTGTTACACCGCCTGGCGGAATACCAAAATGCCACGCTCCTAGTTAGTGCGGGGTAGGCAGCGGTCTGGGCGAACTTCCGTCGCGATGCGTAGCGAGCCGACAGGTGAGAGGTCAGCTGGCAAGGTGTCCGTCAGCGGGTCTGATCCATAGGGTGATAGTAGGGGTGAACTTAAGCCCTGGAATTCATAGGGTGGACAATCAGTAATTGTCCGAAATCCCACCGTGACTGCAGCATGTTGCAAGCGTGAAGCAAATGTTTCCGCCAGTAGGTTAAAGATTATCTAGGTGATGCAGTCACGGTTTAAAGCTAAGCGGAAGGGCTTACAAATAACAAAGTCCGTTATACAAGGCGATTGAACACAAAATCTAGTTATGAAATTATGTGGGTACTTTACAATGACAAAATGAGGCTAGAATGATGCAGCAATTATGATTCCAGTTCGTACGGCTAGAATTATACAAGAAAGCGTATTGAAACGTTAGTTAATAGTTCAGAGCTAAAAGCATATCATTACGGTGTAATTTCAAATCTGCTAAGCCGTCGAATAACCATAATTGGCGTCTCCATAATAGATGCACAACTTACCCGATCACGGGGCTAGTAATCACTCACTTAATTTACTCACTATTAAATAATATAGAATAGTGGCTACTGTAGAAGTATTTCAATGAAATTAATACTCGTCAGTTTAGTGGACGGTATACTAATAAATAATTTAGCTCGGAGAGCGTGCGTCTAGCTACCACGAGCCTCACACGGCGGAGTCCCTTGCGCGCGCCGGCGCAGTTCCGATCGCCGGGCAGGGAATCGCTCCGTCTCACTCGCACCACTGTGACGTGCGCAACTGGTTTATCTATATTACAAACGAATCCGAGCGTTCGTTTGTTTATTGAGATTTAATATTGAGTTTTCTTTATTTATTATTAATTTTATAGTGTGAATGTTATTAATATGTTTATTCTCTATTATTGTTTGTATTGATTTTATTTATTTTTTAAGGGTAATTTTAGAATACTTGTTAATTTATTACAGCAATGTAACAATATGATGCCGTAGCATAAGATTGGAGCAACAAATACATGTTAGGCAGTTAGTAGTGCAGACTGACTGACAGTGTTCCTTAATTTGTAAAGAGCATAAGAGCTGACTAAGTCTTTTGCAAACTTGCTCTTTATGTGATTTCCAATTTACTTTGCTATCAATGTAGATAGATATAGAGATAGATTGTTGCTGTGCTTAACACACATCTTAAAAGATACAATATTTAGGTGCGTAAACCTATGATGGGCACATTCAATGTTCAACACATAAAAAGAAAATAATACTGACATTACCTTGAACAGACAATGATATACGTAGATCTAAGTATGGTGTGCAGGGCTCGGAAACCGGTTGAAATTCTTAACCGGTTACGGTCATTGACCCCAAACCGAAATCGATTTAGGTTAAGGTTTGCACTTTACCGGTTTTTGCGGGAAACCGGTTTTTCATGAATTTTGGTTTTGAAAGTGAAAATTAACCGGTTAAACACCCCCCGCCCCCTAACTAAACAAGTCGCAACATGAATCTACCCGCACCATTTAAGTTCTCCGGTTGTATTTGACGTCCTCAGATCAAACATTTTTTTTCCTAATGTTTTCTGGGGTACTTAAATGTACTAATGTCACTATAACTTGTTGGAAGTGTTAAAAAAGTAGACGAAAAATATTTACGACTTACGGAATTAACCGGTTAATTTGGGTGTCAAAACCGTTTGTGCTTATGTAACCGGTAACCTTTGTCATTTGGGTTACATATGAACAGTTCACTTGTTTAACCGGTTAATGAGGGAACGATATATTTACCGGTATTTCATCGAAATTAACCGCTCTTTTTAAACCGGTTCAGAGCCCTGATGGTGTGTATGTTCGTCGAAGTCCTTAGGTACAACATAATCCATTGATTTATATTGCTTCAAAGTGTGCTTTTTGTTCTTCCTCTTTACTTATTGCTATTCCAATGAAATAAAAGCTCGAATGGGTAGCTAAGCTTCTGGCATAAGTTAACGTTTGTTATGGTACGATGTACGAATTTGTCTTTCGTTAAAATGCCACCGATATACCTCGTTTCTGAAATATCATAATATATATCTTTAATTTAGGTTGTAAGCACCTGTAACAGAAGACAACTTTTACAACAATTTTAATAAATTCACGTCACCGCCTCGATTTTTAAAATACCGCTAATATTGTTTTATCATTGAGGTTTTACACAAAATCACATTCACAATTTATCAGGAAGACTACCAATTAATTTTTTTCGAAATAATTGTGGAGATTACGCGTTTATATCCTAAAATATGTGGATTGGAAAACGATTGCGACAAGAAGCTTGCCTTCTCTATCAAAACTACTACAGTTGGTTTCATGTTGACGTTTGAAACCAATAATCGGTTGTCATTTTCGTTTCACAAATGTTTCACCATAGACATATGGACTGGAAATACCTACGAAAAAAGGGTGCCTACCTACAACTCATATTGTCTCAAAAAATGGCTGCCATTGCTAGGGTTGTATCAATCAAGGAACATTGGTGTTACTATAACGAGTATCGATACTAAATACGAGTCGTACTAGTTATCACGTTTGGATCATAATATAGTATACTAACTTATAGTCCGTTCTAACTAAGGTTGCCTACTTTATAGTAACGTATCCTAGTTTATTTTCGATAAAGATACTTTATAATTAGTACTCATAGCACAAGCTCTGCTTAGTTTGGGACTAGATGGCGTTGTGTGAAAGTTGTGGAATATGATTTATTTATTTATTATTATTTTTATATATGTAATTAATATATATCTATTTACTTATTTCAGGCCAAACGGCCAGGCTATTATTAATCAATCATTTTAAAACACATTTACCAAAAATGCTGTGGGAACAGAGTTATCATGTAATCTCATCATACATCTACATCAAGTGTTCTATTGAAACAGCTTTCTTCAAAGTGAAGTGAACAGAGGTACCATTCTTTATGTCGGGGATTAATATTTTTTTCACCAATAGCCTCTAACCACTTTTTCTTTAGTCCTTCCTTTTTAGGAAACCTATAAAAAGTGCAAGTATTTTTATCAATAAATAATTTTGGTTACAGCTATATTATATTAGCATATGAAACTAAAATCAATAGGAAACGTCAGAAGCTATGTGCACGGTTCCAATTGGTGGTTTCTATGGAGAAGAGTCGGCAAGAAACTCCACGGTTACTCAAAATAATTGGCTTTTACAATGTTAATAGGTAGGGGAGGACAGTGTAGGCCTGTCAACAAGTACCAGGTACTTTAAAAAATAGAAGACATTGTAAAAGCCAATTGTTTTTAAAAGAGTAACCATGGAGTTTCTCGCTGGTTCTTCTGCATAGGAAACCACCATTTGGAACCGTGCATCTAGCTTCTGACGTTTCATAAGTGCCCATGTAGGTTTATGTGAAAGAAAATATTTTGATTTTAGTGTTGTGAACCACGGGCCGGACCTAGCAAGGTCAATCGGAGCTAATAAGACGCAGGACTATTTATGTTAACATAGCAGAATATACCGATATCGTTCCAGCGGAGGAACTAGTTCCGGAAACTATTAGGCAACGGTACAACACTATTCTATTATGACATATTATTGTAAACAAACGAATGAATTAACAAAATAATAAAAAGGTCTGTTATACGGAAATTCACCCAAATATCAATACTTTAGCCATAAATTCATGATCGCGTTACAATTATATCATCGAATGTCTATTATTGTATGTGTTATTGCATGAAAACCGGCTACTAACCTGTGCAAAGAAAGTTGAGGTTGATTTTCATTCTTCCTTGCACCACACTTCACAATACAACACACAGGCATGTTGAATTGCTGTTTTTCAACATTTACATGCAGTTTTAAAGGTAAAGTCCTCGTAATTTTCTCGCAAATCTCAATAATACAAAAAATAAACAACCATTTGACAGCTGAACTACCACGAAACTTGGCGACAAAGATGGCTGCTCTGGCACCTACCTACAACCGTGTATACAGTGTGTCCGGACATGGACTAGCGATATTCTAAATACTTAAATATAAGCTATTTTAAAGTACAATTACACTATAGGCTTAGGTCCAATATACTTCCCCGCTATGTGGCAGCCATTTTGTTTTTTTTGTTGAAGTATGCTCTATGCGAGTACAAAAAAAATCATATATCTCAAAGTTTTAGTCATACTGAGATAAAAATAGGCTTATTCGAAAGGCAATAATATTGTCTACCGTCTGCACTACAAAGCAATATGTTCACAATTCCATAACTTTTGAAAAAAAATGTGAAAGTCGAAAAAAAAAACAAAAAATTATGCAATTCAACCAATAATTGTTAATTACTACAAAAACAACCCCGAGAGCTTTTTTATTTTTTATACTAGATCGACAGTTTTTGAGCTAAGCTACAATACAACATAAAATTCACAACTGTATGTCTAATACTTTAAGAGTTATTGTTGTATGAACATAGCGTATGCGCAAGCACAAAAGGCCTTTGTCGGAACCCTAAACAGGAAATCATTAAAAAAACATAACATTCATATTGAATTTTATTTAATGTTTTTTCCAATATTAAATGAAGATTAAAATATCTAAAGCAGTTGCTCAAAGTGGCCACCTCCAGCTTGTAGACACACTACGGCTCTCTGTGCCACCTGGGTTGATGAGCGCCTAATTAAATCCAAATCGGATCTAATTTCTTCGGCGGCTGCCATAATTTTTGCGACGAGTTCTTCCCTGGTATTTGGAACTGTAGCGTATACTTTTTGTTTCATATGACCCCACAAAAAATAATCCAAGGGTGTCAAATCGGGTGAGCGAGGCGGCCACGCTACTACACCACCACGACCGATCCACGGCTGTAGATTATTATTTAAATATTCTCTCACTGCTCGAGAAAAATGCGCGGGTGCACCATCGAGCTGGAACCACATACGCCGACGGTATGATAGAGGTAGGTCCATGAGGCTGTCCGCAAACTGTGTCTGTAAGAATTCTAAAAATCTAGCGCCGTTTAATGTAGGTGGCAATTCCAATGGCCCTATCAGCCTATCGTTGATTATGCCGGCCCACACATTTACTGAGAATTCATGTTGAAATGAGCTTGGGCGCACCGCCCTTGGATTTGCGGAGCACCAGAGATGGTCGTTTCTGTGGTTTGTAATCCCAGCTCTTGTAAATTTGGCTTCATCAGTCCACAGTATTCTTTGTAAAAAATTACGGTTCTGTCTCAAATTTCTATTTATCCACGAACAAAACACAGATCTCGCAGCAAAATCTGGTTCGATCACGTCTTGAACCCGTCGAAAATGATAAGGGTGTAACCCTTCTCTTTTCAAAATTCTCCATACATGCCACTTAGACATTCGAAGTTGCACTGAAATCCGTCTAACGCTTAGTCTAGGATCATTGGTTATTAGTCTAAGCACTTCTTCTTCATCTTCGGGCGATACCAAGCGATTGCGTTCATTAACAGCTCTTTGAATACCTCTTTCCGCTAATCTTGAATGCACGTCGATAAAAGTTTGGCGACTCGGTGTAGGCCTGTTAGGGTACCTTCG
This sequence comes from Eremobia ochroleuca, assembly GCA_949629135.1. Taxonomy (NCBI): domain Eukaryota; kingdom Metazoa; phylum Arthropoda; class Insecta; order Lepidoptera; family Noctuidae; genus Eremobia; species Eremobia ochroleuca. The sequence goes on along the minus strand of CATIVS010000155.1, from coordinate 7,771 downwards.
TCGATATTCTTGTACAGCCAAATTTGCACTTCCATTGCAAAAGCCATACACAAAGTGTATGTCAGCAATATGTTGCGATGAATATTGACGCTGTGCCATACTTTATCACACTTTTAAATACAAAACACTAACGCAGCACGTAAACAGCACGGACGGTAAGTGAAAGTAGCGATAGCGATCACAACGCAGGGCGAGGGACAACTAAACTAACCCAACTAATAATTTGTCCTTAAAACTGATTTTGTTTCAGGTAGTGGACTAATACGTTCTATCTCGCTTACTCACGGTAGTAACGAACAGTATTTCTCGCCTGCTCTCAGATGGAATACAGTGAATGCCATAAATGACACTCTGGCGGTTAACAAAGACGTTTTGTGCTTGCGCATACGCTATGTTCAAACAACAATAACTCTTAAAGTATTAAACATACAGTTGTGAATTTTATGTTGCATTGTAGCGTAGCTCAAAAACTGTCGATCTAGTATAAAAAATAAAAAAGTTCTCGGGGTTGTTTTTGTAGTAATTAACCATTATTGGTTGAATTGCATAATTTTTTGATTTTTTTTTCGACTTTCACATTTTTTTTCAAAAGTTATGGAATTGTGAACACATTGCTTTGTAATGCAGACGGTAGACAATATTATTGCCTTCCGAATAAGGCTATTTTTATCTCAGTATGACTAAAACTTTGAGATATATGATTTTTTTTGTACTCGCATAGAGCATATTTCAACAAAAAAAACAAAATGGCTGCCACATAGCGGGGAAGTGTATTGGACCCAAGCCTATAGTGTAATAGTACTTTAAAATAGCTTATATTTAAGTATTTAGAATATCGCTAGTCCATGTCCGGACACACTGTAGAATAACAGGGCATCTCCTGTTATATCCCATCTCAATGTGTTTCACAATTCGAAAAATTGACGTTTGCCCAGGATTTCTTGTCATATCGCAGCATATCGTTCACTCTAATAGGTTCTCAAACAGACTGCTGTTGGTATCACAGAAAATGGAGTTACGCAATACGAAAAGCGTAAAATTAAGCAAATTTCGATCGAAATGAAACCAACTAGTCTCAATCATTTGCCAATAAGGTGTTACGCAATTAGGTAGCTGCTCTCTGGCCTTCCAACCCAGAGGTAAAATATGCGAAAGCATATTTATGTCTTGGGCATATGGATAGATATTCGCTCGCTTTTTTCCTTCACTTTAAACGTGATGCAATTAAAAAGTGTTTTTTAGTTCTTTGCAGAAAACAGACGAAAAAAAAAAAAAAAAATTGCTTTTTTGTTAAAAGTACTGTTTAGACTTTCATAAGCATTTACTAAAAAGCTGTTATTTTGACATTACAAACAGAACTAAGTTAACCTACTCACCTTTTTCTGTTACAACTAAGGCTGCCAACTTCTTTTGAGACAAATTACGTATCAAATTCTTTGAATAGGAAAAAAAGATTTTGGAAGAAAAAAAAAAGCATTTTTCAAATTTAGGTATGTTACTATCCCCTTAAAAAATATATCTTTAGGTGCTTTTAGCAATCACTAACAAATTTGTTGTCTTTGAAAGTTTCAAAGCTAGTTTTACAATCGCAATTTTGATATAAATAAATAAATAATTCGTTTTTATTAAATTTATGGACAAAATCAAAATCAAAATCAAAAGTCATTTATTCAAACTAGGCTGAGAATCAGCACTTTTCGAACGTCAAAATTACAAAAGACAGTCCCCCAAAACGCCCGCCCTTCACCACTTCCTAGTGCTTTCGCTGGGTAGAAGAAGTGGCGCAACAAACTCCCCAGCAGCACAGCTGTCTGTTCAGTTAGAAAATATACTTGACTGAATACAATACAAGGTATGCAAAGCAATTAACATTACAAGACACAGAACGCTAAATTAAATTATTTGCCATATGTCAGCTAGCAACGCCAATATACCAAGAAATACAATAAAAAACTATACGTACTCAAGCAAAAATTAATAAATGGAAATTAAATAAAAGCCTCCAGGTATAAAGGGCGTGACCGCTAACATATTTATGCAATGCTGGGTTCAGTTTACATAGCTGTCGCTTGAAGTCATAAATGATAAACTAGGACCATAAGGAAACTAAATAAACAAGTTATTAATAATGATAACAATGATAAAACCATGGTCAGCAAGACGACCAGTCACCACAAGCAGCACCCGTTCACGAGCATAACGCAAAGGTCAGCCATTACCCCCCTCGCCATATTTGAGGGAAGGAGACAACCCGACCCCCGACGCTACCGCAAGCAGTGACATCTAAGGGAGCATGACGAACTTGCTGCCGGTTGCTCAGGTAAGAATAATATGATCAATTGTCGAGGTCACTAGCTAACCACATATTGCAATCAACTCATTAGAAAACATTGCAATGGGTTGATTATGTCAATAATAAAATTAAAATTAAATTAAACTGATTTGACTTATATAGCCCAATAAAAAAACAATTGTATAATGAGCTCATATAACCTATCAGTAATTCTTTGTAAATTAATTCTGGAGAAAGAACATAAACATTGTCTTGAGTTAATCAGGGCGACCAACTATTCTTATCGTTTAAGTAGTCGTTGATAGAATAGTATGCCTTTGAACAAAGGTTAGATTTTACTTGAGCTTTAAATGCATTAAAAGGCAAATCTAGCAAAGAAGAGGGTAGCTTGTTATAAAAGGCTATACCAAGACCAACAAATGAGTTATGAACCTTATGAAGCCGGTGAAAGGGAGCACGTAGTTTGTCCTTATTTCTGGTGTTAACATTGTGAATATCACTGTTTTTAGTATACAAGTGTATATTTTGCCTAATATATAAGATGTTGGCAAAGATGAATTGTGATGCAACCGTGAGAATACCAATATCTTTAAAAAAATCTCTTAGAGAAACTCTAGCACCTAGCTGGTAAATTGCTCGAACAGCTCGTTTTTGAAGGACAAATATATTTTGTATATCGGCTGCTTTGCCCCACAGCAGAATACCGTAGGACATAACGCTGTGAAAATAACTAAAATATACTAAACGAGCTGTATCAACGTCAGTGTACTGTCTTACTTTCCTGACGGCGTAGGCAGCCGAACTGAGCCTTCCTGCTAGGCTCGATATATGTGGTCCCCACTGAAGTTTGGCATCTACTGTTATTCCCAGAAAAACTGCCGAACTCACAGTTTCAAGCGCCTCTTTATCTAAGACGATGTTGGGTCCTAGATTTCTAACATTCGGTAAGGCGAACTTTACACATTTCGTTTTCTTGGCATTGAGAACTAGGTTATTTGACGTAAACCAATCCGTAACTATTGAGAGTGCACTGATTACGTCGTCAAAATCTTGTCTATTCCTATCTACTTTAAAAATAAGAGATGTATCATCAGCAAACAGTACAACGTCACAGATTCCCTTTAAATGGAATGGTAAATCATTAATATACACTAAGAACAAGAATGGACCCAGTATTGAGCCTTGCGGTACACCTAACTGAACTGGTAGCGCGGAAGATTTCACACCATTAACATCTACACATTGGAACCTATTATGTAAATAACAATTTATTACGTTGAGCGCTTCGTTTTGGACACCGTAATGACTTAGTTTACGCAAAAGCGTGTCATGGTGCACGCAATCAAAGGCTTTGGAAAGATCACAGAAAACTCCGATAGCATTTTGCGAGCTCTCCCATGCGTTAAATATGTGTTTCAGCAAAGCAACACCCGCATCTGTAGTCGAACGACCTTTTGTAAAGCCATACTGTTCATTATGAAGGAGGCTATTTAAATTAAAATGTCTTAGCAACTGCTTGAGTATTAATTTTTCAAATATTTTGCTAAATGCAGGTAAGATGGAAATAGGTCTAAAATTACCAACGTCGTTTTTATTACCTGATTTAAATAAAGGTATGACTTTACTACTCTTCATGAGGTCAGGAAAAATTCCTAAATCAACACATTTATTAAAAGTAACAGCTAGATAGGGGGCTACGATGTCTATTATATTACTTAAAAGTTTAATGGAGATGCCCCAGTAGTCACCGGTGTTTTTAGACTTTAGTAGGTTAAAAACATTAACTACATCATGTGGGGTTCATGTTCGAAACTAAATAAACGAATACATTTAGGTACACTACTATGCAAAAGGATTTCAGCTTTAGACGGGGACGAATTTAAGGAGCGAGTCGTAGTTATAGGTATGTTGGCAAAAAACTCATTAAAAGCTTCAGCTACGTCAGCGGCTTTATTAACTAATTTATTATCTACCATAATCTCAAGTAGTTTTTCTTGTTTAACCGATTTACCAGTTTCATTGTTAATAATTTTCCAAGTCGTTTTTACTTTATTATTAGAATTTTTAATAGCATCGCTTAAAAATTTCGATTTAGCAAAAGCACTAATCTTTTTAAATAATTTTGAATAATTTTTGACATACTCTAGGAAAGGAGTGTCAAACCTGTATTTTTTCAAACCATATAACTCGTATAGTCTCGCTCTACTTTTATAAATACCCGGAGTAGCCCATTGGTTAAAGCCAACGGAGGATCCATTAATATTAATAGTTTTGGTCTTGAAAGTAGATTGGTACTCTTTTTGCACAACATCAAAAAGGGCACCATAAATTTCATTAGGATTCTCGTGTTCTACTATAGATGGTGTAATTCTATGAGCTATATTATTTTTAAACATTTTGCAACGGGCAGCTGTATAAGGCCTGCATTCAATTTTACGCGACTGTTTATGTAATGGCATGGGGAAGCTAGCCAATAAACCACAGTGGTCGGACGTTAAGTCAGTTAAGACTAATTTGTTTTTGGCATCAAAAACACTAAATATATTATCAAGACAGGTTGACGAAGATGCCGTGATTCTAGTAGGTTCAAAAAACAAGTTAATTAAATTATAAGACTTAAACAAATTGAGGAGTCTAATACTTAATGGAGTAACATCTAAAATATTAATATTGAAATCTCCGCATAAAATAATACTTTTGTTACTTGATTTCAACCTATTGAGAGAATCCTCCATTACCGATTCAAAACTAATAAAATCCCCAGAGGGGGGTCGATAAACGCAAATTATAATGTATCGCTCAAGTTCAACACAAGACAACTCTATAGTGCGCTCGATTGAAAGATTAACTAAATCTAAACGTTGCTTACATTTCAACTTGTTTGAAACAAGAACTAAAGAGCCACCGCGAATAGCACTTTTTCTCACAAATGCACTCTGTACGGTAAAGTTATCATCATTGATAAACACTACTTCATGTTCTTTCAACCAGTGTTCAGTCAAACATAACACCTGAACATCATAGTTCTCCATAAATAAACTTAACTCTAGCTCTTTGCCGGACAGACCCTGCATATTTTGATGTACAACATTCAACATATGTGGCTGACCCGTTGTCGCACCTAATAGTTTAAACTACAAGGTGTATTAAAAGTAGTGTTAGTACCACTACTAACAGTAATCGAAGGTACCCTACAGGTACCGGTGTCACTGTGTATGTTGTATGCTAAAAGATTAGCAATTTGTCTCCTACAACTAGGTGGCAAATACATAGTATAATTTGTCAGTTTGTAATCAGTAATGAATTGATTACAATCAAAATATAAAATAGCATCACTGTGATGACATGTCCTATTATAAATTAACATATTTAAATTATAAATGTGCCTATTTTGCTCATCAGACAAATAATGAGAATACGGCAAGGCACAAAAAATAAATTTACAATTATTGGACTCATTGAGATGTAACATCAACTGGACAGATTCAATTATGTCCTTTTTACGTACAGTTAAACTATCCCCATATAATAATATAACAGTTGAATTGGGATTTATTTTTGTCAATCTAATATTACTAATTAATTGGCTAATACTGGCACCGGGTAAACAACGATTAATTACATATTGTGGCGAACACTGATTAAATATACTACCAAAACCTTGACCAAATTTGTCAGAAAATACATAAGTAGTGGTCATACTATTGCTATCATTATTAATACAGCTGCCTACTGACTGAGCTACTGAGGGTGTGGGTGGAATAACTTGAGGCTGGAGTTCCTGGGAGCAGGTACAGCTAAAAGAGAGGTTATTAGTCAGAGACTCATACCTCTCCGCATTGTACTTGACCAGGTCTGCCAACTCATTAGCCTCTTCCATGCGCTTACTCAGGTCTTGTTGAGAAGCCTCATATTTACTGAAGATGTCCTTCAGAGCATATTCCCTAACAAACAACTCATCCTGCAGGTGCTGAGTGTCAGTGTCATACCTAGTATTACATAATTCTAATTCTCTATTACAGTTCTTTAATTCTTGTATTAAATTTAAATTTTTTTGCCTCAGTTTTATATTTGATTTGTTAACTTTTTGGCATTTTAATGATTTTTGAGTTCTTTTAATTAATCTATTAATTTTAATATATTTTTTTATCTTATTATGACTAGTAAACAATTCGGTGTTATTGATAGTATCATTAGTTAAGTCTATTGTTACAATTGGCTCAACACATGTGGGTCCGGACCCGCTACCAACCAACTCATCGTAAAGACTGCAGGTGATCGCAGACTCTTCACGGGCTTTGAGAGATTCCAAATGGGTTATTGTGTTGTGGGCCCTGCTTAATTCTAGTTCTAGTTCAGATATGCGTCTCAAAGCCAGTTCGTGGGTGTCACTACATTCCTGGAAATTTGACACAAGTTGACGGAGATGTTGATGCTGGTCAAGTATGTCCATATGTTGTACATGTAGCTCAGCCAATTGGTTCCTCAACTCAGTGTTCTTGTCATTTATGAACTTTATTTCCACCTCGCTGTCATCCCTTTCCTGTAGTAGCTGTTTGTTCTGTTTCTTACTAGATTCCAATTCGTTCAATGTAGCCCTCAGTTTTTCATCCAAGGATGCAGCTCTACGGGTCAACATATTGACAGGCAAACCCTAGAGGCACCCTGGAATGAGAGAAGAGAAAGCCAAGTGAGTGAAAGGAATAAGAGAAAGGTATGAGATGTGGATAGTAAGTGCTAGGATGAAGTGAACAAAAAACAAAGGGATAATAAAAGTTATGATAAGTTTGTAATCACAGTTATGTGTTGAAAATTTAACTATTCATAGAAATGTCTTAATTGAGATGGTGATATTTAATAGTAAAAAGGGAAAAAACAACAAAATTAAATTTGCAAAATATTTGGGGGTACTACTATTGTCAAGTTATTGGAAATCTAGTTTCTAACGTTAATTTCAAATAGCGGTTCTAATTTAGTAATTCAACTTAACATATATCTGTCTAGTAATAAAGTACAGTGATATCTAAAGGGTCTCTAACGTAACTTATGTGATTTATCCCAATAATACACGAACATAAGTGTCCAGCACAATAAAGAGAAATACAGGCTTGTTCACTATGTTGCTTATTGGGACGAACAGTATACACATTAAAGGGGAAAAGGTACAATACGAACTAATAAGATTTTATATAAATAAGCTTAAATTAAAAGAAATACTCCCCGGGTTAGGTGGTGATTTCAAATCCGTCCGTTGGATGACAGCTGGTACTAATTCATTGATTTCTCAACGAAATAATTCACAAACACAGATCCTTAATATTTATAACTTAATCTATCGAAATGAAGCACGTTTTTACATAAATAAACGCGAAATACATTAGTTTTACAATTTAATTCTAACAAGAAAATTTTTGACGGCCGGCTACCAGTATTGCCAGCAAAAAAAAAAAAAAAAAAAAAGGACGATCTGTTTCTCCC
>CATIVS010000154.1:0-26518 GCA_949629135.1 Eremobia ochroleuca | reverse complement strand
CATCCACCCCGCGCCGCATCGTCTCTTTCGCCCGCGCTATTACTTCGTTTGCGTGACATACCTTGTTCCGCCCATCCACCCCGCGCCGCATCGTATCTTTCGCCCGCGCTATTACTTCGTTTGCGTGACATACCTTGTTCCGCCCATCCACCCCGCGCCGCATCGTATCTTTCGCCCGCGCTATTACTTCGTTTGCGTGACATACCTTGTTCCGCCCATCCACCTCGCGCCGCATCGTATCTTTCGCCCGCGCTATTACTTCGTTTGCGTGACATACCTTGTTCCGCCCATCCACCCCGCGCCGCATCGTATCTTTCGCCCGCGCTATTACTTCGTTTGCGTGACATACCTTGTTCCGCCCATCCACCTCGCGCCGCATCGTATCTTTCGCCCGCGCTATTACTTCGTTTGCGTGACATACCTTGTTCCGCCCATCCACTCCGCGCCGCATCGTATCTTTCGCCCGCGCTATTACTTCGTTTGCGTGACATACCTTCTTCCGCCCATCCACCCCGCGCCGCATCGTATCTTTCGCCCGCGCTATTACTTCGTTTTCGCTTAGAGTTCTATCTGACTTTTTTTAGTTTTGCTTGACTCCCAGCGTGATGATAAATAGCCTATGGCCTTCCTCAAGAATTTGGCTATAAAATGCGAAAACATTTTTCAAATCCGACTGGTTGTTCCATAGATTTGTACGTTCAAACAAATAAACAAACTCTTTGGTTTTATTATTACTATATACAGGGTCCCATTACAATTGATGGACAAATTTTCACATTGCGCTCAGTACGTCTAACCAAAGATATTCAAGCAAAAAAAAAAACACTGATTTAAGTGATTTTATTTTGATCTAAAATAATAAATTGCCCGCACATTAGTGTATTATCGTTACCTGATTATTTTTCTTGTAAGTACCTAATGCGTTTTTCTTACATTTTTTTTACCATTGTCAAAACTTTATCCATCTATTTTAATGGAACTTTATATATAACATGACTAGACCGAAGTGACAAATTTTGAACACTGAAAATTTTGCACCACACTCAGTTAACACAAAAGAGGAACGGAAAATAATATATTTCACAAAATTGCTCTTTGGGTACTTACAAACTAAGCTTAAATGTTTGTCCCTCGTGTCAGTTTCATGAATTAATAATCCTGAAGTTTAAATACTGGTTGTTGTCTGTCGAAACATTTTGATTTATTGTAAGATTCTTTATCAGTATGGCAAGGTAACATTAAAATTTTAATCGCCTTTCGAAAACAAATAAATACAAGAAACTTTGTCACGTTGTCGACTGATAACTTTTGAATATAAGTATTGAAAAGTTCGGCTGCAAATAACCTACTTATATCTTTAAGCTCTGTCGCGGAATACAGGGGAGTTCTTTCAGGTTCTTCGTTTCGAAGCTTAAGTGTACCTACCTACACTCTGTTTTTATTGCAGTTTATTTTATTTCAAAGCGTGCACTTGGTCTACTTGAGACTGAATTCTTATCTATAAGTACATATGTATGTAGTCGATTATTTTTTAATTAATATTAATTTGATTTTGATCATTCGTAATCTTAAAGTTCTGAAGACTAACCAAACATTGGTCTTCGAAACAGCCAATACCATTTTTTTCCAAAATTAACGCTGTTATGTGGCTAGGCACAGGTGAGGTCTTTTTACAACAGTAAACATTAAAGATAAGTGCAAAAATTACGACCTTACAAAAACTACATTTTCCAAGCCTTTCCTTTAATTCCATATCTCGCAAAATCGCGACCCAGTAACAAAAGCCCCCAAAATGTTGCGGCAACGGATGCTCGTTCATTCACTGGCCCTGAATTTATGGCTGTCGGCCCACTAAATGCATATTCTACTCAAATCGCTAACATACTTTATTGCACGGCTTTCCGCTGGAAATATAAAATGCGACACTTTTCATTTGCCCGGATTTACAACGCTGGGAATGCTTGATATATTTTTCGGCACGTATGTGTATGTTGTTACGTTGACTAAGTGGGAATGAGAGTGTTTTATTATCATCAGATGGGTTTTGTTGGAAAAACAAGAGAGTTTTTCTTTGTGGTGCTATGGTCAATCTATGTTATTTTCTATCTATTTAGTCCGTAATGTATGACTTCTGAACGCAGTGGTGATCCAGTCGTAACGGCTACAACACTAGTACTAGTATAGGTCGTAGGTTCAAACCCAGACTGGCGCTTTACTTTGTGTAAATTATTTCATCACTACTGCTCTCAAAACGGTGAAGGAAAACATCATGAGGAAACCGGTATGTCCTAGAACTAAAAATTCGAAGACATGTGACATCTACCAACCCGCACTGGGCCCGCGTAGTGGATTATGTTTCACTCCCTCTCAACAAGAAGAGGCTTGTATCCCAAAGTGGGAACATTATACGCAAATTATGTCTGACTTCTGGACAAGCCTTTCTTTCGCTTTTCCAAACAAGTCTGTCCACTGCCATTGCGGGACAGTTCTTTCGGTAGGATTCAAGTTCGTCCCTCCATCTTCGTCTTGGTGAAGGCAATAAATTGTACGAATGAGTTCAGATTGCACTTGATTCTGTGAGTTACAGTTTTCATCAGCACGCGTAGCATGACCACATCTATCTCTATGAAGAATGAACACATCTTTTTCTATCCCATTGATATTTATTTTCTTAGTTTTTGACCAAGTTCCGTATACAATCTGTCATTTTGTATTTCGTTTCTTCCGTTACTGCGGTGTGGTCAAAGTTTGAAGTTATTCTGAACGATGAATTACAAAGGACCTAAGTACAAGTATTTGCATAGTTTCATACCTACATATTTAATATAATTCCAATAAACCTTCATCTATTGAACTAAGCCATAATAACATGTGGATCGCTTGGTAAACGTAGACCTTAAACTAATATCAAGTTCTGGGCCGACATCTGTCGGAAGTTTAGGGCCTTATTTGTATTCTCCTAAGTGTGGGCTCAAATTCAGTCAAATTATTCAATGTTATATGTTACATCGATCAATCAACAATCCTGATACTCGTAGAAAGATGAGAATGGACGAAAACTGAGATCAATGGCGCGTTATGGGAGAGATCCATGTTCGGCAGTGAACTAGCTGGTACTGGGCAGCATAAGCAAAATCAGCCTATTACATACATTCCCACTGCTGGGATACAGGCCTCCTCTCTATGAAAGGGAATGGGCCGTAATCTACCACGCGGGCCCAGTGCGGGTTGGTAGATGTCACATGTCTTCGAATTTTTAATTCTAGAACATACCGCTTTCCGATTCCCGGTTGGTACTGGTGATGATGATCAACTGAAATAGCATTCTGTTCATTTTACAATACCTGCCTATTATTTATTTATTTATTTATTTAGGATCTCCAACAAAGGATACACATAAACAATAGAAATTTACAATAATAAAAAGGTTCTTTTACGTGTGCTCCTTCAATTACAGGAGACCACAGCATGCACATATAACTAGGTGTAACACGATAAAAACAGAGAAAATAAATTATGAATACAAATTATGAAATTAGAAGGGAAAAAAAATATAAAATTAACATGTCAAGATTGAACATTCATATTTAAATGGTGTAGGCAGGATAAAAATAAAAATTGAGAATTATAACATTGAATGAATTTGAGGAAAAATAGTAATGATTAAAAATTAACATGTCAAGATTGAGCACTAACATTCCAATTGTTTAGTTTAGTTTAGTTTAATTATAATTAATTGACATTTCAGAGAGTACTAACATACTATTAGTGTATCACTGCAGCACAAAGGCCTGTTCTCATACAGAAAAGGCATGCGCATTTATTACTACGCTAGTTTTAGGCAGATTCGCTATTTCAGACTTATATTAAGTAAACGTTCAGATTTCCTCAGGATAATTTCCTTCACTGACGTCAGTGATATCCAAGATAATCTTAAAAAGTTCCTATGGAACGCATGGAGGCCTCTGACGTGTGGTATGTTGCCTTGGGCTTCCCGTAGCCTCAATTCTTTAAGGTAATTATTATTCTCCGCGTAATTTTATCACGTGCAAACCACGTACAGTTATCAAGCGTGGTATTTTGACAAACCACACCAACTTTGCGTTTTTTAGCGCGGTTTTGTTCATTGTGCCATAGAGAATACGTTATTAATTGGCAGATGTCGTAATTAGCTAAGAAATTGACGTGGTTTCCAGGTAAGAAGTGGTCGTTGTGACCCTGATCGTATTCAGATTGTTAAAACAGTGTTATTAACCATGTTATTGGCTACATGTGTTTAAAAAAACTCTCTGCATATATCGGGTCTCACGTCAATTTACATAAAAATGAGAAGCCAATAAATATTATAATGTTGACATTAATATTTACATATTGTGTGTTTTCGCTGTTTACTGTCTTCTTTGCGAGTCAATACAAATTGTATAAAGGGCTTATTAGATTAATGGTTATTTGAATTACTGTTATTTTCTTGTAAAAACCACTCCAAGTTTCCAATTGTATTATTATTCGTTTATGTATACTCGTATATTAAATGGGTTAGCTCCCAAGTCCCAATACCAAACCTATTTATTATTATTTAAAAACAAAAAAGAATATTAATATCGGTCCTTTTCCAGAACTCGATTTTTTTACTATATTTAAACATTCATGAAAATGAATTACTTTATTTTGCATGAAATATGTTACATGAAAGGACTTAAATATAAATATTTCCACATATTTGCTGACTTACATCTCTTTTGTGCATTCCAATGTCACACTAAATTAAAACACTTTGATATCCAAACTTTTCCTGTCAAAATCAAGAAGCTCCCCAAACATAACAAAACCCTACTAAAATATTAACTAACAACTTACTTAAAACGCCTTCTAAGAAAATAGCACAACATCTCATGCAATAATGAATAACAGTAGCATCTCTATGCGCTTTTGTGGTATTAACTGCAGTCAGCTGCTTCATCTCAAAGAGCACTTTGTTGGTACAACATAATATTAGTGAACGAGTACTAACCTCACTTTGTATATGAAACTAAGCACTTTGAGTATTACAATGCTTTACTGTATTGAGCTTACTATGAGAATAAAACGAGCTATATTTCTTGTGAAGTGTGCAGGGTATATGTGAGCTTAGTTGGCAGTGTTATTACGTTACTACGCCTGCCGTTAAACCTGGAATAATAAGTGTAAGGAATTCCCTTTAATAGCTCCAAACCATTATAATACCTACTCAAAAAATGGTGAGCAAATTTTTCTTTGGTCGTTCTTGGTGAGATTTCATTATAAACTCCATGCATCTCTAATATGCACAAAATATAAAAGTTTTATTCGTTAAGCTGTACTTATCTATGTAAAATCACTACATAGTATAAAACAAAGTCGCTTCCCTGTCTGTCTGTCCCTATATATGCTTAGATCTTTAAAATTCCGCAACGGATTTCGATGCGGATTTCAAGAGGAAGGTTTATATGTATAATACATGCATAATATAGTAGAGAAACACTGATAATTTTAGAGGTTTCTAATGTGATGTCGTAAATAAACACATTTTTTTGCGCTTACATTGTAAACGCTGGCTGAACCATTCGAGATAGATCAAAATAATGTACTACAGTATTGTACACCTTAAAAAGTTCTACAAAATAGTCCTCGATGGTATATGTCTATCTCTTAGGGATAATCCACAATAACCATTTTTTATCCTTAACTTTTTACGAGAAACAACGGCTTATTTAAGAAGCAATTTTAGGCAATACAGCATTAATCCTTATCCAATTAAGTACCTTAAAAACATTGTGCATTTCATATAGATCATTATGGCCCTTTACAGCATGTCATTTAAATGAATATTTTCGAAGATATTACAGTTTTAAAATGCGGGCGCTACCGGCCGGGCAGTCGGCCGGTGGCGCTTGAAACTAGCCAACGGATTTTCAACTTTATCACTAAAAAATAAGGTTCAAAGTTGATTGGGAAATTTTGACAGTTTCGGGTAGCTTGATGTGCTGGCGTCTGTACTACAGTATTGTACACCTTAAAAAGGTCTACAAAAAATCCAAAGTGGTATATGTCTATCTCTTAGGGATAACCCACAATAACGATTTTTACTCCTATACTTTCTACGAGAAATAATGGCTCTAAAATTATCAGTGTTTCTCTACTATATTATGCATGTATTATACATATAAACCTTCCTCCTGAATCACTCTTATCTATAAAAATAAAATCAAAATCCGTAGCGTAGTTTTCAAGATCTAAGCATACATACAGACAGCGGGAAGCGACTTTGTTTTATACTATGTAGTGATCAGCATTGCACCCGTGCGAAGCCGGGGCGGGTCGCTAGTATTTTTATATTTGACGGCGCGAGCGTGGGCGTAGCGATAACAGGGCCATCATCATCGTTTCTTGGTACGGGTTCCATGAGGAAGGTGGGTACTCGGGCAAACCAGTAAAAACGTAGTTTGAAGCACTAATCACAGTCACGTTTATTCGGTAATTTACAATCACTTTATGAGTAGTAAGAAACAAAGGTTTGTACGGTGAACATGACAGTTCCGATGGTATGCTCTCAACCGTCCGGCGTGCGCTCCGCAAATCGAATGCCGCCTGCTCTCCAATCGGCTCTGTCCACGTGTAGAAAATGGCGCGAAGTTATGGCGCCACCTCACGGCGTTCACTGTACTAACCGATCAACCAATGAGAATTAAGTTCCGGTTTGACCAATATTATGAAATCAACCGGAAGTAGTATTTTGATTATTTTGTCGTCTTGATATCGCTTGCGACGACATATTGATATTTTTTCACCGCACTAATAATACGTGCTAAGTAGTGTATAAAAATACCAATGTGATAAACTGGCAAAGAATCCTGTTAGTCACACTAGTGTTACAAGCTGGTGTGACTCGTGTGACTAGGAGTCCGCCCCAATTATTACACTAGCCAGCAAAATATGAAATAGAGCTAACTACTCTTTATGCATCTGTCTTTCCACAAAACTGGCTAAAAAATGAAGAACTTGAATAAAAGCGTGTTTGATTCAAGTTCTTCATTTTTTAGCCCTCTCCTGGTCCTAGAAACAGCAGGACTCCAAGAGTATAAGAAGCATTATCACAAAATAGGGTATATAAGACCGTAAGCACGCGCGAAATTTTAACGTTGTTACGTTGTGTGGCCCAGACATAAGTTTATAGGTTACGCGGCCATTTGAGCAGGATATTGGTGACGTAACAGGCACATATTTTAAAGCAGTAGAATTTTATTTCCGTTGGAATTTTGCCAGTTCCTCATTTGGTCACCACTGACAAATATCCTTTAAAATATAAACGCAAAATAGAACGCTTTATCATGAAAAAACATAAATATTTTGGTGTCATAAATCGAGTAGAACTATAAAATTCTGGCCGATTTACGTATGACATATAAAAATTAAATATATTTATTAGCCTTCGTTTATGTTAAATGTATATGAAGAATGTTCAAGCTCATTCTCAGTATTCATAACATCACAAACACTCCTGTAAGTACAGTAAGAATAACACATTTCACTACCCATACAAATAGGACACTAGCAGATAAAGGAAAGGTCAGCTCTGTGAAGGCAATACAATCGTATGAAGATGACAATTATTGCTATCTAGAATCTGATGGACGCGGATGCTAGGTCCTCTTTCCTACGAGATAATCGAGGTTTTAACTGTGAAAGCTGTGTCCCTTGCCAACGATCTATGCCAACGGAAACATTATTTTTGAACGAGTTGTGTTCTTTTTAATTATTTATATATGTATTTAACAAATAATATTCCATGAAAAACATAAAGAGGGGAATATTCCATTCTGAATAACTACCTTCTTTCAGATATTATATTTCAAGTAGGTATCTAGAGTAGTGTTCGTCAATAAGCGGTCCAATAATTGGGGCTTAGAGAACTCGAGGCAAAACAGATAATCAGACACATCGACACAAGTTCCTACTAATTACAACTCCCGAAAATAAAAGACGAGATTCCATCCGGTGACAAGTTTCAGGAATTGAACATACTGTTTCAAATACGTGTACACATACAGTGTGGACGACGATGATTACTCACAATTATTACTCTCAAGTTTACAACCGTTAACGCTTTTCAAGCTGAAACACTCCGGTTTTTATATTCACATGAGTTCGCCGCAAAATAAATGGATTTTTGTGGCAACACAGCATTCACTACAAGTGGAGTGGAGCTTCAAAAAAAATTTTTTTTTAAGTACCAGAGCTTCTGTTCAGATTTTTTTTTATACAGCATTTAACAAACAAACGGTATTAGTACAGAACAAATGAAAGAAAAGTAGGGAAAATGTAGGTACCTTAACGGCAAACTTCGTAAGCAATTTTTGTTAAAATGCTTCTACTGCATTGCCTTTAAAAGAAAACTCCTTCTTGAAACTTGCAATAAGACAAAGAAAGTTTAAGGTAATACTGTTACTGGCTCGAATGCCACTGGTCGGCGACTCCCTTGTTCAAAAACTAAATTAAATTTAAATTCAGTGCATCTTTTTCTTTCTATTTCATTAAGAAAAGGACAGAAGATAAATTTTAGTTTAATCCTGTCAAATTAATCAGCGCCTGACACTACTCCATACAAGTTTAGACGTGAGTAAAAACTTGCTTACTAAAATTACGTCAATTTACGCCAAGTAAGTGAGTTTCTTTGTTCGTCCAACGATTGTTCGAATGATTATTGCATTTCGGTTTCTTGAGTTTTGAGACCAGTCTCGCCAACTCTGGCAATCGAGTTTTTTAAGCTAGCGAATAATTTAATGCTTCATCTTTTTACTTATTAATAAGTCTATTCGGAGTCCGTGGAAAAGGCTCTTAGTGTTTGGTATTTTGATCCTTTGAAAACTTAACCGCGGCCTAAGACAATGCCTACGTAATTACGTTACTGTTAGTATACAACGTGTAACGTTAAACGCGCAAAACCTCAGACACCCCAACTGATTTTTAATTCAATTGCCCTATTTCAGAGAGAAAATAAGTCATTAAAACAATTGCAAAGGTTTTATGTGCTGTTTTAGTTTTACTGGCCATTCTGATCGTTTCTTGCGTCTACGACGACGCTTTACAGAGGGAGGAGTCCTCACCGGGCCGCTGCGCCGCGCTCACATGGGCTTGCTTGACCTATTAATAAATAGACACCGCAACGTTGTGACCTATATTAAAAAGTGGTTTAATTAATTCTGCTCGTTATTCTGATCAAACTATTTTCAGGTTTTGCGCATTTAACGTTACACGTTGTATAATAATTCTTTCGGTACCTCCAGAAAACTAAATAATACTATAATTTATTTCTAAACCATGCATCAGTCCGCAATAAATTCGAGGATAAGGCAAGGGAACTTAGAGCCCGCAATAAAAAAAGTAAATCCGTCGATAACAAACCGGGACCCTATCGTGGGGGCGAGTGCAGAGGGTTGAATGGTCAGACGATAACTGGAGACGCATCTGTCAACAGATTTACGAAGGGTAACACACTAATAAAAGGATAGTTTTAATAAGTATATAGTTGACAAAATTCGTTGTAAAACACAAAAGCTGACGATGGCCTTATAGCTGCTAGTCTGGGTTAATTATAGAAATAGGGGTCAAAGCGGGGGTCAAACTGGTTCATATTTCTTGCATTTCAGACGGCACGGTTGGCGCAGTGGTTAAGCGAGTGACTGCTGCGCAGCGTGTCGCGGGTTCGATTCCCGCACGGAACAAATATTTGTATGACCAACAAGTAGTTGTTCCGGGTCTGGCTGTTTGTGTATGTGAGTTTTAATGTTTGTAAACGCACCCACAATACAGGAGAAATTGCTAGTGTGGGGCAACGTTCTCAAAAAAAACAAAAAAAATTCGGAGGAACAACGGGCAAAAACCACTACTCACCGGACACCAACTGCAGAAAACTGTCGTATTCTGAGCAGTAGGCCCGATAGTAGGTGGCGGGAGTAGTGGGGTGGCTAGACTCATTTTCAAACGATCGACCCACAATTGAATTAGACTGGGAAAAGTGGAAAGATGGAAGTCCTTTGCCCTGTAGTGGGACACCATAGGCTTATAATAAAGATACCTTATAGATAGTAAGTTACTGCAAATATTTTCATTTTTAACTTATTACTTTTGCTTCTCCTAAAAGTACTTATTTAGCCTAATCAGGTAAGTTTTTTCCGGGTTTCAAGAGTCCTCTGGGAGACACTAGCGGTAACAAGTAATTATTCTGTGGTCCCGTTGATGTGAATGTTTTCTTCGGCCTTATACATGTAGAAATTTTAACAAAATATAATACAAATGCCGATTGCGATGACGACCCAGTGGTAGATGTCACATGTCTTCGAATTTTTGGTTCTAGGACACGCCGATTTCCTCACGATGTTTTCCTTCACTGTATTGAGAGCAGTTGTAATGGGAAAAGTTCCACTGAGTAATTCGCCTGTCTGGGTTCGAACCTACGACCAACAACTCATAAGTTGCGACCGTTACCACTAAGCCACCACTGCTCTAGAACTCTACTAAATATTCGTATTAGAAACAGGGTGTTTCATCTTACAACCAAACACTTACTTGTCATTACGACATAAGTGCCAATGAAATTGAAATTCAGACAATATAATGTCCAAAACTACGTCATCTCAGCTTAATTGGGACTCGTAAAATGATTATGACCTATTAAATTGTCTAGAATTCGGTGTTGTTCTCTAAATTTACATATGATGAAACATTTAGAAGGTCATTGTAATTGTGATGGTAATTTTAATGGGCAATTGTTAATGACCTTGGAATTTATAACGGCAAAATGAAAGTTTTTGTTTTGGAAGCTTTTACCATCTTTCGGACACGGGTAGGATAAGTAGGTGATAATTTTGGTCACCTTTGCAGCTACTCTAATTCGTCTCTACGTGTGTAGGTATGTCACTTAACTTCTAAACGACTGGACCGATTTCGATGATTTAGTTTTGTGTAATTATGAGGTTCCCTGGATGATTTAGATTCACATTTGGACCTACTAGGTGGCGCTGCGATCGAGTTCCACGAAACAGGATAAGTCCTGCACCCTAATTACGTAACACACTATTACTCTCAATTTGAATAATTTTGAAGCATATTGCTAATCCGTTGCTCTATATGTTCCAAAAATATGTCTACTCAGCAACGCAAATAACGCAATGAATGTTGTTGAACTGTCAAAATGAAACCCATTGCTACTGATAGTGTGTTACGCAATTACCCTGCAGTCCAACGTCCGGTCAGCTAGCATTAGATACATTCAACATTTTATTTTGTGAAGCATGGGTATCTAAAAGGAAAGAATAATTTATAAAAATAACTGACTTCTTTAAATTACTGCGCTAAATGCAATTTCCAATGCCTGACACAAAAGCAAATTCATTCCTACCACACGTGTCAATCCATTTAGAAGCCCTTAACCACTCACGACTTTTTCCGCCAAAAACGAAATACCCTCGAATTTTCGCAACTGCCTTCAAGTACGTACCTTCGCACTTTAGTACATACGTGCCTCACGACTTCATGAGGGCATCAACGTAAGTATAGGCACAGAATGCTCAGAGTGGCAGTGAAAAGGGTTGGGTCAGTCGCCGATAGATAAGGACAGACGCCGCCGGACAGTGGGCTGCGTCATTGTCCGCCTATAAAGCCCCAAAGACCCAGTATTATCAAGATCTTTTAGAAAATTTCAATTTGAACCGATAGAATGTTTCACGTCAGTCGTCAGCAGGGTAATTGCGTAACACACTATCAGTTGCAATGGGTTTCATTTTGACAGTTCAACAACATTCATTGCGTTATTTACGTTGTTGAGCAGACACATTTTTCTAACATGTGGAGCTATGGATTAGCAATATGCTGCAAAATGATTCAAATTGAGAGTAATAGTGTGTTTCGCAATTAGGGTGCTGTAATACTAGAAGCATCTCAGTCTCAGATGTGTTGCCATCCTACAGGTGTAGAGGTTTTCCTGTTAGATAAGTAAATTTTCTTATTTATAATTCATAGTCATTTAAATTGTATTAATTAATTAATTAATTAATCAATCATACAATAGTTATAATTTAGTGAGACATTTTAATGCCAATGTTTATTGATTTCATTGTTAATTTTCTTTATATTATTTTAAATTTTGATTTTTTTTTTGTATGTTTTTAACTTTTTATGTATGTTATTTAAAGCCGTTTTTTTTATTCTTTGTGCATGTGGTGTTAACCTTTAATTAATTGTTGCACTTGTAAATGTTACCCTAGTAATTAAGTAAGAAATGAATGTGTAAACAATTGTTGGTTAACCTAAATAAATAAATAAATTCTGTAATACTGAAAATAAGAGTTCTTATACCAATACACGATGCCAATATACGATCCAT
This sequence comes from Eremobia ochroleuca, assembly GCA_949629135.1. Lineage (NCBI taxonomy): Eukaryota > Metazoa > Arthropoda > Insecta > Lepidoptera > Noctuidae > Eremobia > Eremobia ochroleuca. The sequence goes on along the minus strand of CATIVS010000154.1, from coordinate 14,118 downwards.
CTGCTCTTAGAAGGTTAAATGCAATAATGGCACCTTACGCCTTAATATGAGTAAAGTCGGAATCCATGTACAGACACATCAAGCTACCCGAAACTGTCAAATTTTCGCAATCAACTTTGAACCTTATAATTTAGCGATAAAGTTGAATATCTATTATAGAAATTTGACAGATTGTAGTAGCTTAATGTGCTGGCGTCTGTACGTTACTGCAGCCTTGTTACCGTTCGCATGCTTTAGGTCGTGCAGTTGATGGATTAGCAATAAGATTCAAAATGATTTAAATTGAGAGTAATAGTATTTTACGCAATTAGGATGCTGGGCGGACGGAGAGATTGGAAAGAAAAACTGTTCAAAGGCCGTGCCGTCACAGCTTCCGCAATTTGTGGAACGCATTTTATTTGATTTGTTTCGTTTGATCTTTTCTTTTGCCTTCTCTTTATTTTAGAGTTAAGAGAATTTTATGACACCGCTTCGAGAGGTAATAGTTACAACTTTTTTTAATTTGAGTGGCCGTGCCCGCGACTTTGTGCGCCGGCACGGCGTCGGAAAACAAATTGAATTTCATGGATTTAATGTTTTTGTGCGGAACCCTATTTAAAAAAAAAAATAAAAGTAGCCTAAGTTACTCATTCTAAAATCAGCTATCTGCCAGTGAAATTACGTCAAAATCGGTCGAGCCATTTCGGAGATTAGCCGGAGCAAACCGGCAGGCAGACACAAAATTAAAAAAAAAGCTGTTATTTTGACGCAACAAACAGACACTCCAATTTTATTTATTTGTATGTAGATATTTACAGATATAGATGTGTCCAAAACTGTTCTCACTTTCTACATGCAGCATGACTTATTCAGTTACGTGTTCATGTGCAAATACAAACCAGAAATACTAATTAGTGAGAGTTAAGCGATCTGAAAACTCTCTAACAGTGCTGCATTCAAAATAACAAATTACCATCTGTTAAATATCGCATTACATGAATCTTTTAAGGACAGCCCAGAATGATAATGTTCAGTCCCATTACGTGATTTGCTGCAGTGCCCCGAGGAATGTCTGTCTGTATGTTAATTTGTGTAATGATATGTATCTTAGGGTGCATACATAAGTGCGAATGCTCGGCGAATGTGCAAGCGCTGGGTAAACAGCTGACTTTTATATCCTGACTGATAAAGGGTGTGTCCGTTGTGCGAGTCACGCTATGGTCTACGTCATTCTATCGCAGATTATAAAAATGCTGGCCAGTGACGAAAAAAAAAATGTTTTTCTTCTTCGTGTTGCTGGCACGACTGTATTTTAGATCTTGTTAGCCCAAAAATTTGCCACAACCACGGCGTCATCAGTGGCAGAGCAGAGGTGAACCTTGAATGCATGTTTTGGGACACAGAGGGCACGATAGAAGCGCTTGGTTTGCGAAATAGCTCCACAATCACACCTACTGCCGTTAATAAGGCACCACATTGGGGTAGTGAGGACGCGAATGATATGGATGAGTGATGGGAGTGAGGAAAGTTATGAGTATGAATGTGAACTGAACATTCTAGCTGTAAAAGGATTGCCAAAGAAATGATAGGAACTAAAACGGCTAGAAAGAGGCAAATACTGAGATGACGGCTGATACTCATAATGGTAATTATTATGAAAGAATATGTGCTATCATCATCTGCCTAGCCTTTTCCCAACTAAGTTGGGGTCGGCTTCCAGTCTAATCGGATGCAGCTGAATACTAGTATTTTACATGAAGCGACTGCCTATCTGACTTCCACAACCCGAACTGGGTAATACGATACCCTTTACAAGACTGGTTGTCAGACTATCGTATTTTTGACGATTCGTAACGACTGCTAAAGATCCACGAATGACAGCCGGGACCAACTGCTTATCGTCCTGCTTAAAGAAGACGTGCTGTGCCGTCCCTAAATAGGTGACCAAGAACCTAGTAATTTCCAGAATTAAATATACAATTATCGATATAATAGTTCCTAATCATCAGCTCATTATCATCTGCCTAGCCTTTTCCCAACTATGTTGGGGTCGGCTTCCAGTCTAACCGGATGCAGCTGAATACCGGTATTGTACATGGAGCGACTGCCTATCTAACCTCCACAACCCAGTTACTGGGTAATACGATACCCCATGGTAAGACTGGTTGGCAGACTTTCGGGCTCCTGACTACCCGTAACGACTGTCAAAGATCCACGAATGACAGCCGGGACCAACGGCTTAACGCGCTTTCCGAGGCACGGAAGAGTCCCGGTATGTAAAGATGGTCACCCATCCACAGACCAACCGCGGCAAGCGTAGCTTAACCTGATCGATCGACCTGTGCGGCTATTATTACTTAGCCACGGGCCCCTCAATATAATAGTTCCTAATAAGAACTCTTAAAAACCCATTACTCATGATTATCATATCCCACGCCCTTTCACAACGATAGATACAGAAAGCGTTTAGTCGCGCTCATTCAAGGAGTGACCCTTATTTGACTCCTATAACGTGCATGGGAGTAGTTGGTAGAATTATTCTTTTATTTTATCATTTCAAGCTTCTGTCCCCGACATTGTACGCGTGAAATTTCACGTTCCCCGACCCGCATGGCCTACCCGCGCTATTACTTCGTTTTTCGCTAAGCATTCTTTCGGACTTTTTTTGTTTTTGGTCGACTATTAACATAACATTAAATGAGCCTTCTTCGAGAATTAGGGGGCGTTTTCACAGAAGCGGAGCTGGGCGAAGCGGAGCAGAGACGTGCAGGAATCGACTAATTACAATGGTTGAAATCCTCATCGCGTCACTTGTCTCGTCTGTGATTGGACGATTCCTACACGTCTCCGCTCCGCTCCGCGCAGCTCCGCTTCTGTGGAAACGCACCCTTGGGCTATAAAATGCAAAATATTTTTTTAATCCTATAGAAAGTTCCAGAGATTAGCGCGTTGAAACACACAAAAAAAAAACTCTTCAACTTTATTATATATTTAAACTATGACGAGGAGGGGCTTGTGGCTAAGTAATAACAGCGGCACGAGTCGATCGATCAGGTTAAGCTACGCTTGCCGCGGTTGGTCCGTGGATGGGTGATCTTCACATACCAAGACCCCTCAGTGCCTCGGAAAGCGCGTTAAGCCGTTGGTCCCGGCTGTCATTTTTGAATCTTTGATAGTCGTTACGGGTCGTCAGTAGCCCGAAAGTCTGACGACCAGTCTTACCAAGGTTTATCGTATTACCCAATAACTGGGTTGTGGAGGTAAGATAGGCAGTCGCTCCATGTAAAATACTGGTACTCAGCTACATCCCGTTAGACTGGAGGCCGACCCCAACATAGTTAGGAAAAGGCTAGGCAGATGATGATATATTTAAACTATAACCTTTGTCAGCTTAAAGATTATTTATATTTCAATATTGTTTTATCTTTTTACTTAAAGGGCAATACACTTAAGCAATGAAACATCTTATTCTTGTGATAGATTATATTATTTAGGCATAAAAGATCCGTTTGTTCGGTTTCTGTGATCGTTTATTCAGGAAAGTTTTTTAATTTATTCCAGAATTACGGTGATCTTACACGAATCTCTCTTTTATAATTTCTAACGACACGATAATTACTATCGTGGACGTCCACGGCATCACAATAATATATAAATATAGGAAAGTGAAAAGTATGGAAATATAAATGAAGACGCTTTTTTACGTCCACGATAACGCTATAACGTGCACGTATTTCCATAAAGTTTATGGACCAGCACCCTAATTGGGTAACACACTATTGCTCGCAATTTTAATAATTTTGAAGCATATTGCTAATCCATTGCTCCTTAAGTTCGGAAAATGTGTCTGCTCAACAACGTAAATAACGCAATGAATGTTACTGAACTGTCAAAATGAAACCCATTGCTACTGATAGTGTGTTACGCAATTACCCTGCTGGACGTGGACTTCTACGATGATATCGTCACGTTAGAAATTTTAAAAGCGCTCTAGTGCTTGAAATCTATCCTTTTTGAATATATTGATGCTTGAACTTAGCTTTAGACACATTCTTGTACCCAAAACTGCCTAATTTGTATACCTATTTATTTCATTATTGGTAGGCATGATTAGAATTACATTAGCAAATGAAATGCAAGCCTTCTCTTTCTGTATGAGAAGATGCTTTTGCCATGCAGTGAGATAATAATTGGTTTGTCCTTTTAGTAATACGAAATGTCTTTTAAATGAGACCTTAATTTTCAGGTCGCAACATTGCAGAACACGAAAACTAGAACGCTATAAATAAAATCAACAAATTACATAGTATCCAGAGAAATCTTGAAATTTTCTCGTATTTAAACTAAAGTGAATTCAAGAAAGTTCTAGATCTTTCTAGTAAGGATTATTATTATTATTACAATTTTATAATGTAGGTAGATTGGTTGGTTGTCAAAAAGACAGTTCAATTCTATTTATTTCTAAAATACGGAGATAATTATAATAATAATATATAATATTTAATTTGGAGAACATTTTGGCTGCGAAAACATTGTGGCATATATCTAATTTTTTATTTGGTTGTCATCGATATAAATGTACTAAGATATTATGATAATACGGTTAAAGATATTTATTTTCTCAAAAGAATTACAATTCACTTATAGAGAAAACATAAATAGGTTTAGAAACAAATGTTATCAGCCAGTAAGCGTAGATAAAAAAAAGAAAAAAAAAAAAAACAACAATGTATCTTAAAACTAATCTTACAATAAAAACTTAGACTTAACACGTCGTTTTAGCATAACAAGTACAAATTAAACAAATCAGAAAAAGGTAGGTTACACACAAGAAAACAACACAATTTTGAGCGATGAGGGTAGGGTGCAATTGAACAGTCGTTGCGTATTTACTAAGGCCTGCGACACAGTGCAGAAACATAAGCGATTTATTAATTTGTTTTAGGTTTTTTATTTTCGATTATTATTTGTACATAATGATTTTATATATTTATGTAGACTATCATTGTTAATTTATTTTTGATTAATCGAAACGCAGGGAATGATCTTTTAATATATATGTTTTTAAAGTTTTCTTATAAATGTATGACGATTTTATTTCTTTTATGTCTTTAGGTAGTTTGTTATAGAAATTGGCCCCTTCATACATAATATTCCTCTTTCCATATTTAGTCCTAGGCTGGGTTAAGCAGATGTCATTAGCTTGTCTTGTTGAAATTTTGTAAGTTTGTGCCCTTTTTGTGAATATTATCTGAGAATGTATGTCTTTAGTTAGAATTTTTCTTACGAGTATGCATGTGTTATACTTATATATTTGAAAGAGATTCATAAGTTGGGTTTCCTTGTAGACTTTTTCAGTGGGAGTTAAATAGTTGTACCTGAATAATGTTTGATTATTCTATTTTGGGCAATTTGGAGTATTTTTAGGTTTGATTTGGTAGCAGTTCCCCAGACCTCAATCAAGTAGTCCAAGTGCGATTTAACCATGGAGTTATATATAGTATAACGCACATGTCCAGGAAGACATCGCACTATACCACGGAGCGCACCTGTTAGTGAAGTAAGCTTGTTTTTGATACTCTCTATATGTGGTTTCCACGTTAATTGATCATCAAGTATAAGACCAAGATATTTTTCTTGATGAACTCTTTTTAGCATTTGACCATCAATATGTAAGTTACTGTGCTGACCAATCTTTTTGTTTTTTGCTGCGAATATAATATAATTAGTTTTAGATATATTTATTGTTAGTAAGTTAGATTTAAGCCCAGTATGTAAGAGGTTTAGATCATGTTGAGCTTGTTCTATAATTGAGCATATTGAGGTACCCGAGTAGAATAAACTCGTGTCGTCAGCGTACAGTGCTATATCCCCCCTTAGACCGATTTCATGGATGCTATTTATGTAGATCAGAAATAATAATGGCCCAAGGATTGAGCCCTGGGGGACTCCGTAGGTAATTTGTTGAGGTCCACTTTGGACTTCACCCATTCTCACAATTTGATATCTGTTACTAAGGTATGATTTTAACATTTTAAAAGCGGATCCTGAGATACCCAGGTGCTTTAGTTTTACCAAAAGTATATCGTGACCAACAGTATCAAAAGCTTTTTTTAAATCTACAAACACTCCCAGCGTTATTTTCTTACTATCAATATTGGATTTGATTTTTGTCACTAGATCGGTTGCAGCTGTAACCGTGTTTGACTTTGGCCGAAACCCATATTGTTTTTCATATAAGAACTGTTTAGATTTTAGAAATGCACTAAGTCGGTTGTGTAATATTTTTTCAAACACCTTCGATAATATTGGTAATACGGATATCGGCCGGTAATTACCTGGATCTGATTTGCTTCCAGACTTATATATGGGGCTGACTTTTGCAACTTTCAGGGATTCTGGAAAATTTCCTTCTATTAGACACCTATTAATACATAGAGTTAAGTTTTCCACTATGTGATCTTTAATACATTTTATAATTTTTGTACTTATTCCATCAATACCAGCGCTTGTGTTTGCATCTAAATTTTCAATTATTTTAAGTACCTCTGCAATAGTAGCAGGTTCAAATAGTGTTAGATTAGCCGTACTGTCTATTATACTAGCGGGTATTTGTTGAGCTTGATTATTATGATTCGATTTTGGAATTTTACTAGCGAGTTCTGCACCTATATTTGAGAAAAATAAGTTGAAACACTCACAGATTTCCTTTGTGTCAGTAATTTGGCCTGTTGGCGTGTCTAATTTTACAAGAGTACAGTTATGTTTTATTTTGTTGCTAGCCAGACTATTAATAAGTTGCCACATTTTAAGAGGATTTTTTTTACAGTCTTTGAAGGCTTTGTAATAATATTGATTCTTTGTTGATTGAATTTCTTTCTGCACCTTATTCTTCTGCTGTAGGAACTCGTCTTCTGCCTCTTTGTCTTCAGCCGAGGAATGTTTCAAATTATGCCACAGAATATTTCTTTTGTTTATGGATGTTATAAGGTGATTGTTGATCCAGTCTTGTTTTGGCCTGTTTAGAATTTTGGTCTTTTTCGTTTTATTTTTAGAAATAGCATCCAATAGGTATTTTTCAAACATTGTGAAATCATTGTGTATGTCAGAAAAATCATGATCTTTTATAGTTTTATATAGATTATCATAATTAATAGCTTCGTATGTTACTTTTTTAGGTCTTTCCGGTGTGATTCTGCTTACCTCGAAGTAAATTTGTTTGTGATCTGACATGGCGCTTTCCACTAAAGCCATATGAAAAGTATTATCTTTTAGAGTTGTACATACATGATCTAATATTGTCTTAGTAGTTTTAGTAATGCGGGTACAGTACATTTTGTCAATTTTATTTAGTATTCTAAGCCCGTTTTCTTTTAGGACTGTCTTATATTCTTTAATAGATTTTTCTTTACTTAGTAAATTCAAGTTAAAATCTCCAAAAATGATAATTCTTTTCCTTTTGATTAATTGGTTTGTATATGTTTCAAGGAACTTTTGTACGTTTGCTGCAGGCTGTTTATAGACCACTCCAATATCTAAAGAAAGTTTGTCCAGGTGTATCCATAAAAAGTGATTGTTATCTTCGCAATGCTCTTCCATTATTTCATGTTTTAGTTCATTATGCACATATATTGACACTCCACCGCCCCTTGAAGACGTTCTATAGTTGTAATAGTGTGTATAGTTTGGTAATTTTTGCCTCAAGGCTTCATTTTCATCCTTTATCCAGGTTTCAACCAGTAATATTACATGTATAGTGCACTTAAACGTTTGTATGATACACTGTATTTCATCAAGTTTCCCTGGCGCAACAATACTACGAACATTTGCGTAAAGGAAGCTTATTGATTTAGTTTTAGTTGTGATATTTGCATAGCTATTTGTTAGTTCGTATGTAATTGAGTTTCGCTTTGTTACAAGATTTCCTAAGTCACTTAGTTTTTTGACTGTTCTTTAACTATCTTTGGTGTTCCCCTTAAGAATTTTATTATTAAATCCTTTTCTCCGTTATCTTTCCTCTGTTGTAATTCGTCTCTAAGGTTTTTCATGAATTTTTGCTGTTGAGGAGTCTGATCAGAGTAAATTCGCACGCCATCTACTTTCAGGTTAGCCTTATTTCGCAGTATAGTCTTCGCAATTTCCTGGGATGAAAAAGATAATTTAAGTGGTCGTATTTTCTTGCCATCATATTTTCCGACTCGTAACACTTTTACTGCTCCAGGACAATCCGGGTATATAGTGTTTATAATTCTTGCTGCTTCATTCCTTTCTATTGCACGTCTCTCTTCACTGTTACTTATATGTCTCTCAGGAACACCTACAATAATAATGTTCTTACTACGTTCAGCTCGGTCTTGAAATTCCTCAAAGAGATTTTCATAAATAGTCTGTGTTGCCTGTGTATGTGCTGGTGCTGAAGAAACAGATTTTAACTGCTGGACGTCGGTTCGGAGGGATATTATTTTTTCTTCGTTTTCTTTAACGGTGTCCGATAGTGTACTAATTTGCGTTTTAAGACTTTTATTTTCTGCTATCAGCTCTTCGTTTATAATCTTCATGTCTTGTAATGTTTCGTTAATGGAAGAAATATTATCACATATTGTTTTTATATTTTGGTTCTGCTTTGTACAAGAATCCTGTAGTATTCCAGCAATCTCTTTCATTATATCATTTTTAAATTCAGTGAACTGATTTTCAAAGTCGTTGTCAGGCGATTTTCTCTTTCGGTAAGACACATTTTCTGAGTACAGCTGGCTCATTTTTGACAAATCAGGCTGAGAAGTACTGGTTTCTCCCGAAAATGTTGTTTGCGTCGTAGTAGGATTTTTAGTAGGCGAGCGGAAAGGCTTCATGTTGTTGTTAATAACAATGTTGAAAAAAGATATGTCAACAAACAATAACTCCGCTTATCGCTCCGCTTATGCACTGCGTGCACCTTTATAATAACACTACCGCTTTGCGTGCCGCGAACTATCTCTTTCGCACTTATGTGTCGGTGATTAGCTAATTATGTACACTTTCTGAGCACTTTGAAAAATGAACTGTCTTTATATAGAAATTAAGTTCTAACTTGAACGATCGTATTAAGTATTTATTAAAGCAAATAAGTAGGCACGTCCACTCACTACGCTTGCTGGCGAACGAAAAAAAATAATTCATCGCACACCACAACAATGTCCGCTATGCATCCATCACTGGTGTAAATTATAATTTGGCCGACAACCAGTTCGTCTGGACTGCAGGATGGGGCTTGATTTCTGAAGTTTGGGACGAATATAAAATAAGTCGAAAAAATCGTATTCTTGAAGCCAACTCAAAAACTACCAAAGAAAAGTTGAAAAAGGTTACTGCCATTTGAAGACGAAGGAGTAATCTATCTCTACCTGGCGCACTATGGCAGTGAAAATATCGCAGAACACGGCGCCCTAGGCCTGCGCGTTTGCGTCTGTCTGCACCAGTGCGCCGCAGCCGTCAAGCTCCTGTCACCAAGTGACATAACAGTCAATTTTATTTACTATCGTTTTTTCTTGTCGATCTTTATTTTTTATCAGTGTAAATAATAATTGAAGTGTATTTTGTGTAGTGTTCATAATTATTTTTATTTTAGGTAAGTGTACCTATGTTAAATGCCGGCTGTAGCGACGTCGGAAATAGTGCCAGTCAACCTGCCACATCGCTTGATGTCCAGGTGAGATGTCCCCATTGCTCCCAGCCACGCTTCTTCAAAGGCGAACGGGGGCTACGTATACATTATGGCAAGGTTCACAAACCTCACAGTGTACCTTTGTGCCCCCCACCCACATCCCCTACATCAACTATTCTAGATCAAAGTTTATGGAAAACATTGGCAAAATTAAAAAATTCAACCCCAGTATTAAAGAGAGTTCCCCGGGGTGCGAGACGGTCTGTTGCGTTTAGTTTGGCACGATGTCTCCGTCTTGTGACCCAGGAGAACTCAGAAAGTGCCTGGGAGCAACTACTCACCTTCCCTTATAGGATTTTACATGTTCAAAAAAATTTGGCAAATAAAAAAACATTGACAACTCAAATTAAAGACAATTGCATCAATTCGACTCTTATTTTGGATACAAAATTACCTTTTTTCAACAACCTTTCAGGAAAAGGGTTATGTTCACATGTAGAATCCAAATTAAGCGAAGGTGATATCAGGGGAGCGGCCAGGCTACTTTTCAGTAGCGATGTGGTGGCGCCCTACTCTCCAGAAACCTTTTCAGCCCTGGAGAGTAAACATCCAGCGCCTGCGGATGGTCTCACCTTTCCCAACCCCCCCCCTCCCTCTCGATCCAGATTCAACACCTTTTAATGTTACTGCCCCCCAGCTGATTGCAGCCGTGAACTCCTTTTGAAGTGGTTCCGCTGGCGGTCTCGACGGCCTGACTCCTCAACATTTAAAAGACTTATTGAGTTCAGGCGCCGGGGAAGCTGGTGAGTCACTTTTGAAGGAGCTTGCGGCTCTAATTAATCTGATGCTCAACGGCGGTGTGAATGATGCCGTCGTCGATGTCTTATACGGGGCCAATTTATGCGCCCTGCGCAAGAGGGACGGCGGCATTCGTCCCATTGCCGTTGGGTGCACCTACAGGCGTACGGCAGCCAAAATATGCTGCAAATTATACGGTGACATTCTGTCCAACAAGTTCCAGCCCCTACAGCTTGGCTTTGGTTCCAAAGGAGGCTGCGAGGCTGCCGTACATGCCCTATCTAGTTTTTTAAATGCCAATAAAGGTGAGGTCATCCTCAAGGTTGACGTTAAGAACGCCTTCAACTCTATTAACAGGGACACTTTGTTGGCTGAAGTAAAAAAGGAGTTACCAGAAATTTATGGTTTTATTTGGCAGTGCTACAGGCACCCATCAAAATTATTATATAAAGACAACGTTTTGGAATCTGCAGTCGGATGCCAACAAGGTGATCCTCTTGGGCCAGTCATTTTCAGTTTGGCTATCCATCCCATAATACAACAACTAAATTCAAAATTCAATGTGTGGTATTTAGATGATGGAACACTAGGAGGTGACGTAGACACCGTTCTAAAAGATCTGCAATTCCTAAAGCAGCAGTTCCAATCCATCGGCCTTGACCTCAACAATTCAAAATGTGAAATTTATATTTGTGACAATACTGACAGACATTCGACTATACAGAAATTTAATTTAATAGCCCCAGACATCAAAGTTTTGGAAAAAAATTCATTCCACCTCCTAGGTTCCCCAATTTTAGAAGAAAGTTTTTCACCATTTGTCGACGAAAAAAATAAACATTTTAACGATATTTCGGACAGACTTTCTAAAATTAATTTACATTCGGCATTCACCCTTATCAGATATTGTTGTTTCGGTCCAAATTTTATGTATTTTCTCCGCTCTTCCTCCTTATGGAAGCAGCCACACCTTTTGGACAAAATCGATCATATTATTCGCAACACTCTTACATCCATTTTAAATGTGGCTTTGGACGACCGCGCGTGGCTACAAGCCACACTACCCATTCGCTTTGGTGGGCTCGGCGTCCGCAAAATTTCTAGTGTAAGCCTACCGGCGTTCCTATCGTCGGTCCACAGCACAGAAAAGTTAACCACACGAATCTTGATTCCTGCTCAGGTTGACTCTGAAGTGCCGTGTTTGACCGAGGCGGTGAACGCCTGGAAAGTGGCTTGCCCGAATACGGTTCAGCCCGAGAACCCGTTTTCCCAGAGACAGTGGGATGAGCCGCTCTGCAGGTTGGTACGGAATAAACTTATTAATACGTCCACCAATACTGCTGAGCGTGCTCGCCTGCTGGCTGTGGGTGAATGGGAGTCGGGCCTCTGGCTTCAGGCGCTTCCGTCACCCAACATAGGCACTATGCTGGGTGACACCACATTCCGACTCGCTACATGTTTACGTCTGGGCGCTCCTTGCGGAGCTCCACATCGCTGTCAATGCGGTGAAGCAGTCGACTGCCTCGGACACCATGGCCTTTCCTGCAGCAAGAGCGCTGGTCGGATGGCACGGCACGCCAGCATTAACGACATCATCCGTCGGGCTCTTGTCACCGCCGGGGTGCCAGCTATTTTAGAACCCAATGGCTTGGCGCGCGACGATGGGAAGAGGCCAGATGGAATGACTATAATGCCTTGGAAGTTGGGTAGGCCTTTGGTGTGGGATGCAACCTGTGTCGACACCCTTGCGCCATCCCATCTTCCAAGCACGGTGGGCTATGCTGGAGAGGCTGCTGCAGGTGCGGAAAACCTCAAACGGCACAAATGCCAAAGTTCATCAAAATTGGTCCAGCCGTTTGAGCGTGAAGAAGTAACAAACATACAAACACACACACATACACACACTTTCACCTTTATAATATTAGTGTGATCAGTGGATAGGTACATAATTTATCTATTCACTTTTTCTGGAATGAATTACCGGGCTCTAAGTTAAAGGTCCTAGGATGTGAAAAAACCATACCTAAGCCTATTGACAATGCATTCATGGTGGGTTCGATTCCCACCTAGGACAAATGTTTGTGTGATGAGCACGATCATTTGTTCTTTGTCTGGGCGTAATTTATCTATAATATGTATGTATTTAGAAATATATATGTATGTTTATCAGTTGTCTAGTACTCATAGCACAAGCTCTGCTTAGTTTGGGACTAGATGGCGTTGTGTGAAAGTTGTCGAATATTATTATTATTATTAGAGTCATTCACAGGGCTCCAAGTTTAAGGACCTTGGACGTGAAAACAAAACCCTACCTAACCCTATTGACGTCACAATCTTACCCATTAAACTATGCAGTTCTATTTTGATCGTTCTATCTTCTTGTAAAATCTTCATACAAGCGCGTCGTTGACGGTTGGCAGTAACCGTGGGGCGTATAGTTTGATAGTCTTCAGATAATACTCGTAGACGTAAACAAACGTATTTCCATACAACTGTCATAGTTATTTCTGTGCAGTAAACTATGGACGTATAAACAGACCGTTTGCGTCTGCGGTAACTTCGCTCCGTGACGTAGGTAATTATAATGAATCTTTCGTAAAACATGTGTAGACGTGCCAAGTAGAGCGTGCATTAGTAATATTAGTATTAACATGTTCTCTCATAATTGAGTTTTCAGTTTTATGTTTATCTTCAAAGGCAAATGTCAACATACCATCATATCTTTTCTAATATAGATATTAACAAGATCACGTGGAGTTACCTCAACAGCGTCATTCATGCTAGAATACAATTTTGCCTGGCTAGATGACAAAGCTAAATGATATGAGGCTAGTTGGCTAATTCCAATGAATAATATGATAGTTGTCCATCCATACTTCCGATAAAAGGTACAGACGCCAGCACATCAAGCTACTACAATCTGTCGAAATTCTTTAATAGATTTTCAACATTATTGCTATAATAATAATAACAATAATCATTTAATTCAGGCAAGACCCATATTACATAAAATATAAAATTTCACAGTATCACTGCTACAATAAATTAATGAATACAAATTAAAAAGGTCACAGAATTAAAATGAAAATGAAAATACAATGTCAATGCAATTAAAATAAACGAATATTAAAAGATACAAATACCACAACCTACCTACCTACCTATAGCATAAAGTACAAAATTAATTGGTAAAATTTGAAATATAAATGGTTAAATGGAAGCTAATAATTACTTAGCTTTAAGCAACGTTTATAAAAAAATACGTTAATAAATAAGAGGGGCAAATTCGATAAACTTCAAAAAATATATCAGATTCAACGAATTACCTAGGAAGCCGCATGCCGTAATTAGATTGCAGGCTAACCAGACGTTTACTACGCCTGGACAGGAACGGCCTGTGCCTGGTGACAGGTACCATCACGGGACACTGACTAAACAAACACTTCCACACAATAGTCATAATGGACAGTGGAGGAGGCAAAGCTTGCGTGGAAGCTGAGGCTACCGTTGCCCATGTGCTCCTTGAATGCACAGGTGTCACCCAGATTAGGTCAGAAACCCTCGGGACACCCAGATCTTACACAGATGTTCTCAACTGGCCAACCACTGACAGCTGCCGTGGCCCACATACAATAATCCAGTTGGAGGACTATGTGCGGAAACCAAACCAAACAGAACGTAGAACATAACAGAATCGA
>CATIVS010000153.1:0-19091 GCA_949629135.1 Eremobia ochroleuca | reverse complement strand
AATCACCAGTCGATTGACACGTGTTTTATCGCTGGCTGCCAACATCTGTTCTTTCTTCAAAATGGCAGACGGTTGGTATGCTGACGAGGTTCGATGCTCTTAACATAAATCCTTACGATCCCCAGGTAGTAGCAGCGGAAGCGTGGGAACAGCACACATCCGCAACGCGTCCATAATGACAGAACTGTTCTACGGACAGCTGAAGTCTAAAGTAGTGTGCGACACGTGCGCGCGTGAGTCGGTGCGCTTCGACGCCTTCAACATGCTCAGCCTGCCGCTGCCCATGGAGTCCTACGTGTGCTGCGAGCTCAGGGGTACGTACACATGTAGCAACAAAACGAACGCCCATAAAAAGTGGTGGTGATATTACTCTACGGGCCACGTCCAAACGTCGACCGGCCTGGAGTCAGCTTTAAAACCGCGTGCAAATGTTCCGCGACACGTGCCTGACATGGCTGGCGTCACCGAAGACGCTACGTGACGCGGTACACCATCTTGTCCCCTAGTGAATAAACGACTTTATTGTCATACTGTCTTTGTCACTTCAAATTGAATTGTAAAAGAATTAAAGACGTCATGACTTGTAATTGTGCTCAATAAATATAGGTTAATGTTCTGTACATTATCTTTACAGTGATGCTGCTAGACGGCTCGGTGCCTATCAAGTACGGAGTTAGAGTGAACTCAGAAGGAACGTATCTAGATCTCAAGAAGAAGTTGTCAGAACTGTGTGGTCTAGCGTCTGAGTCGTAAGTATCACTATTATAAGAAAACTGTCTCGGACCGTTATATGATTGCGAAATTGTCGTTTTAAATCATTCTTCTGCAAGATTTTACTAATATTGATTTCGGTGTATATTTAGAAAGCGTATCGATAAATTTATTGTCAACGCGCACACTGTGCGTCGATCGCGAACTCACAGTGCACGCGGCGGCGCAGTGGCGCGACGCGAGCGAGGCCGCACTGCAGTGTGCTCGGCTCGCTTGTTGAGAGCGCGTGCGTACGCGCATTGCGTCACAAGCGTCGCATAGATACTGTTCCTAATTATTATTGTTGTTGGGTAATTGTAAAGAGCAGATTCGTCTATTATTAAGCCTCTGGCGTGTGAGTGTCTGGCTTAAGAGTGACCCTAATACCCAACAATATTGTTTCTGTTTCTCTAAACACTTTTTAGCAAATAATAGTGACTTTACCGAGGATCTTTACTCAACAGTGAATATTAATAGATTGATTTTCTTTTATCTTCTAGAATGTTGATCGTTGAGCTCTCGGGCGCGACAATCGGGCGAGTGTTCGACGACAACGCGAAGATATCGGCTGCGACCGCCACGGAACTGTACGCGTACGAGATACCGCGCGACGAGTGCGACACCGACACCAGCGACTGCGAGGAGGAGCCTCACGAAACTAATGGTGAGGACACTTGACAGCGGTAGTAGGTCGGTGATCCGAGATAAGTACGCTCTGTTCCAAAACTATCTGATGGAAACGTAAACAAGTGGATCGGAAAACGTACCTGTGGATGCCAATTTGTAGTGCACCTACAAATTAAGTGCACCTTAAAAATGCTTTTCATTTGCTAAAGCTTTAAATTTATATCCTCAATTTTCGTCGATGATTTTTTTTTTAATTATGTCATATTCATATGTATTTTACTGTGTGTACATAAATAATAAAATAGATAAATACATAAATACACAAACTCACGCCTTTTTCCCATGGGGGTAGGTAGAAACTACAGAAAGCCACCATCTATGATCAAATGTAATAATTTTATTCACTGAATGATTATCTCGATCGACAGTACATATTCTCGTGTATTACAAGAACGTCCGAGCACGTCTGCGCCGTGCGCCGGGCGCCGCGCGCACTCGCACGTCACGTGCTCCCATCGAACGACCCGATCCTCCTTTGTTTATTTTTTGTTTGGAATCGGGGCGAAAATTACGACGGCCGAAAATTATAACAATGTAAGAGTAACCGGAAATGACGCGTATCTTTATGTCGGATAATAGAACGTTGAGAGAGTGGGTTTGTTGTGTGGCACGTTTGCAGTTAACAAGCAAAAATGATACCACGCAAGAGAGACGTTCAACCACTTCTGTCGACGCTTCATTTTGCTTTTAGAAATACCGAACAAATACTATATCTGTTAATGTATCCAGCGACTTCATCTCTGCAGAAATCGTAAAAAATCTCACTCGAACTTACTACCAGGATAAAATATCCTATGTCCTATTCCAGAATAATTATGGTCTTGAATGCCAAATTTCATCCAAATCCGTTCACCGTTCACAATTGAGGCGTGACTGATTAGCAGACACACCAAACCAAACACCAAACAACAGCAAACATACAGACTTTCACATTTATAATATGAAGTAGCATAGAATAGCAGGATAGGATGTATTAAGTCAGTTGTTCATCAACGCATGTCCCACAGGCTGGTGCACGGAGTCGCAGCAATGGGCGGAGGTGAGTGTGGGCGGCGGCAATACTTCCTCACTCTGCATGCCAGCACTCTTCTGCTTCAAGGTTAGCTACGCGCATCGCACACACATGCACACCTACACACATACAGAACACACTGAGGATATGCGCGTTTGGGTTTCTGATGCAGCGTACAGAGAAACAAATAAAAAAGAGAGAAACGAAGGCATTCATTGAGAATGTATAAAAGATAACCTAGTCTTTTCTGTCGCGCAGTCGGGTGAAAAGAGAAACAAACTTGGTAGCTAAATCTCTTTAAAGAAGAGTACTTTCGTTTTCATTTTAGCGTTTTAAACACAAAATATCTTGAATTCACCTAAGAAATTTTAATATTATTTCACATTTGCGCAGTGCTATAAGCAACAAGATAAAATTACAACTAAAATCAACAAAGTTTTGTAGCTCTGGGGCCGTATTATGTATAAATGCTGTGATGATTCTGTTGTGAAAAAAGGGATAGTGCTATCGGTCATGTATAGCTCCGTTTCTGTCTCGCAATGGAAAAATGATGGCATTATACGTCATAATCTGGCTTGCCCTTTGCTACGTTTTCAGAGATCATAATTTTCTAAAAAGTTTTAGTAGAATTGACGTAAGCATCAGAACGTCGCAAATGAACAGAAACAAACATGACACTGCCGTAGCGATTCATTGAAATTGTCTGTCTTTATATAAAAACGTTTTTATCTGCATTTGGTATGAATTTTTTCAACACGGTCTAAAAAATTGTAGAAACAAAAAAAAAAAACAGCTAATGATTTTTTTGGGTTTGGGTTTAAAATTTTTCGTGGTAATTATTTACGATCTAGAAGAATCAGATAAATAAATAGAATAGATAATTGTCTTGGAACATTCTTATTATTTTGGCAAGGTTTCCTTAAAGAAAAAAAAAAGAAAAAAATACATTTATTTGCGATAAACATGACGCAAGGAAAGAACAAAAACAAATTGGGGAAAAATATGTCGCTACCTTGGGGTAGAAAGGTAGTAAAAGCCATAAACCCTTTATGACACATCACATCCATGCTCTACGGCCATCGCTCAGCATAATGCCCTATAAGAGACGGCGTTTACGTGATGACGATCGTGATGGTGGAAACTGATAAAAAAAACAGCAATGCAGTAAAAACGTTTTTATTCTCCCGTTTGGTGATGGCATGTAAGTGTAAGTGAAATATTCAACTACCTTACGTAACAAAACACATGTAAATAAGAACATACTGTTATCGCATCTCGCGTACTATGACGTCATAATGTAAAGTGCTGACTAACTTAACTGTGTACATATTTTGGTGCAGATTCTGTTGTGTACTGACTAAGCTCAAATTACAATATTGCTATCTCTTACTAACAGGTAGAGAAAGAATGGGACGGTGGCGTTTAGACCTGTTGAAATTAACTTAACTCATGGAGAAAGAAATCAAGGTTTTGATGGAAGGGAAACAAAGTCTAAAAACGCGATTTAGTGTTCGAAGCGGGAGTGTCACTTGTATGCGAAGTATTTTTTATCTGTGGTGTATTTTGAAACTACAGCGCGACTTCAAGTTCATTTTGAACAGTTCCGACTCTTTTTGTCATCATCTGGATGTAAGAGATAGCAATAGTGTTACTTACGTTGGTGCCCAATAGAATCGGGCCGTTGTTCGTTTGTTTGTGTTGAGAAAAGCAAGTCGTGACGGAGTGTTGACGAATCAGGTAACAGATAACACTAGATACTGCACTGTAAAGCCATTTTTAGTTCTTTTATCATCTATTTTTGTGTTGTTTTACGTAGAAAGTGATGTTTTACCATAGTTTTGTGAAAGTTTTAATAAGCAATACTCATAGTCTTGTGAAACTGTAGACTTTTTTCTTGGATTTTGATGCTATTACAAAAAGGCAATATTAATAGTAAGATTTGACTAGATGGTTAAGCGACGTTTTTGACTAGCGTTAACCTTACATTGATTTTACTTTTATCTGCAGTAAACTGTCTAATAAACATTACAAGACAGAAACGATTATCATTCATCGTGTTGTCCATCGATTCGCAATTTGTACTGTTTTCAAAAAAATCACCCACGGTTTCTGAAAGTCGAATCAATTCTCATGTTTACCGGCTATGATTGGTTGGTCGAAATAATAACAGCCAATCATATCAAGAGATTTGGAAACAATCATCTTTCAGAATCCGTCTGTCAGTTAGGTACCACACTAGCTAAAGGCCCTGTGTTGTAGATTGTATATATATATATATAAACTGTTTGGTAGAGGTCACTTTTGTACAAATTCGCTTCTACACATTTTAGTTTCCAAATTCTTTATAAATAATTTTTAGTTGTGCTGGCAGTCCTGTCAAAACTACTCCTTGCTTTTAGTCCAAAGTGCAGATTTTACAATTTCAGATCAGACCTTGAAGTTCAGAATAAATATGGTGGGCTAAAATGGTTTACCAACTTTGACAAAATGTCTTTTGTAATCAATATATAGAAATATAGAAAATAATAGGTCAACAGATCGCACTGTTCCAGAGAATAAAGTTTAAAAAAAAATCTCTTTATTAGTTTATTGAATCACATGTCTTTAAAAAAATTTACTTAAAAAAATGTCCTTTAATGATTTTACATCAAAATAGGTCTAAGATCAATAGTTTCAAAGAGAAATGTAGTTTGACCTCAGGTTTTTGTACGCATTTTTATCGCAAGTATATTTAATATTGCAACCAGGGCTTGAAATTTTTCGGAACCGGTCCCATTGGCCTCGGTGTAATACCGGTACCAGAGTAATCATAATCATAATCATTTTATTTATGTAGCATTAATAGGTAGTGAATACAGTTCTTAAATTAAAGTTCATAGGTCGCTATGTTATGCCAAGAGACGTTCAAATATGGTTGCATGCGAAATAAGAACAATATGGAAAATTTCTAGAATTAGTGCATAAATAAATAATCATAAATTACAATTAGTAACAATATTCAATTAAAATTTGTTTTTTCAGTCAAATAAATAAATAAGTCTACATTAATTTATCATTCACAAATTCATCAGCCGTATAATAACATTTTCAATTAATAAGTTTTAATGTTTTTTTTTAATCGTGTTACATTAAAATTTTTGTGACATTTGGTAATTATTTTAAATGCGCGGTGCCATACCCAAAACGCTCTTTCTCATTAAGGCAGTCTTACAACGCTGATTGCTTAAAGAGTTTGCGTATTGGCTACGAATCGCAACATCTCGTAACGTTGACACTTTTTCGAATAACCTCATCTTTGTTTTGACGTAAACACTAATTTCAAAAATATATAATCAGGGTAAGGTAAGTATTTTCAGCGATTTAAAGAAAGTCACACAGCTAACATCTGTTTTCAGCCCATACATTGAAAAAAGATGTACAAGAGTACATCTTTTTTGTGCCTTAAAAACGACATCTTTATCAGTAGAACTGTCCCAAAACATAATATCATATCGCAAAATTGAGACTACTAAGCCGTGATAATTATTTAACTAGTAGCGCATCCATATTTATTTTTCTAGCAATTTGGAAAAGTGCGTATGCTGATTTATTTATTTTCTTAAGTCTTCTATTTGGGCCAATATTGTATTATTTATGTCATCTTGATAAATAATGCGATCAATACATTTCACTATTGCAATACTGTCGTCTGCAAACATCATCATGTACATGTTGAGATTAAGAAAAGAGGTGGCCTAAGGACGCCACCCTGTGGGATACCAAACTTTATTAATATAGAATGTGATAAAAAACTATTTTAAAATTTTTGTTTTTTCACATACTCTTGCAATCTCTGTACATTGCATTCTGTTGGAGAGATAGGATTCGAGTAGTTTTAAAATGTTACCTCTGATACCATAGCTACGCAGTTTGCTTAATAAGACGTCATGCTTTACGTAATATAGCGGTTTTACATAAAAATAAAACCGATATTATGTGCCGAGAGGGAAAACATACAGCATTGTTTATGAAGAAGCAGTGTATACTTTGCCTTATTTGCGCGGTCAATAGTACGGATACTTTAGTTCAACTTAAGACTACTAGTTGGCGTAACTATCGCCGACGTGGTATAGACTCTGTGCCAGCTAGGACGCGGGAACCGCTGTCACTTTCCGAATTCATAGTCTTCACCAGGAAGAACTTCCTACAATGCTGTATGTTTTCCCTCTCGGCACATAATATCGGTTTTATTTTTATGTAAAACCGCTATATTGATGTGCCTCCAGAAAACATACAGCATTGTTTATGAAGACGTGTTTGTTATCTGCTGGTGAAATATTAATTATAGGTAAAAACACAACGCTATGATGATTGTCAAATGTTTATTCTGAGAATTAAGCAGATACACATGTAATTATTTAAATATTCTTATAAAAAGATGTTTAAAAAAGAAATATACATTTCTGATCTTTACAGATAAAGGTAACGATGATCACGATTAAGATGTTCTACGAATTAATCACATTGTGTAGGAAGGTATTACCGATAATTGATTACCTAAATAATTAAATAATGATTGCTTACGAAATATTCAAGATATTCTTTGTAATTTAAGAAGAAGTAAATGTATTGAAAAATGAATTATGGCTGTCTTTATGAAGTTCTATTTCGCGACAGTAGAAAGAAGGTATTGGATGATTTCCAATTACCTCGTGATAAAATATCGTCAATTGGTTGGTTATCTAACCAATTTAAGGAAGCTACTGCTGACCTACAGCTTCCCGGAGATGCACGAATTCCGCTATCTCTGAGAACTGTGCGTACCCAGTTCCCAATTACAGTGCGTGAGGCAGCTTTTGTGTTACTAGATACAGTGATAAAAAGATTGTTCAGATTTTTAACTTCAGATCTCTTTGTTATCGTTTTTTCTATTAAAAGCCTAACTAAAGTGACAGGGCATATGTTTTTATCATTATGTTGTGAAAGTTTCCATGCGGACTGTCGATAAGAGTGTGTGTCGGTTTTAGATCCGAATGCAGGTATTAAATATATATTATCGCCGTCATCCAAGAAGCTGCCATTTGAGATTTTCAGCAAAGTTAGGTCATGAACCCTACGGCCTGATGCCAGCAATAAAACTGTGGCTGTTCTACGTGCTAGATCGAACAGTGTGTCTTTAGGTGCATTTGATGACAGCCAATTTAGTACTATACGTGGATCCCACGTGAACTGTGGCCGTACTTCTTTTGGTTTGGCTACTCCTATTGCCTTAAGGGTGTGTTTAATAATAAAATTAGAAAAGGTTTGCTGTTCCACATGAGGGCCACAAAAAGTTAAGACTGCAGATTTGTGGACAAGGATAGTACTATAGGACAAATTTTCTTTTAGATAGAGAAACATTAAAAATTTTGCGACGTCAGCAGATTGAGGACATTTTGGGTTTACTTGAGAGTTGGAGCACCATCTCAACCATCGTCTAAGTGGCGACAAATAGGTTGATAAAGTTGACTGCCGCCAGCTCTTCTTTAGTACTTCTTTTTCTTGTGTGGACCAGTCTTTTATCTGGGCACCCCACCCCCAATTTTCCAAACATTCAGGGTCAATGTCTGTACCTGTGGGGGAGGCTGTAATGTTGTAACATCTATCATGGTCTCCGACAGATCCAGAAGTTCGTGTGGATGGTCTAGAGCTCTGGATTTCAGGTCTTGAAGCCAGAAAGCTCGAGGCCACTCTGGAGCCACAACCAAGTAAATTCCCGTTGCATTGTTCAGATGTGCCAGAATTCTGGGCAGCAAGCTGGGAGGAGGAAATACCCACGCTAGCCCATAGTTCCATGGTCTGCTGAAGGCATCTATATAGTTTGCGAATCGATCCCTGCAGTCTAGAGATACGTAGTTTTTTACTACTGCGGTTTCTTGTGTCGCAAACAAGTCTATTTCTGGAAGCCCCCACTTCCGAAAAACTCCCGCTGTTGCTCGAGGTAGAAGATGCCATTCCACGGGTGGTTTTCCTCGTGAAAGCCTGTCCGCTATTATATTGTATCTCCCCGGTAGATAATGTGCTGATAGGGTTATGTTGAACTTGTCCGTAAGATGTAATAGTTTGAAGGTTAGGGCTAGTAACCCTAACGATCTGGTTCCTCCCTCCTTCCGGATATATGCAATCAGGGTTCGATTGTCTGATTGGATCAGTATGTGTGACTTTTGCAACATCTTCGCATTCATTTTGATTGCCGCTATTACTGCATATAGCTCCTTTTTGTTGCAGTGCCATCTTTTTTGGTGCGCGGCCCATGCACCTGACATAAGATTTCCATCTATGTGGGCGCCCCAACCCCAATCCGAAGCATCCGTCGCAAGAAAATGGGTAGCAGACTTTTTGTGTATAGGCGATGTGTGACTTGTGGTTCCGCGCCACCACACTATCTCTTGATACACAGCTTGAGGTAACAGCTGTTTTTGACGGGGTCGTGTTCTGTTGAAGTGTCGCAGAAAGATTTGCATTTTGCGACAGTGTAGTCTTCCTCGGGGAACAACAAAGTTGGCAAAGTTTAACTGACCCAGCAGACTTTGCAGTTCTCGGAGGTTGATGTGACTTTTCAGCAACGACCGGTCTAGTGTATAGTTTAAGCTTTGTCTCTTTTTTATTGGTAGGGACATTGTATTTACAACTGTTTGCCAACGTATGCCAAGGTATTCCAAATCTTGAGTTGGTATCAAGACAGATTTTTGGCGGTTGATTTGCCAGCCCAGATGTTCCAAGTGCCTCACGGCTTCCGCAGCCTGAAGACATAACTTGGATTGGTCTTGGTTGACCAGAAGGAAGTCGTCTAGGTAGACTAGCACTCGACATCCCTTCGCACGCAAGGTCTCCGCGACCCAGCATGTTACAGAGGAAAATAGGTGCGGCGCCGAAGCCAGCCCGAACGGTAAACATGTCATCTCGTATAACTGGTCTTTGTAGCTGATTCTTAAGAAAGGCCGGTGAGATTTTGCTGCCCGTAGGTGAAAATAAGCCTGGGAAATATCTATTTTTATCATCCAGTCTCCAGGTTGAAGAAAATCCGGGACTGAGGTGTGAGATATCAGACGAAAATGTTTCGTTTTGACGAACTTGTTCAATTCTCGAAGATCGAAAATTGGACGCATCGATCCGTCGCTTTTCTTCCGCAGAAAAAGCTTGGAGATAAAACTGGGCGTTTTCTTGGAAACTAGTCGCAAAACACCTTGGTCCAATAGATCTTTGATTATCTGAGACATTCCCGGGGATGGCTTGGTTGCATATTGCGTCACGATCCTTTTTGTTGGCATTAACAGAGGGGGTTTTTTGTAAAGGGGTATCCGAAACCCCGAAATTGCTGAAGTTATGAATTTGTTTGCACCAAGTGCTTGCCAACGGTTTTTGAACAAACTTAAACAACCTCCCCTGAAATGTGTTGGATAGTCACTTTTTCCCGTCTTTGTTTCGAAATGAATAATTTTTACTTTGTTTGTAACCGTCGCTTTTCCCTTTGTACGTTTGTTTATTTTGTTGTTTTTTGTAGGTATCCCGAAAATTATTATTTTTAATATTTTGTGTCTGAGGTCTGTATTTGGAGGTAGACGGTGTTGGTTCCTTATATTTTGTTTTGAGTTGGTCCTTAGTTTTGTGAGCTTGTGGTGGTGATAACCAGAAATGAGGCCCTCCGAGGGACTGGATAAGAGATGTAAGTTTTGTCTTGTCGAATAAAAGCTCTTCACTAGGAGGTATATTACTAAGCGCAGCTTGAATACTTTTATCCGGAATTTCCATAATTATTCTTTTACGTCTAGTCTCAATACATTCGGCCCTTTTACCGCAAATTATTTGTAAGGTTTGTTCAGATAATTTATAAGACGATGATTCATTACCGAATGCTTCAGAAATTTTATTAAAGAGGTTATCGGGTTTCAAATCGCCAGGGTTATTGTGAGACCAATCAATGATACCCTGTAAACCGGATTGCAATAGTTCCTTTTGATGTAACAAGGCGTTGGTAGTTGCAGCCATGATTTCCTCCGTTGAGGCCAATAAATCTTTTCCTTTGTTCAGACAACACAGTTCATCATTAATTTTTAAATTGCAAAAGCCCGGAAATGCGAGCATTTCTAACAACGCCTTCTTATAACGGATATGTTGCCACGTGGGGGTATTAAAATGCTGTAAACTTATTAATTGGCGTAACCGTTTTTCGTCAGCTGATTTAAGAATTTTTTTCTCATCACAACTAGTTTTACAGGTCCCCAGATCCAACGACCTAGGCGTTTCTGTTGATGGATTAGTCAAAAAATCATTGTTGATAATATCTGCTTGTTCGGTAACGTCACTTGTGTTTACAGTAGTCTGCGGTACATATTGTTGGTGCATTATCAAGTTTGTAAGAAAACTGACCTGGTTGTATAACGCGTCGATCCGAGGATCGACCGTTACCTGTGAATCCCGCTTTCGTTTCTTGTGTGGAGGTTCCCCTCGTTCGGCTTCGCTGTCCGATGAACTGCTAGCGCACGAAGAGTCCTCCTCCTTTTCTTGTCCTTGATCCCTCTCGGAAGCCGGCGAGTTCGAAACGATCGACCGATTGGCTCCGGCGGTGGCCTCATCGGGTTCGTCACTCGGCGCGGGATTCATAACGAAAATCGGTTTTTTGAAATGGTTAAGATTGAAAATACATCCAATAATAAATGCACTATTAAATTGTCTAACACTATGATAAATAGTTTAAAAAGAATGTTAAACGATTAACCAAATATTTTTGGATTTCGACCGCACGCGGCGAAAGTACACAACGCTATGAATTCGGAAAGTGACAGCGGTTCCCGCGTCCTAGCTGGCACAGAGTCTATACCACGTCGGCGATAGTTACGCCAACTAGTAGTCTTAAGTTGAACTAAAGTATCCGTACTATTGACCGCGCAAATAAGGCAAAGTATACACTGCTTCTTCATAAACAATGCTGTATGTTTTCTGGAGGCACATCAATTGAAGGTTTTGGCCATATCTGTGTAAATAGTACAAATATGAGCGTTTGGTCTACTTTGAAAGTAAAAATATTTTATGAGTTGTTCTCCCTAGTCCCTAGTCCCTGATTATTTCACCAGGGAAGCAAAGTTTGTAGACTAGGGAGAACATTTCATAAAATATTTTGTAACCTATATTGGCATCGTTACTTTCAAAGTTAAAAAAGAACTTCGAATGCGTTCTCGGATTTTATTTCAGGTTCTCTGTGGAGTGGTCTTTTCTTACAATTTTCCAGAATTTTAAGCGGCACGTCTATTTATGGGAACCCTGCGTATTTGTGACGTGTGATCAAAAATAATGAGAAAGGATGAGTAGTAATTGGACTATTGGTTAGAAGGAGAAACCAGATATAGTAAGTAAAAAGGATAGTTAATAGGCATTAGAGAAATAACTTCAAGTTTAGTTGCCAACCGTACGAGGTGCCTCGTACAAATATGAGATTTCTGGTACGCGCCGGGTACCTGAACTTGGTACCGGTACTTATTAGGTGGAGTGCCTACCGGCACTCCACCTAATAAGTACCGGTACCAACCAGTTCCACCGGTACCGGTGTACCGGTGTACCGGTTCCAGACGGGTACCCCGTCTGGAACCGGTACCTAGGTACCGGTACTTATTAGGTGGAGTGCCGGTACCCGTCTGGCACCGGTACCTAGGTATGGCAAGAACTACTAGGTCTAAGTACCAGTACAGAACCTGTACTTTTCGTATCGGTTCCAAGACCTGGTTGCAATATTTTGTTTTTGGCATTAGCTACGTGTCAATAAAATAATATTATATAGCTAAGGCAGGACGTATATGAAATTGGTAAACCACTTTTAGTCACCTACCAAGGTTGGTTCCGACATTCCCAAGGCTAGGAAAACACACTCAAAAATCTACATTATAATCGAACAACGGTTTCAGCGCTCGAGATCGGAAATTCTTATGTCCCAGAGTCCACCAACCACCTTCTACAACCACGCGGTGTTCACCGACGGCGAGTATCGCAGCAACACGCTCCCGAAAGATATCGGGAAAGAAAACGGGACCAGTTCGCCGACACTCAGCGTGAGGTCGTTGAACCTGAAGCCGTCGAGCCCGCGACTGCCGAAGGTCAAGTTCGGGTCATCGCCCTCCAATATGTGCAAGATGGATGAGAGTAAAGATGTGCCTGTGGGCAAGATACAGTATTTGGTGGCGGTTCATAGGTGAGTTGGTTGTGGATTTGTATTTTTTGTGCACATTTTTGGACAATGCTTACATATTTCCAGAAAATTACTGGTGGCACTTCCTAGATAGGGTTTTTTTTTTTTTTTTTTTTTTTAATGTACGTGTCACATGCTTACTCATGGCGTGTAAAGGGGACTGTAGACTAGAGCATTTACTTGTAACAGCACATCAAGCATTCGCCGTTTTTAAATTTTATCGAAACGCACTTCGAACACGACGCTCTGTGTTTTGTTACAACCTGATTTTAAAAACCAAATTAAAACTTATTGGTGTAATATTGTATCAAGCTAAGGCACGATCAGTACCTGTAGGTCCGAAATTTCAACAATGGACGCAAGGTAGAAAGAAATTTTACAGGTAAATGCTCACTCGCCGTGAGCATTACGTCGAACTCAGCGTCGAGCATTCGCAGAAACGTTACATTACATGTAAATGCTTTTGCTTTTGGTTTTTTTTTGCCTGTATTGTTATTGTATTGTACCATTCGTAAGAACGTTACATTCAGTGGCTTGCATTGGTTTTCAGAATAGGTAGGCAGGCACTAGGCTGGGTCTAGTCTAGGGAGACGCGCTCACTAATCAGAAACATAAAACAAAAGTATCTATTTTGAATGTCCAAATTATTTTCTTACCCACTATGTGCCTTTTAAAAAAATCTTCATCGGTCGGACGAAAGGAAACTATTATTTAACACCACAGGTATCTCAAAGATATTAATGAATGAATGATATGTATGGTATGAATGATAAGCTAATGACACATTATAAAGCGTAATGTGTCACACAAACATGCAATTTAATGGATATATGTAAGTAATGGCTTTGAAAAACCGATTTTGTTCTATTGTTTTGTCTGGTCGCACTCACTATACACTTTTTCGTTACACTTTAAGTAAAAAGTTTTTTACTAGGTATAAAAAAGTGTGTGGTTGGGTGACCCCCGGCAGGAACGAAGTTCAAAATGAAAATCCAAGATGGCGCCTGTAAATCTTTAAAAACCACAAATGAGTGAGAGACATTTTTACGTATTAACTTTAACGAATAAAGACTAATAACAATGTGCGAATAGTACGGAAGCCGAGTAGGCCGTCTGCCGACTGCCTAATGCCGCGTCCAGAGTACAACAAAGTAGCAAAACAACAATCCAAAAATAAAAATTAAAAATATGCCGAGGCAGCTAAGTGATAACCAACTCCAACTGACGGCGACCGTTCACGAACATGACGCATGGATAAGCACCATTCCACTCAACCATTTTAAAGGGAGCTAAATGATCCAACACACACGCCCCCGTCAGCGAGACATTTGAGTGCACATTCAAGTCAATGAAAGACATATTACCCGGTAAATGGTAGCTCTATAGTACATAGAACTCAATCTGTGCTATGTAATTATACAATACAAAGGAAATTTAATTTATACAATGCAAAGATAGTCTTACAATCTTCAGCACCCCCAACAGTATTTTCAAATGTTAATCAATTAGTTGTGGTTATGGAGCAGGACCTGCATTGAGCCAGGCATTTTTATCCGCGTTGTAATCCCCTAACTTATAATATGCTTGCCTGCATAGTGTGCGTTTTATACAAGACTCATTCAGTTGAAGAAGGTGGGGAGGTATTTTGTTACAACATTTTGAACAGTGCGCCATAAAAGACGAGTCTACTTTAGCCAGTCTGAAACCTGATTGAACTAATAGGTCTTTATTTCTAGTACTATAATTATGTCTTTCACCTCTTTTACTAAAAAGATGTAAATTTTTCCTTACGTACATGATGTTTTCGTAGATATATTGGCAAGGCACAGTCATGATGTTAATATTCTTAAACAGTTCACTTAGAGAATCGCGCCAGCGGAGATTATATAGGGTGACTGGTAATTAGTGACCGATACTTAAACACATGATTCTACTCATCATTACAAACAACTTTTACTATCGGACCAAATCCGAAATCGCGAAAAAAAAAAAATCAGCTGTTCCATTTATGTTATTACATTTATGTTCGTACGAGTCGTCAAAATGTAGGGAACAGCTGATTTTTTTTTCGTCATTTCACTTTTTGTCCCATTATAAAACTTGTTTGTTCTCATGAGTAGAATCATGTGTTTAAGTATCGGTCACTAATTACCAGTCACCCTATACAACGTGTAACGTTAAATGCGCAAAACCTCAGACACCCCAACTGATTTTTAATTCAGTTTACCTATTTCAAAGAGAAAATAAGTCATTAAAAAATTTGTAAATGTTTTATGTGGTGTTTTAGTTTTACTGGCCATTCTGCTCGTTTCTTGCGTCTGCGACAACGCTTTACCGAGGGAGGAGTCGTCACCGGGCCGCTGCGCCGCGCTGACATTGGCTTGCTTGATCTATTAATAAATAGACACGGCAACGTTTTTAATGAAGATTTTTTGAAAAATGTGACCTATATTAAAAAGTGGTTCAATTGATTCTGCTCGTTATTCTGATCAAACTATTTTCAGGTTTTGCGCATTTAACGTTACACGTTGTATATGGCACTGATGGCTCTTTTCTGCAGAATAAAAATAGAATCGATGTCTGCAGCCCGTCCCCAAAGTAAAATACCGTAAGACATGATACTATAAAAGTAACTAAAGTGGACCCGCGGTATCCATCAGTAAATTGACGGATTTTTCTGACAGCATAAGCTGCTGAACTTAGCCGTCCTGCAAGAGATGTTAAATGAGGACCCCATTGTAGCCTTGAGTAGAGCGTGATCCCCAGGAAAACAGTTTTATCGACGAATTGTATTTTCTCTTGATTCAATATTAAGTCACAATCACCCTTGATACTTTGTAAAGAAAATCTTATGCACTTAGTTTTGTTTCCATTTAATACTAAATTATTAGCCGTGAACCAATTTTGGACCTGCAGTGGGGCGTTATTTACGTTGTCAAAAGTAGCACGTTTATTTACATTAACCCCTGACAAGCACACTGGGTACAAAGTACCCACCCCAAAATTTTATTTCGTTATAATTCTCCGTATGTATTTAACAAAGGGCTTTCCCCTCCAGCAATGTTTTGTTGAGACCTTGAGGAAGCGTGTTCAGTAGCCGTTGGTAAGATTCAGTTGTTAGGACGCAGTGAGCGCAGAACGTTGTGGGTACTTTTAACCCAGTTTGCTAGTTAAGTGTTGTCAGTCAAGTGTTCAACAGTGTTTTCTCGGATAATATCAATATTTTTTTTTTATTTACAGTAAGTAATAATTTAAATATTTATAAGCTTATGTAAATTCATGTATTTATATGCATGTATATGTCATATATATGTATTGATTTATATAAAATATTTTTAGAGACGTTTTGAATAGTTTTGTAAATTGTAATTTTTGTTTTAGACGTGTAAACGAAGGAGAAATTCTCTTGTACTTATTAATGACGAAAGCACAGATGATGACATTACTGATGAAGATCATGGCCTTTGTCAGAAAGTGAGGATGATGACGATCCGGATCACGATACTTACCAGCCATCTACCAGTAATCTACGATGTACTAGAAAAAGACGTCGGAGTGAACAAAAACCGACCGCCGGTCGACCAGTTTCGGTTCTGAGGGGACAAGGGGACAATAAAATCAAATGGAGTCTAAAACCTACCGAACGTCGCCGTCGTTTATAACAAACCAAGGAAACATTTCATTTAATTGGAGTTATTGGAGAAGCACGTCAAGCTGAAACTCCGATTGATACATGGTCTTATCTTTTTTCGGAAGATATTCTCGATATAATTGTTGTTCATACTAATGAAGAAATAGATCGTGTATGTGCTAAAATAGAAAAACTTTTGAGTTATCATGGCAAAACTGATATTATTGAAATTAAAGCTTTTATTGGTTTACTCTATATATCAGGATATCGGAAGCAATTTACAGTAGATGTGAACGAGTTGTGGGGTGAAGAATTTTCCATTACAGTATTCAAAGCTACGATGTGTTCTCACAGATTTAAATTTTTAATTAAAGTTAATATTCTGAACTAATATCAATACCGAAAACAAGATGTTCATATTGTCATTACTCATTAAGAGTTAAAACAACCATGATGTGTCCGCAGTGTGAACAATCTATGTGTAAAAGACATCGATGCCCTATGTGCGTAGAGTGCTGTGACAAAAATTATACTTAAAATATATGTTTATTTGTATTTTCGTGCTTGAAAATAAAAATTACAATGAGTAATAGATCTCTGATTTCTTTAAAAACCCGTCTTGTACCTACTTTTTATCTTACGCTACTTCAATGCATTCAAGTAGTAAAATAATTATACTTTTTGAAGCGAATCAAAAAACCGATCTCACCATCTTTTAGAGCGCTTTGCAAGCTTTCCAAAACACTATAATTTTTTATATTTTAGTCCATCAAAATCAAAGATACGGCACGAAAACAAAAAATCTCAAAAAGGCGTTTTTTTAGCTTGAGATGCATGCAGAATTGTTTGAGATTTAATTAAAAAAACAAAAAAAAAATCTCTAATTTTATTAGAGACCAAGATATTTGAAAATGAATTGTGTTGGGTACTTTTTACCCTCAATGCCTAAAGAGGTATACCGTTTAGATGTGTGCTTGTCAGGGGTTAAATATTAAGGAAGTGTCATCAGCCAATAACACCATTTGTGGTTGATTTTTTTAATAAATGGAGTGATCATTAATATGAAATAAAAAGAGGAAAGGACCCAATAATTTTAATGTGTATTTATTTTGATTTAATGCCAATAAACGCATTTTTCTTTCTTTTTCTTTTCTTTCTTTCTTTCAATATCGAGCCTTGTGGCATACCCATTTCTACTTTTAAACCAAGTGAATTGACACCACTGTTTGAACTTCCTGTTGTCTATAATTTAAATAAAAAATAACTAAACTGAGCGCAAGTTTTCCAATCAGATCGCACATACTTAGTATAAAGTGACTGTATTGACTCTTCTAGTGCCTGAATTTCAGACTGTAAGCGTTGAGTGTTAATCTCATAAATGTTCTTGCTGTCTTCTAATTTAATTTGATAGTTATTTAATAAAAATAAAAAACACGTTCTTTTCTTAGTTTAATATTATCAGAACTGGGTTTTTGTTGTATCCTAAATTTATTGCATTTATTTATGATTTTAATTTACTTTTGCATGTTTACATAATAACGTTTTTGCAGGTGTGTTTTGAGCCGATCAATATCGATTATACGATTTCGATCGACTGCAGTCTAGGTGGATACTAACGCCATTTTTTTAACACAAGATGGGCTTAATATACTACTGAAGTTATTATTGTTATTCACACGACTTGAATCCGTCTTTTCATGTCAAAATTGTTTGTTACCAGAAAGCAGTGTCGCTCAGACGCGTACTTCCTCCCGTGGCAGCGCAGCAGATCCTCAGTGTTCGGCGTGCCCGTGCTGGTGGGCGTGCGGGACGCGCTGTCGGGGCGGCAGCTGTACGCGCGCGTGTGGCAGCAGGTGGCGAGGCTACTGAGTGCGAGGCCGCCGCAACATGACCAACACAACCATGCTACTGACTGGTGAGTACGATTCTTATAGTTAGTACTAGATTAGTATTGTGCCTTGCGGGACACTCTTTACGTTGAATGGCCTACTTTAAAGTGTCCGGAAACGCATTACATACATTAAAACAAGAAATTATTTAGTTAACTGGGTACTTATTTGGAGGTGGTGAAATATTAGGTTGTCTCATAAGTTCTTGCCATATTTTATTTTTCTCGAATTTTCTCGTATTTAAACTAAAGTGAATTCAAGGAAGTTCTAGATCTTTGTAGTAAGGATGAGTATCTTTTATGGTGAGGGTATAAATAGGCGCGGACGCAACGCAATAATTAGTCTTTAGTGAAAATGGATCAGCGTCAACTGCGAGCTATTATGCTATATGAGCGTCGACTTAAAGTCTCTTCAACAGAAACGGCTAAAAAGATTAACACTGCATTTGGACCGAGTACTACTAGCGATTGGACTGTTCGTTTCTGGTACAAGCGTTTTAACACCGGTGATATAAGCTGCGAATATCAACCTCGCCCAGGCTGAACCACCAGCTTCGATGAAGATGCTTTGCGTCACGAACTTGAGCTACATCCAGACTATAGTACGCGCGATTTAGAGAAGGCGCTTGGATAATCCCACACGACTATAGATCGTTATCTCAAATAGATGGGATATCGCAAAGTGATGTCACGTTGGACACCTCATGCGTTAACGGACCATGACCGGGCCGTTCGTGTGGCCATTTGTCAAAGTTTGTTACTTCGTCCGCACAGACGAGACTTTCTCAAGGACATTATTACATGATGTGACGAGAGCTGGATACATTATGAAACTAACACGCGTCATGCCTATTGGATTCCTCGCGGGGAAAACCCACCAGCCCAGCCTAAACTTAAAGAACACGGTCGTAAGATTATGTTGTCT
>CATIVS010000152.1:0-17656 GCA_949629135.1 Eremobia ochroleuca | reverse complement strand
AGACGATCTAATAGATTATTACCATTTATTGTTTTTCACAGAATTCTCGGCGATATTTAATACACTTTTGCATGCGTTCGAACCAGTTTTTAAAACATTTATTGCACTCCGAAGTGGGGGAAGTCAAAATGGCCCACTTGTATACGTCAACAGCTTCTTCGGGTGAGCTGAAACGTTCACCACGAAGACTTTTCTTAATTTTTGGGAACGTAAAAAAATCGTTACGGCTCAAGTCAGGGCTGTAAGGCGGGTGATTTAAAACGACATTTTGGGTGCTCAAAAACATATTTGTATCGCGGGCGGTGTGCGAACTTGCATTGCCATGGTGCAGTATCATACGACGTCTTGAGTTGTTTCTTCGAAACTCTGTGATGACCGTGGCAAATAAACAGTGGTGTAGCAGTCAGCGTTAACCATCTTGTGATCTTATAGTACAATAGTGGCGACGTGACCATCCTTTGCCACATACGAGGCAAACATTTTTTTCGAAGTGCTCCGTGAGCGTATGACTTTGGTCGGTTTTGGCTCATCTTGGAAGACTCAGACAGTTGACTGCTGCTTGGAATCTGTATCGTAAGCATATATCCAAGACTCGTCACCACTAACCATATCATAAACGTGTTTTGACTCTCCTCGGTTGAATCGCTGCAGAGTTTTGCGACACCATCTAACACGGGCTGCTTTTTGGTCGTCGCTAAGCAAATGTGGTATCTAACGAGAGATCAACTTTCTTACGCCGAGTTCTTCGTGCAGAATTTTTTGGATAGTAGTCCCTGAAATGCCCACGACTGCCTCTATTTCACGGTATGTCACATGACGATCTTCGACGATTAGCTGTGCCGCACGGCGTCGATATTCTCTTGCGTCATGGCGGTTTTTGGACGACCTTCCCGTGGCTTGTCACTGAAGCTAGAGGCCCACGTTGAAATTCTAAATACCAGCGTTGTACAGTCCTAAGCCATGGCGCTGCA
The DNA here is from genome assembly GCA_949629135.1 of Eremobia ochroleuca. Taxonomy (NCBI): domain Eukaryota; kingdom Metazoa; phylum Arthropoda; class Insecta; order Lepidoptera; family Noctuidae; genus Eremobia; species Eremobia ochroleuca. Next base: position 16,685 of record CATIVS010000152.1, on the reverse strand, counting down.
TCACTAAACACAGAAGTGATCTCCTCAAAGCACTGAAGTCGCGTTAATCCCCTTTGAAAGTTGTAGAAAATTATCGCACGCATATTTTCCTTCGATATTTCCATTTTTAAAACCGACTTGTCACCTTTGAATAGACGCTGCAATAAAACTATTCGACCGATCAAATAACATTCTTTTGCTTTCGAATTCTAAATTCAAAAATATGAAAAAGCCATATTATGTCTTTTTTTTAAACGGGAGGTTTGCAAACGACACGACAAAGGCAGCCTTCGTAGAGAGCACAAACTCACTGATATACTGCGCGCACCATCGGAAACTTAAAATTCAATTGCCTGGTTTAATAGCGCATGCTTTATGCATGTGCTCCAAGCTTCCTTTGCGTCTTATTATTATTTTTTTTAGAAACCTAGCTATTAATGTAGACTATAAGGAAACGTAAACACTGTTTTTGGCAAATAAACATTATCTTATCTTATTTCAAGTGCAACTAGACCGCGGTCAATCGACGCCCAGCGTCGCCTCAGAATATGTCACCAAGTATAATATGGGCTTAATATAGGCTTAAAATTTAATAAAAGGTTTAAAACATCCGTAAAAATATCGTCGATTGGCGGTCCACTTGCATCCTTCCGCAACTGATTGCGCCATAACAAAAACACGTCAGTAAGTAAAATATAATAGTATCTGCATGTATGTGGTGCTCAATGCCTTACCTTGTATGGGCAACTCCTGAATGGAGCGCCTGCGTTTCCTCACTTCTTTGTTTTGGTCACTTGTTGGCTTGTTATGATTCCTCTGCGGTCTCGGCGGAGACTCACTCTTGCTTCCTCTAGAGGTCCTCTTGGGCTCGTCTTTTGTTTTAGTCTCATTTTTTATTTTGGACTCGTCCTTTGTGTTAGAGTCATCTTTTGTTTTTTGATTGGTATTGTTCTGTTTGTCTTTGCTGTCGTGTTTGGTGGTGTTGCTCGAGTGGTCGTGCTCCTTGTCGCGCTCGTGCCGGCTCAGCACGCGGTCGATGCGCGCATGTGGCTCGGCGTCGCGCCGCGTGTACAGCAGCGCGTCGCGCGCGCGGTCGCAGCGCGCAGAGGGCGGTGAGTACGCGCGCGTCGCGGCAGGTTTGCTGATCGGAGTCTTCAGAAGCTTCGTTGACGACTGGGGTATATTCTTCAGAGCTTGTGATGTTGCTTGTCTTATTTGTGCACCTGAAAATACCAGTGTGCTGAACCATCTTGTTCGGCTCATAGCAGCTTCGCTGATAAGACGTGTTATTAAAAAACACGGCGGCCCGTCAAAAGCTTTTTCAGACTTCTCTTTCAGATTTGAACCATCTTCTATATATACTCGTATAAGTATAAATAAATACAACGTGTAACATTAAAAGCGCAAAACCTGAAAATAGTTTGATCAGAATAACGAGCATAATGAATTGAACCACTTTTTAATATAGGTCACATTTCAACAAAAAAAAAAAAATCTTTAAAAACGTTGCCGTGTCCATTTACTAAAAGGTCAAGCCATCACAGACGCAAACCCGCCATAATAGGTAACCAAACACAAATTGTTGTCGACCAATTTAAATTTTCTCATACGCGGGATAATAATAGCTTTTATTTCAACGCGAATACGAATCTTCCATACAGTACCATGAATAAGACAATTTGAAGTAAACAATAATGCTACCTATCTTTTTTAACTCAAACGCAACCTAAGGGTTACAAAGATAAATGACGATTTGCACAAAGACGGGGCGTGCGAAATACGTGACAGTAGTCATGTTTACTTCAGTCTGAGCGGCGCCGGCACATGCGTCACAGGTGTAATTGTTTTATCCCGTTACCCCGGCGCCGCGTGCGCGCGAATTTCACGACTATGGCGTTTTTGTACACAAACATTAAATATTGTGAAATAGTGAGAATGTTGGCGAAAGCTTTTTCCAAAGCTTGGAAAAGTGTGATGGAAACATTTAAATCACTGTTCACAGATAATCTAAGTTCTTTGTGAGCGTAGATAGGAAATAACAATGTCAGCGCGGCGCAGCGGCCCGGTGACGAGTCCTCCCTCGATAGAGCGTCGTCGCAGACGCAAGAAACGATCGGGATTGCCAGTAAAACTAAAACAGCACATAAAACATTTACAAATTGAATGATTTTTTTTCTTTCTGAAATAGGTCAATTGAATTAAAAATCAGTTGGGCTGTCTGAGGTTTTGCGCATTTAACGTGTAATTGTAAAAAAATAATCCAAATTAAATGTATTTATGGCTCACTATTTTGGATATGCTGTCTACATACAAGCGGTACATATATGCGGACTTTTATTTACAGTCCCACCATACATTGTCTTCATGTAACTCTAACGGTTTAGGCAGCGCACGCCAAGATAGCTCGCAGAGGGCAGGAAATTTTCCGAATTACTTGATACTTATCGTTATATTATGGCCAAATCACAAAAAAAATCTTTATAAATTGTAGCCTATGTGTTATTCTGATGTATAAGTGTACGAGCATCGCCACATGAAATGTTTTGTGTTAACAACTACCTTAACAAGCATTTGCTTATTTGCCGATTACTTGTTACATTCGCTGAATAAGCTATCGCGCCCACTACAAGTAACCTACTTAATGTATATATATTTTAATGTTTTTCCTAATAAATCGAGCAATCAATAACGGACACAGAACAGTGATTTTATTTCCTGTATACATCCCGTGTGATTCGTATCCACCAACAGTCTACATACTACATCTCCGTGTACGGACAAACTGCCCGTACATTTTGGTCCTTCGAGCCGGATTTACCACCCCTGGAACAAGCAGTCCTGCAAGCCTCAAAGGTACGGAGTGTTTCTATTTACAGGCGTACAATCTCGTACGTAGAAATTCCTTCGGACACTGCGATCGCTACAGGGAACATCCACATTTGGTGATTCGGAAGCTATCAACACATACATCTTAACAACAACTCAACAGGGAAGTAAACAGTGTTAGTTTCCATCAACAAAACACATACCACTATGGACGCTAAACAACAAGAACTTCTCAAGCGGCAGGAGATCATCGCAGAGGGCATCCGAAAAATTGGTGTCAACTTCGGAAAGGATGGCTCTGACCGCAAGAACGCAACTTACATCAAGGTGAGACTGGATAACCTTCAGGCGCACTGGAACGAGTTTGAGATGAACCATGGCGTACTACAGAGCGCCACCGACCTGACCGACGGATACTACACTACAAAAGCGTACGACAGGGTCAAGGCGGAATACTCAAGCATACGAAACAAGCTGCAAACATGGCCTACATACACTGCGGAACCCGCGAGCAACCAAGGCGAGGATAGTAAGAACACTGGAGTCCTTTCAAGGTCAGACGAACTCAAAGCTCAGCAAGCTACCAACTTCAGAGCCTTCTCCCGTTTCACCCGCAACTTATGCGCCGCAGACACCATCGAGAAATGGGACATACAAGATAAGCTCAAGACCCTCGAATCTCGATGGAAGGTGATCGACGAAGTGCACTGGCAGCTCGACAACATCCTCGTCGGCAGCGACGTAAACTACGAGCTTGAGGTCTCGAAGTACGAGGATACGTACGAGTCCACGAAGCGAGATCGAAACCGCAAACTCAGTCTTGCTGTCCAACAACGTGACAGTGCGCCAAGGATCGAAATACCCGTATTCTCCGGTAACTACACGCAGTGGCCCACATTCCTCGATCTATACATGGCGGCGATTCATAACAACCCTTCCTTCTCTAAGGGGCAGAAGATGCAACACTTGAAAGGAAAACTAGGGGAGGCTGAGCGTCTCGTGCAACATCTAGCCATCTCCGAAAATAACTACGACTCCTGCTGGGAAATCCTCCACCATAGGTACAACAACTTGCAGCTGCTCTTCACAAAGCAAATGCAAGCCTTGCTGAGTCAACATATAATCCAACACCAAAACGCTTACGAGTTGAAGCGGCTACACGATACCAGTCTCGAGGCCGTGCACGCGTTGCGTAACTTGGGCATAGACACGGCAACATGGGACCCAATTCTGGTGCACATCCTGACAGGGAAACTGGACGCTCAGACCTACTCCGACTATATGGAAGCGAGGGATAATCCAAGAGGGCTTCCCGACTTCAAAGAGTTCATCCAGTTCATCGAAGGGAAGTTTACGGCGCTGGAATCAGTGGTGAAGAAAACAAGCAAGCCAAACAAACAAACAGATGCCACTGATGCCCCCCCGAACAAAGAGAGCGCGAAGACAGCAGGACAAAGGGATGCGTTCAACAGATACAGACGCTACCCCAAGGCAAACCATACAAGCTCCGACAGAAACTGTCCTGTTTGTAAAACAAGCCACATCTTGCTCTACTGTAAAGAGTTCCAAGAAATGACGCCAGACAAGAAAATGAGGACAATTGAGAAATTGGACATCTGCAAGAACTGCATGTATTCGCACAACGGAAAGAAATGCAATTCGCATAAAAGATGCAAAGTATGCAACGCCACACACACCACGCTACATGACGTAACACGTGATACTACGTCAGCGACACAGTCGTCAAGTCAACTGACCTACAATGCGGCTAGCAACGATTCGCAGCGAAAAGCCAATCACGTAACAGGGAACTTTAACGAAGTTCTACTAGCAACAGTACAGCTCAAAGTAAAGGCCGCAGATGGAACCTACACCGTACTAAGATGTCTTCTAGACCAAGGCTCCCAACTGAACCTCATAACAGAATCTGCTGTGCAACGACTTGGCCTTCCGCGGCGCAACCACAACTCAACTGTGTCGGGAATAGGAGCATCTGCCAGCCAGAGCAACGGAACCGTTCAGGTGGATTGTGAATCCCTTTATGGAGACTACCAGTTCTCGACACCGGCACTAGTGATGCCAAAACTACTCAACAATCTACCTAACTACTCCTTCGAGAAACAAGATTGGCCTCACATAGAAAATATTAACCTGGCCGACCCACATTTCAACTTATCAAGGCCGATTGATATTTTACTTGATGCTGGAGTATATGGCGACATAGTCATGAGCAGCATCATTCGAGGAAACATATACGCACCTATAGCGCAACAAACCAAGCTCGGCTGGGTATTAGTAGGCAACACTAGCAAATGGCCGACTTACCAACGCCTCGAGTTACACCTTCACGGCCATTCACACACACAGGCGTGGATTTTACGGGGCAGGTTGAAATAAAGGCTAACAAAGGTCGCGGCATTAAAACAGTTAAAGCATACATCGCGATCTTCATTTGTCTAAGCACAAAGGCTGTCCACCTTGAACTGGTGTCAGATCTCAGCACGATCACATTCCTAGCAGCATTCAAGCGGCTATGCGCACGGCGAGGTACGCCAAAACATGTCTACAGTGACAACGGGACGAACTTTGTCGGAGCAGCCAGAACACTAGCAAAAGAACGCCAAGATGCAATGCAGCTTATAGTCAACGACGACCTTATTAACAACACTTCCGAGAGTGGCATCGAATGGCACTTTAATGCCCCATCATGGCCTACAGCGGGAGGATTGTGGGAAGCAGCAGTCAAGAGTATGAAACACCACCTTAAACGCGTCCTTGGTGAACAAAAACGTACGAAGAGTTTACTACTTTGCTGGTACAAATTGAAGCCTGCCTCAACTCGAGACCACTTGTCGCTTTAACAAATGAGCTGGACGACATCGATTACTTAACACCAGGCCACTTTTTAGTCGGCGGACCGGTACTGGCACCTCCGATGACATCAGAAGGTGATAACAGCAACTTAACGTTACGATGGCGCTTGACAGAAAATATGTACAAGGAATTTTGGAAGAAATGGTCCAAAGATTACCTGCAAACATTACAATTACGAGGAAAATGGCAAGCCCCAACAGACAACATAGCAGTGGATGACATCGTCCTTATAAAGGAAGAACATGTGGCCCCGGCCAGATGGTTACTAGGACGTGTTGTAGAGACGCATCCTGGACCTGACAACTTAGTACGAGTCGTCACGCTCAAGACTAAGTCCAACCTAATGAAGAGGCCCATAACAAAATTGTCCCGGTTGCCCATTGATACAGAGCATAACACCGAAAACAAACCAACACAAGCCTCGGACCATGAACAACCAGAGGCAACTTCATCAACATCACCACGACAGCGTCGGCTGAGACCTAGACTGGAACGGAAGAGTGCTCTCAGCACGTGCCTAAGTACGTTACTAGTACTCTTAGTTACGTGTGTGACACCGTCCATGCAACAACTCGTCAACGTGACAACTCTCGACCCAACCCGTCTTGTATACTTTGACAAAGCAGCAGACTTACAGCTAATACAAGACGAATGGAGACTGGTGGTTTACTATAACATGTCGACTTACTGGAAAAGTATTTCCGCCGTTGAACAATACGTCCAGCAACTACACGGACTCTGTCAACGAAACGTGGCTTACTTTACTATATCCACACAATTCGAGCACGAATTAAACGAGCTTAGACACTACAACGAAGTACTACAATCTGAACACGGAAGACGCAGTAAGCGAGGTCTCATAAACGGGATTGGGAACATTGCTAACTCTCTCTTTGGCGTACTTGATGACAAATTCGCCGATAAATATAATAACGACATCAAACTACTGCACAACAACGAAGACCACTTGTTCAACCTGTACAAACAACATACTTCAATTATCGAAGGTGAATACAACCTCTTGAAGAGGAACGAGCAAGTAATGAACCGACAGTTCGTCGTCATCAACAAAAGTCTCAGAGACTCGATGCAACAGCTGAGAACAGAACAAGACCAAGCAACTTTCCTCACTGCTACTGCACTGGCCGCAAACATGATGGTAGCAAACTTGCGGAGAATACAAGACATGTTGATCGACCTAGTTACAGATCTTCGCAACGGCAAAGTCGACACTCACTTATTGAAACCCGATGCATTCGAAAAACAGTTGAACATCATATCAGGACAAGTACCAAAAGGATTATCCCTACCCTGCCAAAACAAGTTCAATTGTATTCGGGAAATGTATAAACTAGCAAGTGTGCAAGGAAGACTAACCGAAGATTTCATTATTTTCGAAGTAAAAATCCCTTTAGTAACAGACGAACAATATGAACTAACCGAAGTCGTCCCAATCCGCAACATAAGGGGAAGCTCTATGATTAACATAATCCCAACAACAAAATACATAGCCGTGAACTTGAAAATGGATATGATGATACCCCTGAATCAACAACACCTGTCAGCATGCACACAAGTAAACACAAATCAGCTGCTGTTATGCAACTTCGACCTACCAATATATGGTATCAAAACAGCCACAAGCACGTGCGAAGCAGACATAATAAACAATCGAGAAGTATCAAATTGCCGCACTGAGGTATCAAGTTGCAGAAATGAATGGAAAAAGCTGCACAGCAAAGGGACTTGGTTATTTACGTGTTGCGAGGAATGCACTATGCGCATTTTCTGTCCAGCTGGAATTACGTCACAGACACTACGTAATACGGGCACGATCACCTTAGCGACAGGATGCATGATGCGCGGCGATAACCACCTGATTCATTCGCACTACAATATGCAAAGCACAATGGAATTAGGCAATGAGCAAGAGATCTACATACCAGAGATAGACATAAATGAATTATTAACAAGCAACAGTCAAATTACTAACTTAACAAACATTGAAATAGAAACCCATGAAGAACAACTAAAAGGTCTTAAGAGAAAAATTGAACTGGTTAAAGAACAACAAGACATCCAACTGGTTAAAGCAGTGGATGCCGAGCAACATCACTACGTCCTGTACGGTTTCATAACAACCTGTGCAATAATATTCGGTACATGGGTATCCTGGAAAATAAAAACACGCTGCCACCGGGTACCTCAAGTAAGCAGAGTATCAACGCAAGCTCACAAGGATGAAGAGATTGACATGGTACCAGCTCATACTCAACGGCGTCTTCCGAAGGATAGACGAACAAAGACAGAAGAACAGACAACAGAAGAGGTCATCGAACATCTTCCTAAAAGCAACAAGGTGGACAGCGAAACATCGCCAATGTCATTCAGAGGCGAACACAGAATCGTCTAACTTGCTTCATACTTTTACATGTTTTACTTGTAATTTGTCGTTTTTTATAGTTGGCAGGATGTACGAGCATCGCCACATGAAATGTATTGTGTTAACAACTACCTTAACAAGCATTTGCTTATTTGCCGATTACTTGTTACATTCGCTGAATAAGCTATCGCGCCCACTACAAGTAACCTACTTAATGTATATATATTTTAATGTTTTTCCTAATAAATCGAGCAATCAATAACGGACACAGAACAGTGATTTTATTTCCTGTATACATCCCGTGTGATTCGTATCCACCAACAGTCTACATACTACATCTCCGTGTACGGACAAACTGCCCGTACAATAAGCTATATTATTATTACTTATTCTTATTAAAATAATCAGTCTGTGACTCGCGTGCTGAGTAACGTTAATAAATTAATTAATCTGAAGAACAAAAATAAAGTTTAATAGACTCCTTGTCAAATTAAACATAACATAAACAAAAGTAACAAAACAATTTAACTTCACTTCATCATCATCATTTCAGCCGAAAGACGTCCACTGCTGGACACAGGCCTCCCCCAAGCACCTCCACTTCCACCGGTTTTGTGCTTCTCGCATCCAACAGGTCCCTGCGGCCTTCACAAGGTCGTCGATCCACCTTGTGGGAGGCCTTCCAATGCTACGTCTTCCGGTACGCGGTCGCCACTCCACAATCTTTCGGCCCCATCGGCCGTCTGTTCTGCAAGCGATGTGCCCTGTCTTAAATTTGGCAATTCTTCGGGCTATGTCGGTTACCTTGGTTCTCCTGCTTGGTTCTCGATCACACAGGGAAACTCCAAGCATAGCCCTCTCCATTGCCCTTTGGGTGACTTTTAGCCTTCTAATAAGGCCCATTGTGAGCGACCTGGTTTCAGTGCCATAGGTCATCACTGGCAACAGGCACTCTTCAAAGACTTTCGTCTTGAGACACTACGGTATGTGAGACGAGAAGATATTGCGTAGCTTCTCGAACGCTGCCCATCCACTTACAGACACTTCAGCACCTCGATGTATCGATAGTCGATCTGGTACCGGTGAAGAGATTGCACTGGTACAGCCCGTCTCGATCAAATCAAAGGCTTTCTCGTAGTCCACAAACGTTAAGCAGAGAGGAAGGTTATACTCTTCGGTCTTCTGTATAACCTGTCGCAGCGTATGTATGTGGTCTACGGTGCTAAAGGCTTTACGGAATCCGTCTTGTTCGGGAGGCTGGAAGTCATCAAACCTGCGCGCGAGACGGTTCGTGATGATTCTTGAAAACAGCTTGTACACATGGCTCAGAAGTGAGATGGGCCTATAATTCTTAAGAAGGGCATTGTCGCCCTTCTTAAAGAATCACCACACTTCTTTTTCAGGCCTGTGCTGTTTTACCCTCGAGTATGACGGAACTAAACAGCTTTCGAAGGGCCTTAAGAACGGGTTTTCCGCCGGCCTTCAGGAGTTGGGCCGTAATTCCGTCATCACTCGGTGCTTTGTTTTTAGACTTGGATCGGTGCTGGGCGGAGCGTAGACTTCACCAGCCGATATTTTTCCAGCTTGATATTCAAATTCAATGTGCCTCTTACCATGCGATGATCACTTCCGGTTTTCACCGCGTTGATCACAGAGACGTCATTGAATATTTGCTTCTTCGTCGAAATAATGGAGTCACTCTCATTTTTAGTTGCACTATCCGCGCTCTGCCAGGTCCTTCAGGTCTGCCAGGTCTGTGCTCACGTTTTCTGAAAAAGGAATTCATCATTTCTCCATAAAACTAGCCAGTAGGTGGAGCCGGTGGTTCCGACGTTCAACTCCAAATTGCCCCACTCGCAGCTTATAATCGCTTCGTTTGCCCAGTTTCGCGTTCAATGTCAACGGTGATGTGAGTTTTAGAGCCATGCATGGCTCTGGAAATATCCTCATACATGGTCTTCATCTCATCGTTGGGGCGTGACGAGGTCGGGGCGTAAACCTGTACGACGTTTTATTTATTTATTTTTTTGGATGGGAAATCATCAAATAACTTCTCCCGCTCTGGGCGGAGCGGAAGGGCGTCTCAGACTTTTACTGACTAAAACCCACCCGTGTTCCTTCAGTTGCTTGTGCCAAGGGCCACGGTACCTCTTTCGAACAACCCGCGACCCTGGCAATCATCGGCCCCAGCGGACCCCGTCAGTTATTGCTGACAACTCTTTCAGGCGCGCGTGGAACACAACGCGCCGTCGACCCGGGCCTGGTCCTAACCGGACGGCGAACTGCCCATTGCTCGCCGTCCGCAAGCCCGCGCCTACGGTGGCCGGGAGTCGGCTCTTGACTCCCGACGCCCAGGGCGTCTCCTGCGGCGACTAGGGGCGTGAGGGCGCAAAGATTGCCTCTCCGTCACGCGTTCCGCCTCCTCCTTTGCAAGCATTACTGCTTCGCAGAAGGAGGTGACTGCTTCCTATGCACTCTCGCTCCGTACCATGGCCTGGACCAGGGCCGGATGCGAGAGATCGCCGCCGCCGATCGCCGCCGTGAGGACGCGGCGGTGCTCCACCCAAGCCGGGCAGACCTCCACCGTATGCTCCACCATGTCCTCCGGGCGATCCACACAGTGGTGACACCCGGGCGTTTCCTCCCGCCTTATACGGAACAGGAACCTCCCGAAGCAACCGTGTCCGGTGAGGACCTGCGTCAGGCGGAAGGTGAGGACGCCGTGGCGCCTCTCTAGCCACTCCTCAAAGAGGGGACTTATCACCGCAAATTCTGAGTATAAGGTACGCCACCCTTGTCGACACACTCGATCTTCACCACGTTGCTCAAAAGGGACTTATGGATGATAATCCCAACACCACCTTCACTCACACTCGAAGGCGCGACGCGAGAACCGCGGACTCGCTCATTTCGATTATTTTCTTACAATTTCTTGTTATTCAAACAATCCGGATTCAAATTTCAAATCCGGATTTGGAAGTCTTGTGAAAATGTGCGGATATCCTGATTTTTCGGATTACGGATAGTCTGGATTGCATTCCCTAATTACAATGCGCCAACATTCTCACATTTCTCAATATTGAACGTTTGTGTACAAACAAGCCATAGTCGCGAAATTAGCGCGCACGCGCCACCGTGGTAACGGGATAAAACAATTACACCTGTGGCGCATGTGCCGGCGCCGCTCAGACTGAAGTAAATATGACCATTATCACGTATTTCGCACGGCCCGCCTCCGTACGGATCGTCACTTCTCTTTCTAACACTTAGGTTACGTTTAAGTTAAAAAAAATATAGCATTATTATTTACTTCAAATTGTCTTATTCATGGTAAGGAAGATTCGTATTTGCATTGAAATAAAAGCTATTATTATACCGCGTATGAGAAAATTTTAATTGGTCGACAACAATTTGTGTTTGTTTAAGTAGCTACTTTGGCGGGTTTGCGCATGTGATGGCTTGATCTATTAAAAAATAGACACGCTACTCAAACTATTTTCAGGTTTTGCGCATTTAACGTTACACGTTGTATAAATGAAATGTATGTATCCTACCAGTATTACTGCAAGTGTTAGTCTGGAGCTCTCCGCTGGCGTTCTGCACGTGCTTGGCGAACAGCTCGCCCGGCTTGAAGTCGTCCTCGTCGGACGAGAAGGCGTCGAGCGCCAGCAGGCGCGGCACGGCGCACGCGGCCGGCTCCGCCTCGTCGACGTGCACGAACGACAGCCCGAACTACACGCGCAGTTATCAACATGAAACTACTCATGAGAGGGAATTAGATTATCACTTTATGGGGCCGCGCTTAGGTGTAGCGAAGGAAATTAAAAGATCTGCTTTTTTTGCAAATAGCAGTAAAATATTAGGAAATATATACAGTTAAGTCAATGAAGAAGAAAGAAGAAGAAGTGAAGTGGGCGGGCGCGTTGTCGGACCCATATAGGTTGGAATGTGGGGTGAGACCCCCCCTGGGGTTGAGCTCTCCCTCTATTTTTAACCTGTATATGAATGGACTGATCGAGGCGCTCAGCGAGCAACATATCGGTTGTCACATAGATGACGTCTGTTTTAATAACATCAGCTACGCGGACGATATGGTGCTGCTGAGCGCCTCGGTCTGTGGACTTAGGAGGCTGATGAGTATATGTGAGAACTATGCAGCTGGTCACGGACTGCGATATAATGTAAAGAAGGGTCAGTGTATGGTTTTTCAGGGTGGGACTAGGAAAGTGCTAGAAATGCCACCTATAAAGCTGAATGGCTCACCCTTGGAAAGTGGACATTTTTAAGTACTTAGGACATTTTGTGACTCCTACCTTGAAAGATGATGCGGACATTGAGCGGGAGCGAAGGGCGCTGTCGGTCAGAGCGAACATGGTTATCCGCAGGTTTGCACGGTGCTCTAAAGATGTTAAAATAACGCTTTTTAGAGCCTACTGCACTACACTATACACGTGCAGCTTGTGGACTGACTATACGCAAAAGTCGTACGGCGCCCTTCGTGTCCAGTTCAACAAAGCGTTCAGGATGATGTTGGCGCTCCCCCGCTATTGCAGCGCATCGGCTAAGTTTGCGGAAGCGCGCGTGGATTGCTTCCACGCCACTATGCGCAAGAGAGGCACGTCGCTGGTGCGGCGGGTGCGGGGAAGCGCTAACAGCATGCTGGCCGCGCTCGCGGGGAGGCTGGACTGCTCCATCATCTCCCACTGTTGTCAGCGACATGTGGCAGGCTGATGCGACTGACTAACCTAATTTTATTTTTATTTTGTAATGTAAATTGTTAATGTAATTGTAATTAATTTTTATTATTGTTACGTGAATTGAATTGAATTTGTATTGAATTGAATTTGTGTATTGTGTTTTTGTATGTAATGTGACTGTGTGAGTGTATTATTTCTATTGGGAGTCAATGGTACTCGAATTAAATGATTTTTTTTTTTTTTTTTTTAAATAATAAAATCTTTATTGATACAAAAACCTTTGACATTGCTTAAGACTAGGGTACATAAGATGGTTAGCTTAAAGGTCATACGGATAAGGTAAACCCTGACTCCTAAACTAGGTGATCCTGTGACTTAGGAGTCAGTGTTCTGCTGTCACTGTGATACCAGAAACCTTTAGTTGTGTTCTTAACATTACAAAAATAGTCAGTCATTGACAGTGCATGTTAACAAAGTATGTATAATAAAAACAACAATGAAGGAAAATGCATATAAGAAACGACTTTTACGCTGTATATGTGTGTTTGTAAGAGTGAGGGTGTGTATGTCAGAATGAGGGATGTATATGAGGGTGTGTATGTAGAAGTGTGTGTAAAGTAGTGTTTAGCGTTTGCGTGAGGGTGTGTTGAAATATTTGGTAATGTGATGTGTTGCTGTTTATATATAAAATACGGCTACTGCTGGTGATATAGTAGTTCTTCTGTTTGAGCGTAATCTTGATCATGCAGCCAACTTTGTACATTGATCTTAAGTTCATGGTAGTTTAGCCCTGCTATTTGAATGACTTTACATATATTTTTATAAACTAATGTACTTAGAACGTAAAATTGGCGCCTAGCGAATGCAGTTTTGTGGCTTACTGTCGGCCATACATTTTTTGCTTTGCGCTTAGTAGGATCTGGTGGGGGAATTTGCTTATGTATTCTGAGGGTGGCTCGAAGGACAAACAGCTGTCTCACAGTAAGTAATTTGGAGTCTGCATATAATTCAGTAGTAGGGAATCTGTATGGTCTTCCAAGCATCACCTTGAGGACAGCTCTCTGTGCTCGCTCCACTACAATAAACTTGGTTTTAGCAGCCCCTCCCCATACCGGGATGCAGTAGGTTATAACGGACTGACAGAGTGCAAGATAAACCATTTTTAAAATGTTAATGTCAGCGCAATGTCTCAGCGATTTAAAAATATAGATAAGTCTTCTGACTTTTGAAGCAGTGTTATCTATTTGGTTATACCATTTCAGTCCGTCATCAATTACTACACCCAGGTACTTCGTGTGATTAACACGGGTAAGCGTTGCACATGAGCAAAAACTAAGATCAGAGCACGTATGTGCCTTGATAACAAATTCTGTTGGAGCTTTGTTCCTATAATTCATAAAGAAGGGAATGAAGTTTGTTTTGGCCACGTTCAGGGTGAGTAGATTGAATATCAGCCAGTTCATAACAGTTTTTAAGGACTGCTCTGAAGTATTCTTTACCTCGCTCCAAGTGCTACCATAGACCACAATCGCGGTGTCATCAGCATAAGTGAAGATTTGTGATTTATGTAAAGGCAGCGTGCATAGGTCATTAATGTAGATTTGAAAAAGGGTAGGTCCCAGCACGCTGCCTTGGGGGACTTGGGGGACAGTTTCTTCATCACTTAGGCAGGAGTTGATTTTAACAGCCAATTTTCTGTTTTGAAGGTAGTCCTTGAAGAGTTCAAGAGGTTTGCCACGAATACCTATACACTCCAGTTTGTAGAGAAGGGTGGGAACAGAGACTGTGTCGAAAGCCTTTTTTAGATCCAAGAAAATACTGACGCATTTTTGTTGCTCGTCTAGTTTTTTTGATATAAACTGAGTTAGGTCGATAACTGCGTCTTCAGTAGAAATTCCTTTTTTAAATCCATACTGGTTGGATGCTATAATTTTGTTTCTGTTAAGATAATTTACTAGTCTACTGTTAATTAACTTTTCCATAACTTTAGAGAGAGCCGAAAGTACTGATATGGGTCTATAATTGTTGACACAGTCTCTGTCCCTCTTGTGTGAACTATGGCCCTCTTGAAAGGTTCCGGAAACACTCCTTTTGTAATAGAAATGTTAATAATATGTGTTATTAGCGGGACAATGGTGTTCCGACAAACCTTTAACAGGGTAGACGGTATTCCATCCCAACCAGTCGCACTATCCTGCCTGAGGTTCATGATGGTGGACTCCACCTCTGCTTCGTCCACTTCAAGGATTACAAAGGAGTTATTAGAGGTTTTATTTGTGATGGGCTGTTGCGAGGTTGCAGGAATTTTAGAGGCTAGCTCAGCTCCAATTGTGGCAAAGAAATGACATGCAGTGTTAATTGCCGCCTTTGGATCAGGTTTGGTATTCAGCAGTTCAGTAGGTGGTGCACGTATCTTTTTTGTGTTTGTGATGTCTTTTATTTTATTCCAGAGAGCTTTGGGATTATGTTTTGCTTTATGTAGTTCGTGTTTTTCGTGTAGTGTTTTAAGTTTTCTAAGAAGGCCATTGCAGTAGTTACGGTACCTTTTATAAGTAATTTGTAGGATTAGATTATCAGGAGATTTCCGTGCTTTTTTGTGGAGTCTATCGCGGTGGCGAATACACCTCAATAGACCGGGGGTGATCCAAGGTTTTAGGTTTCTGTTTATTTTGGGAACTTGGATTATTTTTGTGTGCACATTAATAATATTTTGAATTGTGCTTATTAGAGCGGTTGAGGCAACGTTAGGGTCATCTGCACATATGACTTGGGAAAAATCCTGGTGTTCCATATCTGTTTTGACACTAGGGTAGTCTATCATAGGAATTTTGTATGCCGGCACTATTTGTTTTACTGGTTTTGTGCCATCAATTTTTACAAGTAGCGGAAGGTGGTCGGTGATATGAGAATCTAAGACAAAGTACAGTTGTAGTTTTATTAGTTTTTAAGATAACGTGGTCAATACAGGAATTTATTCTCGTTGGAAAAGAATGTGCAGGTAGTAGGCCATGAGTAGCGTTGAGGGTTAAATAGTTCGCTGAGCGGTCATCTATATTGGAGGGTCTGATGTCTATATTGGCGTCACCAATAAGACATACATTTTTGTATTTGTTAAGGGAGGTAAGTACGTTATCCAGACTATGTAGGAAGATCTCAAACCCTTGCTTTGTATTGTATGAGGGAGATCGGTAGATGGCAATTATTGCTAATTCGTTACTAATTTGACAGGTGAGACAGCTGCCATTTATGAAATCAGGTTCATCAGTTATATTATAATGAGTAGTATATCTACAGATTTATTATAATTTCTGTAAGTTATTTTTCTGTAAAATTAGTAACTCATTATACAGTTAATCATTATACAAGGTGTTGCTTTGCATCCTCGTCAAATTTCAGGAGGCTTTAAGGAAAACCATAAATAATCAAATTAAATTACGATAGTGAATACATACTTGTTTTTTAGTTATTTAAGTTTGACAGTATTTCAGAATAAACCACTTTCAAAGAACAGAATCGCCCCGTTGCTTATTAGGGTAGCTGTGTGCGTGCGTGTCAGACTGGCAGGGCTTGTCCCTTCTTTGTAATATTTTACCATTAAGGGTTCGTTTGGGCATTCCCCCAGGCCTTTTTCTGTCCGACTTTAGAGAATTTACATATGTGTTCCTTAGTGGCCGGATTCAAAATAAATAGGTAATAATAAAAACCTGTAAGAGTAGGTAGGTAGTTATCAGCTGATTAATAAAATGTTAGTTTTGCATTACATATACAGGGTCCCATTAAAATAGATGGACAAATTTTAACACAGCGCTTACATTGTAAACGCTGGCTGAACCATTCGAGATAGATCAAAATAATGTACTACAGTATTGTACACCTTAAAAAGTTCTACAAAAAAGTCCGCGATGGTATATGTCTATCTCTTAGGG
>CATIVS010000151.1:0-14357 GCA_949629135.1 Eremobia ochroleuca | reverse complement strand
GTCGCAATATCAATACCGCAGAATGACATTTAGCTATCCACTTTACATATCAGACCGAGTTGAAAATGTGACATGTGACCCTGACAAACTTACAATTAAAGAATGATGGGCATTTTTTTGGCCGGTATCTCCAATTAAAACCACATATACATCAAATGAAAGTTTATATCATAAGCATCAGCGTACTTATAATAATTTGACAAATGAGGTATCTTTAGAAGAATAGAATAGAATAGAATACTCTTTATTATGTACACCATATAGATTACAGACATAAATATAGAAATTTTACAAAGGGTGACACAATGGGCGGTCTTATCGCTAAGAGCGATCTTTTAAAGACAACCTTTGGATGGATTGAAAAGGGAAGGATAGACAAGTATTGTAGGTAGTCTGTGGTGTACTATTTACACGATAAAATAAATACATACATAAAGTATATTATACCAATCTAAATAAATATATACATATAACAATAGACATGATTCAGGAGTAAAGAAAATATAATGGTGCTGTTTAAGGAGAGAGGAAGTGATTTTTTATCATAATTTTAAAAGTGGACAAAGATTGAGCACGCCTTACCGACACGGGTAAGTCATTCCATAAGCGTACTGCTTGAACAGTAAAAGATTTATCATAGAAACTGGTGGAATGCATCGGCATCTCTAGTCTCAGGTTTTCCGATGACCTCAGATATCTATTATGTGTGTCATGAAGGAACTTGAAACGTTCTTTAAGATAAGAGGGGGTTTTAGGGTTAAACAAAATACTGTAGAGCTGAATCAAGATATGAGAATTCCGGCGAAGACGTACGGGAAGCCACTTGAGCTTTGTACGAAATTCAGATATGTGATCATATTTGCGCAGCCCAAATATAAATCTTATGCAAAAGTTTTGAAGTCGCTCAAGTTTATCTAGTTGTGCCTCAGTAAGATCTGGATAACTGACATCAGCGTAGTCAAGGATGGGAAGTAAAAGGGATTGTGCAAGCGCAGTTTTAGTGGCAGTTGGAAGAAAATTCCGCAATCGTCTCAGTGACTTACCAGATGCAAAAATCTTGCGACTTACGTCTTGTAGCTGAGGACGCGTCTAGTCGTAGAAGCGTCTTGGCCGTCCGCTGGTTATATGCTATGTGACGTCTCACTTAATTCAATATGGCGCCCTCTAGAGGACATAAGGTAATTAATTTAAAAATAAATATTTTGGGATGGTGCCTTGTTGGGTATGAAATGAAATGGCTTAATTAGCACATTTCAAAAATATAAATCTCGACCTGAGACGCATTAGGTCGAATGTCGAGATCGGAGTAAAATAACTTTAATAGTTAACTGAAACCGGTATCTTGTGCTCTTTCTAAGCATATAACAATCATAATTCTATCTCTTTTTGTTCTGATAATATACAAATTCATAAGGTCGTATCTATCGAGTTTGTGAATTTATATCGTGGAATAAGGCTTGATAGTAACTGCGGTATTTATGCTTAAAATTTTGGTATAATTAGAAGGGTGAACATTGACTTCAGCTTTCATGCTTTTAAATTATTTTACGCGTAAGGCATGGACTATTTTGTCATTCGACTTTATTCTACAAGGATCGTTGGTAAAAATAACACGTATTGTCAGATAGAGCTTTATGCCTCTTGAAATGAAATAATCAGATGTCATGCCTTGAGATATACTGTTATGCCTCAAAAGTTTTATTTGTTTGGTTAAGGTCTACAAACATAATTAGTCCTTATGCCTTTAAAAAGTGCTACTTTATCGTTGTAAAGAAATGCACATGTGAAATAGAAACGCTATTCCATTGACTTTGTGACCGCACACCGACGCGATATAGTGGCATCGGACGTTATCGCCGGTCACTCAGCCGTTTTCGGTGCCACGGTGGCTTGACCTATCAGCACAATGCACCGAGCGAATAGAAGTTATTCGCGCACAAGTAGTTAGTTGTGTCGAAATAATAGTGCATTTAATTACTTCTGATTTATTTAATTGCTTGTGAGTGAACTAGTGGTGATTATTGAAGGATTTTATAAGTACTTAATATACTAAGCGATAGATGACGAAGATCAGGTGAGTACAAAACCTATAGTGTGGTTAGTAATTTTATCGATTATAGTATTTATCAGGTTGGCGGAAAAGTCTTTCACCAAGAATTGATTGATAACTTCGTTATTTACAATAATTAATCACTAATGTAATCCTCAAATAACTGTATTACTCTGGCCCATCTAGTTGGTAGATTGTTGATGCCCTGCGCCCAGAATTCCGGAGGCTGTGCAGAAAAGAAATTGTACACAAATAAAGCTTTAGTGGTCGGAACAAGTGATAGTCGGATGGCGCGAGATCCGGTGAGTACGGTGGGTGGGCAACTGGGTGCCATCCAAGCTCTACGATTTTTTGTCGAGTCTCCGAAGCGACATGAGGTCGCACATTATCATGGAGTAAGTGAACATTTACACGGTCGTTTTTCTCTTATTGCTTCAGCCAGTTTCTGACGCTGTTCAGTATAAATGGAAGTCATAATCGTCCTCTTCGCAGGGAGAAGCTCGTAATAGAGTGGGCCCTTCGTATCCCACCAAACGGAGAGAAGATGCTTGCGTGAGTGACGGTTCGGCTTTGGCTGCGGTGGTGGCTCTGAGTCGTAAGGAAGCCAGACGGCGTCCCGTGTGTTGTTATCATAGAGAATCCAGCTCTCATCGACGGTTACCAGATCTTCAAGAAACTCTTTCCGATGTGGCTGAAAAAGAAGCGATTCACAAATACTAACTCTGACTTGACGATGACTGTCAGTTAGTTGATGTGGAATCCATCGTGCCATTACTTTACGATAGCCGAGTTTGTGTAAATGAGCTTCGACGGTCGAATGATGACGGCCAAGAGTCTCTGCCAAATCACGCGTATTTATTTCTGGATTAGCCTTTAAACAGCGGAGTAATTCTTCATCGTCGAAGGTGGATGAGCGCCCAGATCGCTCGTGATCTTCAAGAGTTATATCTCCCGATGCAAAGCGAGCAAACCAGCGGCTTATCTTCCATCGCGAAACAACACTTCACCGAACGCTTTGGTGATGTTAGCAGTAGCCACACTCACGTTGTGTCCCTGACGCCACTCGTAAAAGATGATCGTTCGAATATGATGTTCACTAATCATTTTCACAAACTAACCAAATCCTCACTAGCGCGTCGTTATATACCCTTGATGTGATAGCTTCGGAAACCTTCTACAATATTCTTACGTATCCCAGATCAATACTTATTCCTTATATTATTAATATAATATAATTTACAATTTCTTGTGCAACATTTTTCCGCCGACCTGATACATGATAAGAAATAATGAAGACATACAGCAAATCGTTATAACAGTCCCTTCAAAATCTAATACAAGAAAGAAAGTTAAAAACGTGGCTAAATGAAAAGAGTTGCTGCTAAAATTGCAAGGGTGACAGGTTCTCCCTATCATTTAAATGTAGCTAAAAAAAATCCTGAAATAGAGGGTCGGGGCTGAAATCTCTATGTATGTGTAAATTTAAATGTTATGAGAAAGTGCCTGATGAAAAAAGAATGCAAATATTTAATGGAAAAAAAAATGTACCAGTTGGGATCAAAGCATAGAGAATATTACCACTAGAGAGCGTATGGTCCGATTTCTTCGAAGCACACGACTCACTACTGCGGGCCGGGGGATGAGGAAGAACGCGCGGCTGCAATTGGTCAGTTCAATGTCAAGTTGCATCGTTAGGGCTGCTTTACTTCATTAAGAGAAAATAGTCGATATCGATAAAATGGATTTTAACATTATAATAAATACTAAATCAAAATCATAGAAATAATATTTAATCAAAATCAATCAATTACAAAAAAAAATCCCGGAAATGGACTGATCGGCCCCGGTCGGGGACAGAAAGAACTAAAAAATCCCGGAAAATACAAAAAAAAAAAACCGACGAACTGAAAACCGAGGAGGTTCTCAGTTCGTCGGTATTTCTTTTTTGAAGTCGGTTAATAGTAGATAGTTATTTTATTAAAGTATGTGAATTGAATAAAAAGTGTATTCATTTTATTTTTCTCGATATCAACTTTCAGCTATTAAAAATAACAGCACTATTTTTTACGATAAACATACAAAAGGAAAGAAAGGGATAGAAGCATTAGAATTGTCTAATAGAAGAACGAGACTTTTCCAAAAGACATCAACGCGCGACTCAAAAAGTGTGCTCGTTTACCCAGCCACCATTTTAAATAGACCCCTGCAGTGGCTTATAATCTGATTAAATCAAAAATAATTTTTCGTAATGTTTATGTACCGATGAAAAGTTATGTCATCCTTTTTGTAACTAGATGTCTAAGAATGTTTCCCACACCACTTCACCGCGCATGAAGGCATTTTGATGCGTTATAATTGCATAAACGTTATAAAAAAAATATATTAATTTAGCGTGCACGCAGGTCTAACACTTGGACACAACTAAAATTGCTACTAGTACCGTAGCCTATACATAGGCGACAAAATACTAATAGTTTTCGTGCGTCGGGGCACTGTATACGCAGTCAAGTGGTTATAATAGTCTTTGGATCAAAGTCACCATTTTATAGTCTCTAACGTCACAAAAAAACTAAAACGTATGATGAGAACAGCCGTGCGATTCTGTAACCATCTCACCGTGAAAGCTTGGGTGAAGTGAGCGTGGAGTGAGCTGTCATTCGCTAGGGATTAACACTATTAAGTGCTCACTTCACTTATGATTTCACGGTGAGATTTTTACAGAATCGACCGGCAGATGACAACTTAAACACTGACCGAAGAAAGTTTTCTTCCTTCTACGAATATAGACTTTTTGTACTAACTTTTAACGTCTATGATATGCAACTTAATAATTTTAAAGACGTTACGTCTGTATACATATAAAAAAAATGGTCCTTTTGTTTCCAGAAAGAAGAATAAAGATGGTAAATAAAGATTTTAAAATATCAGAATGGGTTTGGCTTTAGATTAAACAAGATCAGCCCGGAATATTATTTTATATTTAAATACATTTGCGAAAATACTTCTAAGTGAATTCAGTTCCCTGAACATTAACCTAGTGTAAGTAAAACTGAAAACCCATATCAATTGAAAAAATCAGTGATTTCATGAGTCTTATAACGGATTCCACAGGAATTCCATGCCTATTATAAAAATTTAAAACATTCCGAGAGTACTGGCACATTTTCCTGAAGTTGATTAAATTAAATATTAATTAATTTTAATAATTATTTACTTGACTTATTAAGTAAAAAAATATTGGGTTTTGCGCTATTCTTCTATGGTTACAAAAAGTCATTATTTTCTTAGGTTTCATAATTTTTTTTATTTCATTTTTTAATTCCGACCTTATGTATTTCATAATAATTTATTTAAATGCTACTTACATAGATATATTACAAGATCGGACTTAACTAAATTTCTAATTTTTGGCAAACAATGTTACATGTTGTATAAAAGCTTGCAATACGGATTGAATTTACCGAAAAATTGCAGGCATAAAGTTGGATCAGTAAATAGAATTATAAGGATGGGTCTTTTAATAGCTCTGTACAAGCATAAGGTTGGATGTTACCAAAAAAGTAGTTTTTGATTGATAAAATATTATTATTATACTGTGACTAGTTATATTAGTATACTAATAAAAAGGTACAAGACTTATCTAAAATATTATACTATTTTTATTAGCCTGATCGATAATGAATAGTTTTGACACGATTTTGTCAAGATCTTTCTTTTGGCTCTCCTCTAAACTTGTAAAATTCCATATCAGACCTAATGCCTCTTAGGTCGAGAAATATTACTGAAATAAGTCCCAAAATAATTAAATAAAAATAAATAAAACCGGACTACTGAAAAGGATGAAATAAGATAGTACCCTCTCGTGGTCGCATGCTACCATGGCCTATAATTATGTTACTACAGCGACGTGTGACCACGGGAAGGTACTTTCTTACATCCTTTTCAGTAGTCGGGTTTTATTTTTTAAACCTATTTTTACCACAAAAGAATCTTCAAAAAAGATTATAACAATTTTTGTCCTCGACTATACAAACCCGGTGGTTTTTTGAGATAAAATGTTTTGTTACAGTAATTGCCGGTTATAAGCAATAACTTGGGCTTGGACATGCGTTAGAACTCTATTGGTCATCAGGCCAGGCTCCATACAAAAAAAAAAAAAATCCCATCATTCTTAAGAGAAAAACAAAAAAAAAAATATCTACTTATATACTAATATAATAACGGTAAAGAGTTTGTCTTTTTATTAAACGCACTAATCTCGGGAAATAGCTTCAAAATGAATTATGTGTTAAGAATTTGAAAACAGAAAGAAAAGAAAAACCGGCCAAGCGCGAGTCGGATTCGCACACGAAGGGTTCCGTACCATTATCTATAAAAACGGCAAAAAAATCATGTCTGTTGTATAGATATATTATATATACAACGTGTAACGTTAAATGCGCAAAACCTCAGACACCCCAACTGATTTTTAATTCATTTGACCTATTTCAGAGAGAAAATAAGTCATTAAAAAAATTGTGAAGGTTTTATGAGCTGTTTTGGTTTTACTGGCCATTCTGATCGTTTCTTGCGTCTGCGACGACGCTTTATCGAGGGAGAACTCGTCACCGGGCCGCTGCGCCGCGCTGACCTTGGCTTGCTTGACCTATTAAGAAATAGACACGGCAACGTTTTTAATGAAGATTTTTTGAAAAAAGTGACCTATATTAAAAAGTGGTTCAATTAATTCTGCTCGTTATTCTGATCAAACTATTTTCAGGTTTTGCGCATTTAACGTTACACGTTGTATATATAATATATATATTATATTCATAATTAATTTATTAATTTATTTATTTTTTTTTCATTCCATATTTATTATATTCTGCTTTTTAGTATTTGTTGTTATAGCGGCAACAGAAATACATCATCTGTGAAAATTTCAACTATCTATCACGGTTCATGAGATACAGCCTGGTGACAAACGGACGGACGGACAGCGGAGCGGGAGTAATACGGGTTCCTTTTTACCCTTTGGGTACGGAACCCTAAAAACTGACGAAGATTTAATTGTACACTGCCACTTGCCAGTCGACGCACTGTACAAGCTGAAGCATGCGCTAAGTAACCTATCGCTCACCGTCACCACTAGTCTCTCAATGTTCCACGAGTAAAAAGGGGTGGTGGACAAAAAGGGCTGGTGTAGTGAATTTGATGTTCGGTAAATCACTTTCAGTTCATGTGTGTTAGGGTAGCTAGATAGTTTTCCTGTGCATCAATCAATTTTATTCGTTGAAGCTTCCTCTTCCCCATGCAAACATTAAGGAACCTTCGTTATAAACGCATTATGTTTGGGTTTCCAGGAGTTCCTCGTATGCGCGACGTGTTGTAGTCGGGTGCAGCTATATTCGAGGATATCCCATCAGAAGTATCTAATGTACGCGGAGTGCAGTAAACGAGTCGCCGAGAAAAGGATGCAAAACCCCAGTAAAGACACGACTGTGATTCTGAACGAGTTGTTGGCTGACGAAGTATGGCTTTCTCAGGTGAGTTGCCATTATTGTGGCACTGTTGCGACAT
Source organism: Eremobia ochroleuca (assembly GCA_949629135.1). NCBI lineage: Eukaryota > Metazoa > Arthropoda > Insecta > Lepidoptera > Noctuidae > Eremobia > Eremobia ochroleuca. Next base: position 6,748 of record CATIVS010000151.1, on the reverse strand, counting down.
GTTTGATTTATGAATGCTATTATTAGAGAAAACAATGCATTTTTAGATTTGTCCAATTCTAGTTCATGACTTTAGATTTGTAACCTAATAATATCTATATATTATATACTTATTTATTTTATTATATAGTATTCACACTAGAAGCCAACTCAAACGTAGAAACTCGATTATCCGGCCCTCAGTTATACGGATTCGCGATTATCCGGACTATCAACCACGACCAGTAAGTGCATACATCGTATGTTGAAAAATGTATCTCTTAATAATTTCATAATAAACATTCTTTTTCGTTTATATGTATTCGTTGTTTTTAATAAACACATTACATTATGTATGTACTACATATGCACAAAACCCGCATTTTTTCATACATTAAATTATCCGGATTTTCGATTATCCGAATCCCTAACGACAACAATAAGGGTGCGTTTCCACAGAAGCGGAGCAGAGACGTGCAGGAATCGACTAATCACAATGGTTGAAATCCTCATTGCGTCACTCGTCTCGTCTGTGATTGGACGATTCCTACACGTCTCCGCTCCGCTCCGCGCAGCTCCGCTTCTGTGGAAACGCACCCTTAGTCTGGTTAATCGAGTTTCCACTGTAGATGGGAAAAGGTTAGGCATATTGATTGATGTTCGGTCAAATTCGACCGTTATTAAGCGTGATGAGGCGCACCTACATATGAATATCGCCATTTTCCAGCTGTTCCGGGACGTGCGACACTCGTGGGCGGAGGCGGAGGCGTGGGAGCGCAAGCTTCGGCACGCAATGACCCGACAAATGATTTAACGTTGGCGACAACTCGCGCGCCTGTGCAGCCTCTAGTAAATATCTTGTAAGGACAATATTTTCATTTCATTTTTATACAGGTGAAAACGTGCTGTATGTATGTAATTGTTTTGTATTTTATTATAATTTTTAGCATTTAATTATAATGTTTCAAATTTAAACCTTGGCGGATCTTTTTCTAGTTTTAAACAAACCCCAAATATTGTTTACATCTTATTGGATTCATTGGCTGTTACTTAGTATTTATTGAAAATACTCCGGTGCCATGTAATGCTTGCTTTTCCTGAATCTGTTGACATTTACTGTGCTGGGACTAATTTTATTTTCTGCGCTCATGAAAATGATTGTAATAGATATTCATAAACCGAAAGCGGCCTTAGCTTACGAACATATCAATTAAGGGTTACCCTGATTGACCTGTAGCAAATTGTAAAACTTAATGACTGTATCCCCGTTGTTCGCTAAGTCACTACACTTTCTGGTTTTAGGTTATCGCTAGTATCCCCATAAGACTGGGTTATGCGCCTCTTACTTTGAGTGTGATATGATCATACGATAGGTGCATAAGTAAGAGCTAAGGAATATTTCCTCGAAAGCTATAAGATTACAATAACTACTAGTTATACAACGTAAAGAGAAATAATGCGCAATAAAACTATAATAAATTGTAAGTACATAGTATACAAGTTTTAGAAGTACAGCTGACATGACTTTGTCAGGCGAATTACGAAGTATTAATGCCATCATGATTCCAGTGCGAAAACAGGATGGTGCTATCGGTCATGTATAACTCCGTCTCTCTCTTACGCTGGAATCAGGATGGCATTAAACCGTCACAATACGGCACCTGATTAGGGTCGTTAAGGCCGTCAATCCAGTAAAGTATATCTTGCTGGACCAATTTAAAAGTACTACATATTTGAATGAAATTTACATCAATACAGATATTTGAAAACATAGGTACTGACTCAACTTCCATGAACTAGACTAGATTAGACAGAATAGACGACACATTCAAATAAGACCTGATGAAAGTTAATAATTAAAAAAAAAAACTATTTCTTTTTGTGATATTCATTTATTTTCGGGCCTAATTACTGTAACTGCTAAATGTAAAAGGTTCGTAAATTCATTTTGTATGTATTGTTAATCTACAAAGGTTATATAATTAAAGAACATGATTTTATATAATTATTACTCATTATAAAATATTATATTACATGAACAGAATATAAAGTTACTCTTTAGTTGATTTCTAAACTCAATAAAGGTTGTATATTTGTAGTCGCTTATTTACAATATGTCTAGTAGTAGTATTCATGTCGATTCTCTAATACACCTATACCGTCTCTTCAAGTTTTAATGCCAATGGAAACCGACTTCTCATAATTTAACGTAAAGTGGATATTCATGTAAAGATGAAAGATCCTTGTATTATACACGTTTAAGCAATATGTAAGGGTACTATGTAATATGTAATAACATGCCGAAGATGCCTCACTGCGATACGTCGCTCGCTACCTCGATGTCACCTCCATGTAAAACAAATGCATGCTAATAGACACACATGCCGGAGTATACCTCACTGTAATACGTCGCGGGCTGCTTGGGATTTACCTCAATGCCAAGCATGTGTGTGTACGCATTTGTTTTATATTAAGGTGACATTGAGGTAGCGAGATAAACCGCGATTGCGAGGTACCGCAGTGAGGCATTATCGCCATGTAATAAACCCTAAGTCCTGACCACATCGCGATTTAAGCTAACTTAGTTTTAGTTATTTTTGCTCGCCTTGTGACTTGCAATTTGCGCGCATCAAAAGTATATTCATAGTAAACTGGTAATCGCACTGTTTAAAGCCTATAAATTGGCAGATGGCTTGCAGTTACTTGCTGGTAACGTTCTGTATAAAATGATTCAATGCCGTTTTCTAGGTGACCAAATTATAGTTATCGACATGTATGCAGCTTGACTATATGAACAGATCTGACTTCCAAACTGCTACCTTTTATATGTATATGTCATCTCATTTTTACAATAGTCTAATGATGAAAATATTAAACGCAGCTCATAAGCAACCACGCCATTAATTAATTACTGCAAAATTGTATCATATATTTTAAAGAAATGATCCTTTGGCGAAAAACTATTCGTAATTGTAAATTGCGGTGATTACAATTGTGTCACCTATCACAGTCTTAATGATCTCACCCTACGTTATCTTTAAGGGGCAATTAAGAACAATGTATCTGGCTTAGTTAATCTACGGTCTGTTCTGATGTTCAAATTCGAAGTAACACATTCCTCGAACTTTTTTTGTATTCAATTCTTTTTTCTTTCTTTTTTTTTTGTATAAAATTATACCTATACTTTTATGTGATTATTACAATTTGGCAGGACTGTTGTTATCTGCCCTATAATTTATAAATGAACAAAGTGTGACGATATTATATTTCTATTTTTAAATATAAGTACACTATGAAAAGATATTTTGTATAATTGCTTTAGGTTGTATAGGTTTTTAATAATATGACGACGACAATGTAGTTTTATAGTAGTTATATAGCATTGTAAAAATAACAGGTTCTGTCTGATAATTAAAGTTAAAGAGAACTTTATTTATTTTGTTCAGATTGGACAGGTATAGGTCTATTTGTTGTAATACCATTTCTTGACATAACGGCAATTTTATCGAATAAAACCTATTACTAGCTAATACGTTTGTTTTATTAATGTATTTATTATGTACTAGCGACCCGCCATTGCTTCGCACGGGTGCAAATGCAATGGCGACATGTCAAAACTTCGAGATATCTGTGCTATATCTAAACAAGGGGCAGTCGGCACTGCACGTTGCTGTCTGTGACAGCTTATAAATTATAAAAATACAGCTTACCTCTTCGGTACATTCTAGCCGTACGTTATATTACCTTTGTATCACAATGTATTTTACGGCTAAGAAAAGCGACTTTATATGGATAATGTATTGATCTTTACATATTCTCTATTAGTTGTGTTAGATTGATTACTTCTTACTATAAACGAGCGCGACGATCGTGTACTCGCGCGAATATAGCTTTCAGTTAGGACGCGGCCTAACCGCAAGCGACATACACAACTTGATTGATCCATTCAACTGGCGTATGTATGTCATGTTCATAAAACGAGGCCTGATGATCGTGTAGGTACTTGTGCGGCAGTCGCTTTCGGTTAAGACGCAGGGTTAGACTTATTCTTCAGGTCCCTTTGTAGAAGCTCAGCACCGTCCGGGGGAGTCGGGTGAGTCCATCATACATATTATTTCAGGTTGTTCTCGTCTGGCTAATAACGAGTACTTGCACAGGCATAACCAAGTGGCCAGGATTATTCACTAACTTGCTTTGAAATACAAACTTGTGGATTCTGAGGTACCGTATTAAATTTACAAGTATGTGCCTGACCCAGTTCTCGAAAATGACTATGTCACGTTGTACTGGGATTTATCATTTCTATTGTCGCCAATAAGCCTGATAAAGTTGTGATAGTCGATTAGCGCGCCGCAATGGTAGTCGATGCTATTATTCCGCATGATGAGAACCTCGTGAATACCGAGGAAGAGAAACAAATCAACTAAGTATCTCAATTTATCACACGAGAGTATGGACATGTGGAATGTGAGGTCGGCTGCCATTGCCGATTGTCGTAACGGTCAAAGGCGTGATGACATCTCTATCGAGGCTCCCGTTAGGTGGTTGGATCAAAAGGATTCAGAAGGCTATTCCTCGATACGGCTCGCATTGCAACTCAGTGTACAAACAGTACCTATGTATGGAGTTTCTTGCCCATTCTTCTTCATACAAAACTACCTTTTGGAAGGGGCAACTACAATATATATATATATATTTTTCGTTAATTTTGACGTTCAACTAATTGAAATAAATTATTTGTACGCAAAATACGCGCATTGACGTGGAGTTGCGGACACCAGCCCGTATTACCTACCTATTATTTGAATTTGAAATTCCAAGTGTCGCTGAGTGGACACCCGGAGTCCTATTGCCGTGCCTTTACAATCATGAGGGCCCCGCCGTACTAGTCGCAAGGAAACGGCGTGTAGTCTGGCGGACCTCCAAATGCAGGTCGAGGTGGCGACCGACGTCTTGGCGGCCCCCACCGTCTTGGGAGTCTCCCCTCTCGGCTCAAGATTTTTAAGCTTTACTCATTAGATAATTTCGTTTGTTGTCATTCTCAACATAGTTTTTAATGGAGTCCGCCCACGTCGCCGTATGTACGATACATTACCGTGCTATAAACCTATCAGGCACGGAAATAATCATGAGACGCGACTACTATGCCCACAAAAACGTACCCGACGTTAAATAATAACGCCATAACGGTTTTAGACTTTAGTGACCATATCATCCGCGTCTCATATCCGTACGGTACCCGTTCCCACTGTTCATCCGTTTTTTCCCGTGAGGCAGACGCGTTAGGAAGAGCGAGTGAATATTTTTGTTGAAAAATTCGTTCAGACGTATACGATGCCTATTAGAAAATTGTCAGTTTATAACGGTCACCATATGCTGTTATACCCGGTATGTTTACCATTTCGCCCTATCGGTTTGGCAACGTCGCGTGCAAAGCGTATTGTGAACGCTCCGTGCGATTAGTGGGTAGTCTTGTACTTTTCAATACAAAGAATATTTTTTTCCCCGACACGTTCACGGTCATTGTATGATGCGGTGTATGTAGTGGGCAGACTCCTTAAGTTTCATTGATGTCCGCCAAGAACAAAAAAGCACGCAGGGCCATACATTTCGGTCATTGGCTTTTGTGATGGAAAGACCCAATAAAACTGCTATTGTACTTTTGGGTATCAAACCCAAGAATTTTTTATATCATTGCAAATTTCCTGGGATTTGGACAAGTGAGGTAAGATATGAATGAATAAAATGTGTTTTAATTTTATAGAATACTTTTAATTTGCTTGCACACAGCCTCTATTGAGAACAATGTTAAGGAATATGTAAAAAGCCTGGACAAGACAAACAAAAATAATTCAGGGGAACCAAATACCACAACATCTTTACAATCTGATCAATTTGACGATAATAGCTCTATTTGAACGATAAATAATTACAAGCAAAATCAAGTAGAGCTATTCACGAATAGATCGGAACGTATTCTAGTTACACTATTACATGCATAATTAATGTGATATGGCCAGTTCAGTTTCTTAAAACGTAAAATGTCAACAAGTAGATAGGTATTAGGTATCGCGTACCTGTTCAATTCCAATATAATTAAAAACAAAACTCAAAAAAGTTGCGCAGGAATAATAGCAAAATTATAACTATGTTTTTGAGATGAAAGCTTTATAATAATAACATACTTTTTATGTTTTATGAGAAACAAATATGTATATAATATCTTAACACATTTATAATTATTATTTTTAAATCAACTGTATTAAAAGTAGAAAGATCAGTGTGATTTGGAAAAAGGTCCCAGTTGACAGTGTTTAGTCAGTTGTGCACATCTCCTGTACTTATATTATCACGAGGACGAGGCACGCACGAGGTACTGAGCGGTGACGGCGGCCACGAGCGGCCTCTCGCACCGCGTCACTATCGTCACTTGCGTGACATAACTTATACAAGAATCTATAATTAAGTAAGTATTAATAACTGCATATATCATACATCTAAACTCAAGTAACTTATTTTTTATTCAGTTTCAAGTTTTAATATTTTACTTTTTTTTTATTCTTTTTTTATTTATTTTTATACCATAATCTCTAGATTGTTACCACAGCGCGTTGTTGCCGGTGAAATCTGCCTTCCACGAATGAATTTGTCCGTCATAATACATTTATATCTTAGTGCTGCTGCTAATGCAACACACCGTCGACATCCACATGAACTATTCAACTTTTTCCGGTTTGCGGGTGTACTGCGAGCGAGGAGGCCGCGTCGCG
>CATIVS010000150.1:0-18938 GCA_949629135.1 Eremobia ochroleuca | reverse complement strand
GAAAACCTTCCAGCTGTTAGCCAACAGAGAGAGGGCGCTGACTGCGCTACTTAAGTAAGACACTTTTTTGTACCTTATTCTTCTTAGCGTATCGATGGCAAAGAGTTTAAACATTTTTGGCCCAAAATTCAACAGCGCGAACTCCGCTCACTGACTCAGTCATAAGATCATCAAGTATAAACCAAAGCGTTCCGAAGGCTGCCGACACAGCATGCCTAAGCATACGGCGGTTTTTTGTACTTACGACCGTTAACATTGAAATTTCAACTTTATTTCCATACTTCTAAGTTATATTTTTATTCAACGCCAAAAATACTATGCCATGCCGTGCCGCCAATGGGCATGTTTGCCGCCTATAGTCGGCATTCATTTGTTTTGTTTGAAGAAACTTTTTGGCGGTAGTATAGGTATATATTTTTAAACACATTTTAGAAACGAACCATCCAAACACGAGGAATTGATACAAAAACTGCAAAGAAACTTAAAAGTCACAAACAAAAACCTCCAGAATGTTCTACAAGAACTTGCTCAATATGAAGCGGATAAAATAAAGAGTGCCAGTCCGAAGCCTAAATACGTGATCCTGTTTAAGAAGGAAGCTACTCCTGAATTTAACCGGGCAGTCATCAAGGGCTTGGAGGGAGAAGACCTGTTCCTGTTCTTGGCTTCCGAAGAACCGGATAAACCGAAAGAGGGACAGATTATTATTCAGGGGCCTGAAGAGCACTGTAATGCTTTGGGCGATAAGTAAGTATTTTTCTTCGATCATACTGATTATTCTCGCTTCTAGAGCGGCCAAGTGCATTTTGATGCAAGTGTCCAATGACTCACGCGTATCAAAATGACGTTTTTCAACACGCTTGCGAAAAAATTAACATATTTTGTAATAAGGGGGATTGAAGATTTTTATATGGAGCCTGGCATAAGTACCTACAGTGACCGCCATTTTTTTTTTCAAAATGGCGGCCACACTATCCCTACATAAATCGATAGCTGACATCAATGCAAGCAGAAAACATAACAAGATCAAACGTTTCCGAGATATTAACGTTCAAAGTACATAGATCACGTGACATCCATAAAAGTCTATTTTTATTTTTGTCCGAGTGCGCGTCTCCTTTTTAAAGAAATTTCTCGCCGGCTGATTGACATTTCACGTGACCAGAGAGCTGGGTCGTTCTTTGGCCAAAGAATTAGCATTGCCATTCAACGTGGCAATGCTGCCAGTCTTCTGGGCACGTTACCGGATGACAGCGATGCGGACGAGTACTTCGACGCCTAAATATCCTTTTGTTTTTGTAATTATTTATATAGTTAGTTAGTCATTTAAATAAATACCTCTTACTTTTTCAGGATAACAGAACTGGTGAAAGGCAAAGGTGCATTCAAAAACGGCAAGTTTCAAGGCAAAGCAGGCGACCTAAGCGGCCTAAGTAAATGCAAGAAACTGATCGAGGAATACTTCAATCGTCTAAACGATAAATAAAAATAAACTAGTATTATTTATTGATGTTTTATTTAAATAAATAGTGCTTACTGCACGATTCAAACTTTATGGCGTCTCGAACATGAGGCGAGTCGCTGCGCAGTAACCAATTCACGTGTCAGCGGGGGTGAGGGGTGAGGTACTGCGCAAAGAGTAAAGAACTTCAGAGCCGCCATAAAGTTTGAATCTTGCTGTACACAACTTTTGTAATATAACATAAAATGCTTTAACTTATCTCATGAAGGGCTTGTGGCTAAGTAATAACAGCCGCACGAGTCGATCGATCAGGTTAAGCTGCGCTTGCCGCGGTTGGTCCGTGGATGGGTTACCATCACATTCCAAGATCCCTCCGTGCCTCGGAAAGCATGCTAAGCCGTTGATCCCGGCTGTCATTCGTGGATCTTTAACAGTCGTTACGAGTCGTCAGTAGCCCGAAAGTCTGACAACCAGTCTTACCAAAGGGTATCGTATCACCCAGTAACTGGATTGTGGAGGTCAGATAGGCAGTCGCTCCATGTAAAATACAGCATGTAAAATACAGCTGCATCCGGTTAGACTGGAAGTTGACCCTGACATAGTTGAGAAAAGGCAGGCAGATGATGATGATGAAGATGAAGAGATCCACGAATGACAGCCGGGACCATCGGCTTAACATACTTTCCGAGGCACGGAGAGGTCTTGGTATGTGAAGATGGTCACCCATCCACGGACCAACCGCGGAAAGCGTAGCTTAACCTGTGCAATCGACACATACGGCTATTACTACTTAGCCACAAGCCTCTCAAAATGCAATGGTAACTCAGTACATTAAATGATAAAGTCAGCATAATAAAAGTTCACTTAAACTAAGGAATGAATTAAATACAATTGAATAACAATAACAATATAAAGGTTTCACACACAAATTTAAATATATCATGAAACCAATTGCTTTTCTGCATAAATTACACCTGCCTGGATAAATATTGAGAACAATATATAAATATTGATAAACTTTAACAAACATTTTAAACAGTTGAGATGAAAAGGAAAATCAATACTACTTCTTTTGACGACTTGCTTCAGCTTCCAACTGTCCTATTTCAAAACTCAACGTTTATTTCTCTTTAGAGTTCTTTACAAATACAAGGTCAAATTAAATTAGCGAAACTATAGATGTGATGGGTATCGATATCGCCGCTAATACTGCAATACCGCGTAACTAACAACAGATGGCTCATGTTCTCTCACTCACACCGGCCGCATGTCATGGTTCCTAAAAAATGTTATTGGGCAGCCTTCTTCACGAAGCTCAGAACGGCCATGATTCATCAACCATATTGTACAATATGGAAATGCAGTTTCTGAAGAAATAGTGCTAAGAATTGGGACAGTAAGGGAGTGTCCCGTGTCCCCACGAGCAACTTAGTTGCCCAGCAACTTTTCTCTGTCGCTGACTCCTCGCCAACCGAGATTTGGTCGATGCGCACACAGGAGCGACAGCAATGACACTTTATAATAAAATTTTGCGGGAAAAAAAATTGTCGGCGGGGGCATTTTAACGTCTACTGACTGGCTAGCAAGTTCTTGTCGCCGTGCGCGCACTTGCATTGCAACCAATAGACGGGCAACTGTTGCGTCGCCGGCCTGTCTCCAAACCCGCGGACAAAAAGTCTCCCAGATGTCGCACTTTCATACAAACCCGTATACTTGATGTGAGACACAATTAATTATTTGCGGAGACAAAAGCTGCTCGCGGGCGCCCCCACTAAGTGATCTTTAACAATCCATTAGACAAGCATGTTAAATATAAAATTCGTATATTCATGTTACATACAATAAATTACTCTAACACCACTAAGTAACACTATCGAAAGTCGACATTTTACATTATGGGAGCTTACTAAAGATGGCCTTATAAATTGACAGACCTTGGCTTATACTACCGACAACGTGCGGTGATGTCATGACGGATGACCGACACGCCACAGGTTGCCAAAACATCCGTTGCCACCGTCGCACCTGGCGGTAGCGGGCGGCGTGCGAGCGAGACCGCGCCTGTTTATTGACGAACACAGCATTCGGCCGTCGTCGGTGAGTCGGTGCGGTCGGCGTGTGGTCAGATAGACCCCAGCCTACAGCTTAGATTTCCTAGAATAACGGTTCCGTCATATTATAAAGGCCGTCACGAAAATCTGACATTTTTTTTCCCAGTTTTGACATTAAGATGTCAAAAACGCTCTGTATTTGGACAGCCATTATTTTGTGACCGTTCACCGCTTTTTAACCAACTGATAATTTCAGCAATTTCGGAGGCGTCAACGTAAGCACAAAGGAAAGTATAGATCATTTCATTTAAAATTGCGCTCGCCTCTCCACTGCTTGCTTCGTACACATATCAATTGTCGGAATAGAAAATTCAGTAAACGCAAATTTAATTTTGACAGTCTATAAAAGAGTTCAGGAAGCACAGAACCGCTCGAAGTGGAGGTGCTTGGGGAGGCCTATTTCCAGCAGTCAGCGTCTTTCGGCTGAATGATGATGATGATGATAAGAGGTAATTTTGTATATGGACTTCTTATTCTGTTACTTAGTAAAACCTTCGACCATATGCTGTTCAATAGTATAGGTCCCATCGATGGTAATTTTCCTTAAATATTTCCTTTAAATTATCGGAAGAGTTTCTCATCCTCCTTACAGTCGATGGTGTTCGAAGCGTTGATACTAGCGATCAGTTTCTCTATGCCAAGGTTGGTCCAGTCTTGAGACAGGTCATCCAAGTAGTTGTCAAAATCCACAAGATCTTTTTGGACACCACGTTGCAGCAAGTGCGATGCAGTCTCTAAGACATAGGGAGTTTCTGCAAGGAAGATGACATATTTATAAAAAAATCTTTTAAGAATATAAATTGTATGTCTGCAATAAGATCTGTCAAAACCAACATAATGACGTCCTACTGTAACCAATAAATTGTATACTTTATCAAATTAAATAAGCAGTATCATAAATTCTTTCTAGGAGGGGCCTGTGGCTAAATAATAACAGCCGCACAGGTTGATCGATCAGGTTAAGCTACGCTTGCAGCGGTTGGTCTGTGGATGGGTGACCATCTTTACATACCGGGACTCCTCCGTGCCTCGGAAAGCACGTTAAGCAGTTGGTCCCGGCTGTCATTCGTGGATCTATGACAGTCGTTACGGGTAGTCAGGAGCCCGAAAGTCTGACAACCAGTCTTACCAAAGTATTACCCAGTAACTGGGTTGTGGAGGTCAGATAGGCAGTCGCTCCATGTAAAATACTGGTATTCAGTAGCATCCGGTTCGACTGGAAGCCAACCCCAACATAGTTGGGTAAAGGCAGGCAGATGTTGACCATAAATTTCTTTCACTACCAGCATAACACACTATCAATTTCAATCTGAATCATTTTGAAGGAATATTGCTAATCCATTTCTTCATAAGTTCGAAAAATTTGTCTGCTCAGCTACGTAAATAACGCAATGAAAATTGTTTTCAAAATGAAAGCCATTGCTACTGTTAGTAAGTTACGCAATTAACCTACTGGATAAATATTATCCATGTGTTAGGGCCCTTACCCACGGCAAAATCCCGTTTTTTGCAGGTACGGTTTTTTGCAGGATCCTGTTTAGTGTTATATGTGTCTAAATATACATATTCATACAAGCATCCCATTTGCAGTATCCGGCTTACATGTAAAAATATTTGTGGAATAATCCTACTTACGGAACATGACTTTGTTGGCATCCTTGAGTTTCCACCTTCCATCAGTGTACTTGTGTAACTTGATGGCGGGTGTGTCGAGATGCTGCATCATCCTCTTATTGTCCACCTGAGGAACACATGGTTACACGGATTAGCTAATTAAATTCTTTAGAGGGTTTATTTATAAACAATGATTAAAGTTAAGTGATGTTTAAACGTCAAAAGGTATTTAATGACAGCATGCTGCTCGATTTGCAGACGGATTGCTTCACAAGTATTTTTTTTAGTCACAACTAACTATCGTATATGTTCCAAACTTTGCACAGTTAAGAACATTGAATTGAACTAACAAATGTGATAGTTTTGTTTTTTAGTGTTGACTAGATCTTTGTCAGGCAGACTATTTTTCAATCTACGTATTATCAAAAATTTAATTTTTAGACCACGTAATTAGTGAAGTATCTTTACAAAAAACATTGAAGAATTTTTGATATATTTTTTTTTATTGCTGAATGGGTTTGCTCTTGACCTCAATCACGCCTGATGGAAAGGGTCTATGATGGAACGAAAAAACTGTTTAATTTTTGCAATGAAATAGTTCCTACCACAATAAAGACAGCAGAAGGGAAGTGTTCTGCAATTTTCTCAGCAATCTTCTGGCCGGGACACTTCTCAACAGTATTGTCTTTGAAGTTTTCGCATGCTGCATAGTAGCCCGCTATAACACGGTTGTCTGTCTGTGCCACCGTCTCTATCTGTGAAAGCACAGGTAATAAATGAGTAGTAAAAGTTTTTATCCAGCTTTGTCATCTAAGGGGTGATGGGATGACATTATGGGAAATGTGCTAGGTAACCCGCGATAGTCAAATTTTCTTACATTTTTTGCAATTTGTAGGTAAGTGTGAGGTTATATATTGAACAAAATATGATTTGTAACAAGTCTTAGTATACAGCATGTCTTTTTACCGTCTCCAAATTTTTACAGGATATTCTACCCATGAATATGAACAACTTTCACTATGGAACCAATGCTGTATCAAGTAGGTATTGAACTTTTGTATTAAACAGCTGATTTTTTTTCGTTTTTCAGAGTTGGACCAATAGTGAAAATTGTTCATAATCATGAGTTTTTTTTGTTTAATAATGAATTGTTCATAATCACCCTGAAAAAATTAGGAGCCTGTAAAAAAAACACCCAGTATATTTACAGAATTAAAATCACCAATACAACCCTCCAAGTCCATATAATCCTATTGATGCTTTTAATGATTGTGATTCTGTAAAGTCATATTTGTAACGGTTGTGAATCATATTGAATTAACATACAACCTGACAATGTTAACAATGGTGCCGATTCCTTTGTTCACAAACTAAACTAAATTTAAGTTCATCATGCTCAATATTAGTTTAGTCCTGTCAAATTAAGATACTCCATAGACAAGTTTAGATGTGATTTAGATGTGACCCTATTGAAATAAACATTTAAGTTTAGGGTTTTAGGCAATAGTAAGAATACGCACAAAAGCATTTGTTCATGTATTTTAATGTAATAAACGTTGTGATTAGATATTGTCTTCTAATAAAGACGTGGCGTGGGGGGCACGGAAACGATTGTCTTCTATAGAAGACCGTGGCGCTCAAAAGGTTAAACAATTCGCTACTAAAAATATGTCAATTTACGTCAGGCGCTGACTAATTTGACAAAACTAAACTAATATATCTCTTGTCGTTTTCTTAATGAAATAGAAAGAAACTTAAATTTAGTTTCGTTTGTGAACAAGGAAATCGGCACCAATGTTCCTTCCAAAAATGTGGGATCCGTGGTCAAATACGAGCCACATTTGACCACCATCCAAACATTCTACTGTACAATAATTTTTTCAAACACATCCCAATCACAAATGACAGGAACAACAATATCTCCTAAGTTTACAAATAAACACTGACTGTAGAAATATGTGTTCAGATTTTACAAATGCAATTTGGTAGTTGTGAAGACAGAACTTTTGCACTGCGCCAAATAGCCTTTCAAAGAATTTGTCCTAGAAAATCATAAATTAACCTAGCACAAATAGTCCAAGATTTTTAGGTTTAGGAAATGAAATTTTTTCATATCCAGCTAAAAATTGCATATGCATTCATTGCAATAGTGTCTAGATTACTGTGCCAAAAACCTGCGCCTCAGCCGTTTGCATCTCAAGAATTCATCTCGAGACATAATCCCCCCTCCTGAAGGTTGGTGTTGAGTCAAACCTCTTGTTTTGTTTTCTTTTAATTTGTCAATGCGTGTTTAAATATCATTGTTAATCAGATTTCATCTAAATATCGAAATTCACACTAACATCCTGTATATCCCAGGTTGCAAGCTGAGGAGGGTTGGGGTGTTGGAGCTTTAGGTAATGTATCATTGCCACATACAAAATGTATGTACCAAAATTCAAATGGCTATGAAAAATTTCATACCTTTGGCCTAATTTTATCTAATAGTCTTGGGCTAAAAGTTATGTTTGGCATAATTTGTTAAGTACCTGCGTCAGTGCTATCTCTGCCATCGGCGACAAGTAATGGCTGTGGTGGAACAGCGGAATTGTATCCACAATATCCAAATCCTGATTCTTGGCTCCATCTCGGATTTTTGTGGCATCCGCCAAAAGAACGCCGTTCACAGCGCAGTGCGGGTATTTAGCAGCATGTAAGATAATTTTAGCGTAAGCCGCAGTTTCCAGCGACACTTCTCCCATTGTTATAATATATGAATAATTAATTATGGAAGTAAAAACACTTGCGATGAAGTTTGCAAAACCTTACACTGCAGCATGAACAGGAAATTGAATAGAATAGATGACAATTATTTGTCAAATTCGATTGTCATTGCATTGTCAATTTTTTTGTCTATGGTTGTTGTCGTCTACAAAAAAATTAAGACATAGCCTTTAGGACTGAATCTTTTAGCCATGAAGACTAGAGAAAAGGAGTCCAAACTCTAGGGCATCGCATACGGAAAATTTGTCCCGAAAAATTCTTAGAGCAATAGTTCTAAAACCAGCCACCAGCCGCGCTGCATTACGTAGTGTACCGAGTGAATTCTCTACCTTGGTAACTTAGCGACCTCAGCGCACTCTGCCCGCCAACGTTATTTTTTCTTTCTGGCACATCTCTAATGTACAGAGTTTGGACTCCTTGTCTATAGTCTTCATGCTTTTAGCGCTGCCTCTTTGTCAAGCTGTAGAAAATGATCTAATACTCAGTTTGCAGCGTAGATTTATATGCATTTATACAATAGAGAATTATTTACTATTGTATAAATGTATTTATATAGGATAGGAGCAGTTCATTATATTAAGTGTATACAGACCTCCTTCAGGATTGTATGATTGTTTTGAAAAGGTTATGGATGAAGTGTTGCACAAAATCTGTAATACAAACAAGTCCATCATCACTTGCGGTGATTTCAATGTTAATTTGTTAGAAAATTCTGGGTTAAGTACTAAAATCATAAGTTTGTTTCAGTCATACAATCTTGTTAACCTATTTTTGGAGCCCTCTAGAATAACTCCTACTAGTGCCACATGCCTAGATAACATTTATACAGATATTATACCAAACCACAAAGAAATGATTAATTTAATAGACTCAGATCATTGCGGACAGCTGATCACTATTACAAATCAAAACAAAAAAGTTATTAAAAAAGATATCACTGTTAACCCAAAAACAACTAAACGCTTAGAAACATTTAAAACTAAACTCTTAAGTAAATTACCACTTCTGTTGACTAATGATGACCCTAACAAACAATATAATGATTTTTTTAATATGTATTGCACACAATTTGATAAAACATTCATTCCAAAGACATTATCAGTCAATAGTAACGCTTCCTTCAGTGACTGGGCCACCATTGGTATACATAAAAGTAGAAAAAGACTTTATGAATTATATGATGAACGAATTTGTATAAACACTGCTGAATTTAATTTATATGTTAAAAATTATTCTAAAATATTTAAAACAGTCTGTAGTATGGCCAAGTCACGTTATTTGAGTTCAAAAATTAAAAATAGTAATAACATTATTAAAATGACTTGGAATGTCATTAATAGCGAAACAGGAAGGTCATGCAACCGAAGTAGTGACTACAGCCTTGCTATTGATGACAATGTAATTAGATCAGATTCCCAGGTTGCCGCGGCCTTTGAAAATTTCTTTGCAGAGATTCCTGTGTCAACCACTAAATCTCTAAGCTCCTCACCCATTGCTGCAGAGTCTTTACTTAAGGAAAACGTTCCAGTTTGTGATTCGGAATTTCACTTCGAATTTGTCACTTGTACAGATATAATTAAAACTTTTCACATGTTAAATGTAAAAAAGACTGCAGATCTATGGGGTAATTCTGTGGATGTTGCTAAGACAATTATAAACATTGTAGCACCTACTTTAGCTGTTATATTTAATAATTGTATTCAATGTGGTGAGTTTCCTGATCTTATGAAACACAGTAAAATAATACCGTTGTTTAAATCAGGTAGTACATCAGACCCTACTAATTATAGACCTATTTCCGTACTACCCACCTTTAGTAAAATTTATGAAAAACTTATTTTAAATCAATTGCAAAGATTTTTCAATAACAATAAATTACTGAATAATAAACAGTTCGGTTTTACAAGGGGTCGTTCAACTACCGATGCCGGAGTTGAACTTTTAGGACATATTTATAATGCATGGGAGGACAAATGCGATGCTTTGGGCATCTTTTGTGATTTGTCCAAGGCATTCGATTGTGTTCTTCATGAAACCTTAATCAGGAAACTTCACCACTACGGAATCCGGAACGCCTCTCTGGATCTTCTCACTTCTTACTTAAGTGATAGGATTCAGAGAGTTGATGTTAACGGGAAAAGGTCACCCGGATCTGTAGTAAGAATGGGGGTCCCACAGGGCTCAATACTTGGACCATTTTTATTTATTGTTTATATCAATGATTTGCCTTACCTCATAAAGGATGAACATGATATAGTTTTGTTTGCAGATGACACTTCACTTTTATTTAAACTCAAACGTCAACAGCTGGTTACTGACAGTATAAATAGTGCCCTCGCAAAAGTAGTTAACTGGTTTAATGTTAATAATTTACTTCTTAACGAAAAAAAAACCAAATGTATTAAGTTTACGATACCAAATGTTAGACAAGTAGAAACTAGTGTTCTCATAAAGGGTGAAGAGTTAAAACCCGAAAATACCACAGTATTCTTAGGCATAACTTTGGATGCCAAGCTTCAATGGGGCCCCCATATAGATAAATTGTCAAAAAAGCTTAGCTCTGCAGCATACGCCGTTAGGAAAATTCGTGACTTAACTGATTTAGAGACAGCCCGTTTAGTTTACTTTAGTTATTTTCATAGTGTGATGTCATACGGTATTCTGTTGTGGGGAAATGCCGCCGAAATTCAGATAATTTTTATTTTACAAAAAAGGGCAATTCGTTCCATTTATAAATTAAGTCCCAGACACTCCCTCAGAGACAAATTTAAAGAGATTAATATAATGACTGTGCCTTCTCAGTACATTTATGATAATCTTTTGTATGCACATAAAAATATTAATCTGTTTAAGAAATACAGTGATATCCATAATATAAATACTAGGAACAAACATAAATTTGTTGTTCCTACAACAAGGCTCAAGAAAATAGGTGGCTCGTTTAGATGCCAATGTATACGTTTTTATAATAAACTTCCTAGCCACATTCAAGAACTAAGCATTAATAAATTCAAATCTTTTATAAAGCTAAAACTATGCCAGAAAGCCTATTATACTGTAAAAGACTATATTGAGGACAAAAACGCTTGGGATTGAGCTGCTCCAATAGGTCTAGACAGTGAATGTTGTTTATTTTTTATTTTGCTGATTTACACTTTTGTTATTTTTTTTTTCTTTCTAAATATCTATTTATGACGTGACATGAACATTTACTGTTTAAAGTCTTATATTATTTTAATTATTGTGAATGTGAGGACTATGTGGGTCATTGTTTCCGTTTTAATCATGGTCTGGCAGTTTGAGTGGTTTATGCGGTCTACACAAATGTTCTGTCCTTGGTATTGCTCGTCGAATCGTTGAGCTCCTTAAGTTCTGAGTTGAGCTGCACGGTTACTGACGAATGCGTGCACTGACTGCACAGGTCCACTCAATCTGTGTGGTTCTTCCCTCAAAATACCACTTCAGACACCAATCTACATGGTCCTCAAAGATCAAAGATGATGTCCGGATTTTTATATACACATTGACATTGATGAATTTTATATAAACAATGACATGGATATTTACTTTGTATAGTATCTTATTTTTTATTATTATTATTGTGAGTGTGAAGACTATGTGGGTCATTTCTTTTTTCTTTTTTCCTTCTTAGTTAGTTTTAATCATGGTCTGGCAGTTTGAGTAATTTATGCGGCCTACCCAAATGTCCTTTCATTGGTATTGTTCGTCGAATCGTAAGGCTCCTCAAGTTCTGAGTTGAGCTACACAATTTTTGACAAATGCGTGCACTGACTGGACAGGTCCGCTCAATCTGTGTGGTTCTTTACTCAAAAGACCATTTCAGACACCAATCTGCATGGTCTTCACATGATCTGACCAAGATTATGTCTGGACTTTAAAAGAGACTGTGACCTCTGAGTTTGTTTCGGCCTTTCTTCTCAGAGTAGTCAGATAGGAAACGCCGACCTCATCTAGTTTAAAAAATATGATTGACATGTAAAAGTGTTTGTACAAACCTACTTACAGAAAATAAATCATTTATCATTTATCATTTATGTGTGTACTAGTTTGGGGCCAATTTAAAATCTCTGTAATCTTTTGAGCAAAAAGTTTTTTATAATTAGTATTATATATAAAAATATAACTGGGTGCTCCTTTGGAGCAAACCATTGAGATAGGAAAAACTATGTCTATGCAGCAAACAGCTGTCTGAACGAGAACAGGCAACTCAGCAAATGTCAGATAAGAACTAACTGATGACTAGCCAGCATGGTCCCTTTCCCTAGCCTGTTCCACAAGGAACAAAAGGAAAAAAAATCAGCAAATGTCAATTTCATTGTTGTCATTGTGTCAGGTGTTGTTGACACATACAAATTACGAAGCTTAAAAAACTAATTAATTATTTTCAATGTTTATTACTAGATATTCAACAATAATCTCCTGATTATGGATAAATATGATACATCTCAAATTACAGAATTTCCTCGTTACGAACCAGAGTCTGCCCAGAGTGGTGTCTCAACGTTCTTTAATAAAATATGGAAGTTTCCAATATTTTCGCCAAGTGAGGCTGTAGACAGTATGCAAAACAGAATGATGAGCGACAGTAAAGACGCCCCTCGAACTGACGACGACAAGCAAGATTATGATGATGGAAAACCAGAGACAGGCTCGTATGCTGTCGAATTAGAGGGCAGGAGCTTGCCTAACGTTCTTAGAAGAATAAGCAGTCTGATTGCCTTGGGGTCTGGCGTAAGTAGACAATTACTATTGTGTAGCTTATTCATCATTATTTTATGAAGTTGGTTCAGACTTTATTTTGCAAATAAAAGCAAACAAGACTTGCTACTACTACCCTAAAATGTTACATTAAAATTTGCTTTATATTTGACTACTTACTTATCAATTATGTATTTAGCCAATTAACCTTGAATAAGATCATTGATTAAATATCATGCACTTTGTGCACTTAATACTTATAGCATTTTCACATTTTTGTGAAGGAAATAAATGCTGTGAGGTACTATTATTTCTGATGTTTAATGACACTCATTTTAAAAGTATAATAATATATAAACTTATTTGGTTTCTGTAAAAGTAGTACTTTCTACAAAAATCTGTTGGTCTGGTTTTGTAACTATAAACAAATGCCAATATGAGTAACATATTATGAGTATTATGTAAATTATTGATTTATTTTCAGAGTGGCACAAAGTATGCAGACACAGAGCTGGCTCGCTACTGGATGCCTGATGATATATCTCGCGAGTGCTATGAATGTGCCACACGGTTCAGTACGTTGCGACGCAGACACCACTGCCGCGTGTGCGGACAGATCTTCTGTTCTAGATGCTGTAGCCAACGAGTGCCAGGTAAATAAATGAAGCGACTAATAGCAGGTTACTGAAATACAGATAAAAAAATCTGTATATGTATATATATCTACAGGTTGTCAAACTCAACAAGTTTATCATCATCCACACCCCGACTTCACCCACTGTTGAGCATAGGATGCTCTTTTCATGTGCCAATCCCCACGCTTTTCTGCCAGCCTCATTCAGGTTCTTCCCGCGATGGAAAGACCGTCTGCCCATCTTGCCTCTGGACGACCGACACTTAGTCTCCCAGTCGTTGGACGCCAATCGGTCACTGCCTCACGACACCTGTCATCACTCCGCTTTGCCAGGTGTCCTGTCCAACTCACTTAACTTCTGTGATTGACCAACTAAAATAAAAACAGATAGTCAAATGACTTTTTCAAAAACTCACAGAAATTATCAAACTACCCTTAGTCAATTATTGCACACATATTGAGCTTCAAACAAATAAAAACGATCCATGTTTGCTTGTTCCAGGACACATATTCGGTTGCGCCGGCGGCCTACGAGTATGCAACTATTGCTGCAATGTGGTACTGAGTTATCTAAAGGAGAATGACATGACGGGCGAGATACCGCCAGATCTGAGGACTTTGCAGGAAAACTTGCAGGTTTGTGTGATACTTTTTCACGTATGGCCTCTGGTGCGATAGTCATAGATAAGACGGAGACAGCATAGGGCAGCATAGCAATGATGATAGCGGACAGGCTCGACTGTCCATATACGGGGTATCCGAAAATTCATGGATTACCTTTTACCTGCTGATGGGCCACATTGGGATCTACCAATAAAAAAAAATGACCTACCAATAGTTTTTTTTTTTCACCAGGGCGATCAAAAATAAGGTAAAATTTTTTTTTGGTGAAAATTTTAAGTTTGAACCTAAATTTTAGGTATTTAAAAGATGATATCTGTAACTTTCTTGTATTCAATTGATAGTAGGATGATTCAAGATGAAAATAAAAAAACCTGTACTCGAAAAAGTTTTCATTCGTAGAAATGGAATGGAAAAAACTGATCAAAGGTAGAGATTTTCCAAAATTTCATTAAACATCAAAAAGCTCGGAAACCATAAGACTTTTACTATGGTCATTGTTTTTTATTGGTAGATCCCAATGTGGCCCATCAGCAGGTAAAACGTAATCCATGACTTTCCGGACACCCCGTATAAGATTCTGCAGTGACTTGCACATCAACTACAGTTAATAATTAGTAACTAAATTCTTTATAGAGCGGAAGTTTTTATTTTGTTTTGTACTTGTAATGTTAATGTATTAATCAATATATATTATAAAAGAAAGTGTACAATGTGCGTGCCTCTAAAACTCAAAAATGAGCCCCGGTACGATCAAGGGAGTTATATGGTGTGATCCTCTATCTCCTGTCCATGAAGAAGGTTCCCGTTTTTACCTGAAGGGCATGCTTTTGAAGATATAAGGGCTGGAATTTTCGCCCTCTAGAAATTTCTAGAACAGTCCAGGACATTCGAGAGTACTTCCTGAGCGAAGCCGGGTACCACAGCTAGTTTTAAAATAAACTGTGTCAGTTGAAACTGATATTGGATTGTATACAAAGGTTACGAAAATAAATTTTGATGTAATGACTCGGAACTTTAAAGACATAAGACACTTTAAAAAAAATCATTTAAATGGTTTACCTATTTAAGTGCCTGTAGGTATAGTTTTTGTAAAGTATTAAACCTTCTTTTTACCAGGTGAAGTTCCCTGAGAACAAGTCTGCTCAGGCGAGCAAGTTGCGCGACAACTTCATGTTCGCGCGCGAGCAGGAAGAGCGCTGTGAAGCTCGCACGTCGCATAAGGAGGCGCTGCACGACGTGTTCAGACAGCTGTCCTTCACGTTGCCCACACAGCAACACAGGTAAAGACTTGGGAATGCAATTTCGAGTCGAGATTGGCAACTCGAGATCTTGTGAGCTAAGTCAGCACCCTAATTGCTTAACACACTATTACTGTCAGCATATTGCTAATCCATTGGTCCATGTTTTCGAATAATGTGTCTGCTCAACAACGTAAATAATGCAATGAATGTTGTTGAACTGTCAAAATGAAACCCATTGCTACTGATAGTGTGTTATGCAATTACCCTGCTGGTTCCGATACTGGCGATTCGAGATTTCGCCCGGCGAGATGAAAGTCGTAAGACAGTAATGGTGGATGGTGGAGTAATGGTGGTGGTGGTTTTATTATTATTATTATTAATAATTAGTAAAATAATAATATACAAAAATAACGGTCATATTATTTTTTATTTTTTAAATAAACGTGCGTTTTTTTTCGAGATTCGAATAATATGTGGCTCTATATACAACGTGTAACGTTAAATGCGCAAAACCTCTTAAGGGGTCATTGTACTCATCATTATGAACAACTTTTACTATGGGACCAAACATGAAATCGCGAAAATAAAATCAGCTGTTCCCTACATTTATGTTCGCATAACTCGTCAAAATGTAGGGAACAGCTGATTTTTTTTTCGCGATTTCCGGTTTGGTCCCATAGTAAAAGTTGTTCATAATGATGAGTACAATGACCCCTTAAGAGGTTTTGCGCATTTAACGTTACACGTTGTATATTGTCTAAGGCCTAAATGGAGAAAAAAATATTGTTATTTTCAGGTATCGTCTTGTCCGCTACAGTGGCGTTTGGCGCGGCTGCGACATTCTACAATGGGTCATGGATAACACCAACAATAAAACAAGGTGAATAAGCGTTAAGAAAATCAAAACAACCGGCCATGTGCGTGTCGGACCACGCATAGTGAAGGGTTCCGTAGTTGGGTATATTTCTAGAAAAAAAAAAAGCAAATCACAAACAGAGCAGTGGTGGCCCAGTGATAATGGCCGTAATTTACGACTTGTAAGGTTGTAGGTTCGAACCCAGACAGGCGCTTTACTTTGTTAAATTATTTCATCTCCACTTGCTCTCAAAACGGTGAAGGAAAACATCGTGAGCAAACCGGCGTGGCCTAGAACCAAAAATTCGAAGACTTGTGACATCTACCAACCCGCACTGGGTCCGCGTGGTTTATTACGGCCCACTCCCTCTCACCGAGAGGAGGCCTGTGTCCCAGCAGTGGGGATGTTATAGGCTGATTATGTAACTCACGAACTACTGATCAAAATAAAAATAAGTCATTTCACACACAAACATCATCTGCTTTCCTTTTTTGCCCTTCTCTTGGTCTTTTTATAGTTTCTCCTTGTTCCTTTATTTTCTACTTTTTTTATATGGTGAATAGGTTTTTTGATGCACCAGAAAATGGTGAGAGCTGTTTTAATAAATTTGTTGAGTTGGAAACAAAAAACTCACTCACGAGTAATTCACTCGGCACCCACACCGCGACTGATATGGATATGTTTGTACTCTAGAGGGCACACATTTACGATAACGCTTTGCCTACGCAACGCGTTTAGTTTTTTAGGAATTTAAATGTCCGACCTTCCCCAAAGTTTGATTTTCTTTTTCAGAGCACAAGCAACTTTAGTATGTCAGAATCTTTTAAGCGCGGGTTATATGGAGGGTATGACGGAATTGCCCCAGTTCGCAGACTATGCGCTGTATAAGCCCATAGTTCTGCCGCCGCGGGCCACGGATGAAGATGAATCACGTAAGTAGAGACACGCGTAGAATAATAACATATGACATATCATCACGCACGTTATCCCTGAAGAGTTAGGCAGAGGTGAACATAAAATTCACCCACATTTTGCCAATATTATGTTTAAGTCTCAATCGGACGGGAAAAATCTAGAATCCGGCCAGCTAATGAGATATTCCTGACGGAAAAACCCAATAAGGCTTTGCCCGACCTCGGAATCCTGTTTAGTACAAAGGTTCAATACCGACTTGACCAAAATGTATGAAACAGCTGATTTTTTTTCGTGATCTCAGAGTTGGTTACACAGTGAAAGTTATTCATATTCATGGGTGAAACACCCTGTAAAAAATTGGAGCCGGTAAAAAAAAGCATGCTGTATACATATTATAAAATAAAGTCTGATTTTGTGTATGTCTCTAAAACCGTTGTTATTTTTGACGCGGTTTTGCATAGAATTTGGTGATCGATTCTGGCGGCGGCACATAGCCGATATCATTTTCTTGGCTGGGCTTATTTTTCTAACGCCATAGCTGGCGTCAAAAATCAACTGGTGACTGTCAAAAATTCCTCGAATAAAATTATCATTTTATTCGAGGAATAATTTTGAATTTTTGACAGGTCTTCCAAATAAAATCTGTCAGACGTCAATTTTATTCCACGAATAAAAATATGTATCTGTCGATTGAGAAATGAGCCCTAAATGGTAAAAAAGTTAAGACATCAAATAAACAGAATCCAAAAACAAAACCAACGTTTTTCATTCATTAAACAAAATACAGCCAAAGAACATCGGGTGACAGCTTTTGCGCCACTTTGTACAACAAGTGGACCACAGGGGCTAACTACTATTAGACCTGATTGTTCCAACGCCAGATCCTATGCGAGGAATAATTTTGAATTTTTTACAGTTCTTCCAAACAAAATCTGTCAGACGTCAATTTTATTCCACGAATAAGAATTATCTGTCGATTGAAAAATCAGCCCCTAATAAAATAAATAGCGGTAAACTATACATGTTTTTCAGAAAGCAATGCTCAGGTTACATATCTCCAAAATACACATTCGTCCACAGCGGGGGAATCGACGAGACTGGTCGAGAGCATGTCGTCGTACTGCCTCGATCTCAACCTTGGTGAGAACTCCGCAAGGCTGATCAAAACGCCTAAAACAGGTATTCATGCAATAAATTATCTTCGCATAATCAGAATCTAATGTTCCCACTGCCGGGACACAGCACAGGCCTCCACTCTTCGAGAGGGAGTGGTCTAAAATCTACCACACGAGTCCAGTGCGGAATTATAGATGTCACATGTCTTAGAATTTTTGGTTTTAGGACAGGGTGTTTTCCTTCACCGCTTTGAGAGCATTGGTGATGAAATTATTTACACAAAGAAAAGCGCCTGTCTGAGTTGGAAACCCATAACCACAAAAAAGTTGGAAAACCACAACTCTTAAGTCGGGGCGTTGCCACTGGGCAACCACAGCTCCCAATAAATAAATTACCTTAACGCCTATTAAATAACAGCTAAATTAAGTTGGAAAAATAAATTCGTGACTTGTTTCAGAGAAGAAATCATCGTCAAGTGAAGAAGAGACGCCAGTATTAGAACAAAACGAAGGTGAGAATTTCTTAAAATTTTCCATCAACATTAATAATAAAATAATAGTATATTCTTTATTTCGGACTACACATAATCCACATAATGTTAGTAACAATTACTTAAAAACCATGTTAGTAAACTTTTACAAACTAATACAACTAAAAAAGACGTGGCGTGACGTTAAAATTAATAATTCACCATCTTTAACATAATATTTGAGCTATTTCAAGAAATATTTCATTTTGATTGTTGAGCTATTTATGTTAAAAAATGTTTAAAAAAATCGTCGTATGTCCAGGGTCGACAGAAGTGCGCCACATATGCAAGGCGATCGTCGTGTCGGGCGAAGATCACTTGCGTCTATTAATGCGACAGTGTCTCGCGCGGCAC
>CATIVS010000149.1:0-19768 GCA_949629135.1 Eremobia ochroleuca | reverse complement strand
CGCCGGTCGGCGACGCGACCGAACGACCGCAACTCGACATGCATATAACTAGTAATTGATTGACTTTTTACAACTATTCGCTCGAAAATACGGATCGGAAGACTAAGTTTATGAACTTGGTGTTTTATGATCGACGAGGACGAGGACATAATATTATAACGTGTTTATAGTTTTGATTGATTTGTTACGATCTGTCGTCTGGTTTACACTTTAATTATATTTTGAATAATTTCGTGTGAGTATAAGTTTTATTAGCTTCGGGAGGACTTGGCGACAGGCTAGAATGTGCAGATGAGATATGTTCGTGAAAATCAATTTATCGTGAAGGAACATTCTTCGTTGACGGTGACAACCTTGATAGTGTGATGTGTAGATAACTCAATCTCTATTCTCGAATAGTATTTTTATTCAAAAATTAAATCTTGCGGTTTCAGAACTGAGTGGGCAGAATTAATGACAATGGCTTAGAGGAATTTATTTAGGAACGTTTTACAAATGCTAATGCATTAATTTAAATTAATTAAAGCTCATTGTGAATAATTTTAAGAGTTTGGAAATGGTTTTTGCCTATTGATATTAGCCGAGTATTTTTTCTAGGTATTAAAAATAAATATGATTCTATTCTGGAATTTAAATTATTGTTTTATTTAAAATCATCTATTGTGCATATATGAGCAAGCCTCGAGTCTAGGATTAAGCGTCAGTTTATTTTGAGCGTCATTTTTTTCTGTCAAATTGTGCTGTCGATCATATACTTACTAGGTTGGTGTAGGTAGCCTAAACTGTTTAGTCATAGTGCATAACAAATTTTCAGACAGTTACGTAATCTCCCGTTAGTTTGCTCAAGACAAATCAATTCATAGGTGATTATAGCGCTATTATTAGCTGCAAGTTTCTTCATTTATAATTTTTTTATTACTCTTTGTACACAATTAAGGTACGAAGGAGTATCTAAGGAAGGAGGCCTTATAAATCATTATTTTCCAGTAAACCAAGGGTGGTGGAGAGATCATATTGCAGGTGCATTTTTATTAGTGAAAAATATATAATTAAGAAAATATCATAATTATAAATATAATAGGTATCTACAGAAGTACATATTATGTAGGTTTTAATCCAAATACGCACATGTACATTTAATAAAATGAATATTAAATATCTATATACATTTATTATATATTATATATATTTCATATATTATGTAACTTTATTGAACATGTAGGAATATATTTCGCAGCCGTCTGGGATTGCAACGGTTTCCATGGTAACCGGTTGCTGTCGGGCCTACGTGAGAGAACTCGACTCTCTCATCCTGTGTTTTCCTGACTTATGTCTGGTTTAAAGGAAGTAAACATGTTTTTATTTGACCTAGGAGTTGGCCTTCGCTAAGATAGATCCTGTTAGCTGACTTTCACAACTTGTAGCAGACAGCTCTTCACCATTTTTGCAGGAATCTGCAGCTCATTCAACCTCCAACAAGTCTCCTAAATTTTGTCGTTTCTGTTAGACGAACGACCAGAATTTGATACTCGCCACGGCGGAAAGAAAGGACGGAAAGTATCAAACGCGGGCAGAGTGAAAATAAGATAAAGGAGTAACATCAATGAGTCACCACAATAAATGAATTAACGTTTTTTATCAGCCTGATAACTCCAACTGCTGCAAAGTACATAGGTACCTAAGTGCCAAGAGCTAATAGCCAGCGGCCTTTAGGTCAATCAATGTAGCGACAATGAACGTTCAAGAGGGCTTTGCGAGGCACTAAAACGTTGTTGTAACCTCCACATTGGTTAGACTCTGGTTGCAAGCGCAGCTACCGTGCTCGAGTTCTTAAATGGTTCTGATTCGAGCTTCTCGATGGGGTTTTTCTACGAGCTCGTGGCTAAGTAATAACAGACACACGGGTCGATCGAAGGTTTTAAGCTACGCTTGCCGAGGTCATTCCGTAGGTGGGTGACAATTCATCCATTACATACCGAGTTCGTTGTTCCCCGCTGTCATTTGTCGTTAGATTTTTGACAGTAGTTACAGGTAGTCAGAAGCCCAAAAGTCTGACCAACAGTAGCTGGATTGTGGACAGTCAGTCACTCCATGTAAAATACTGGTAAGTATTCAGCTGAATCCGGTTGGCAGAATGGAATCCGACCGCAAAATAGTTGGGAAAATTCTAGGCAAATGATGATGTTGTTGGTCTATCAGGGAACCTTCTCTCTTCGTGGGGCTACGCTTTTAATGAAGCCACGAAAGTTTAAATTGAAATATGGCGCGCGTTAATGTCCGGAGCGTGCTTGACCGGTTTTCGAATTCGGACTTCGGTACTGGTAGTAAAGCACCTTGGGAGAAATGTAAATATATTCGAATATGATTTTAATGTGGCGAGCGAGGACGTTGACTCCGACGGCCATAGGAGCATTTTGCTTATATCTTCGTGGGCTAGAGTAGCAATAAGAGCTGCAGAGCGCTACCCCAACGAAATGCATTGCGGCATGTGTTTTGTAGCTGCTTTGCTGATGTGATAAAAAATAGCGATGTATTTTCAAATGTAACAATGATGCGCGTGTCGGTGATTATCTTACTAATCCTAAATGCGAGAACAGTAAGAAAGTTCCGGACCCAAAAGGTGCCAACAGGGCTATTAGGGAGTACCTGAGTATAAGACTAAAAACTGAAAGCTTTCAAAACTCACTCAATATAGATATTGAGTGAGTTTTGCTTTAGTAGTTATTATTACAAAACTAACTACATTTTACTTTATCAAGCCTAGCTTTTCTATTTCTTCTAAACCATGGTTCCAATAAAGTTATATAGTCCCTCCTTAGTTTTGGGCCGCTGCTGGCCAATTTGACGCTGTCAATGTCATCGACGTCAAGTGTCATCTAAATGCCAAAAGTACATAGTAAGGTAGTAAGTAAGTAGTCCTTCCCGTTCAGACTGAATGACTTGCGTTACCGTGTCATCAAAAAATTTGCTGTAAGTATTTTCTTTTATTCATTGCAAGATTATAATTAAATTCTCAAACATCACACATCAGCAGTCCTACATTGTGATCTAATTTTCAGCCAATTAAATTCAACAAAGCGCTATACAGCACATCTAAATACTCCGCTTCTTCCTCATTGGATGGTTCCGTCAACTTTGGCGCCACAATTTGGAGCCGAGATCCGGCTGCGATTGTGTGGGTGTGAGAAATTGCGACAAAAAATGTGTAGCGGTCCAAACGTAGGCTGTGCTCGTCTTGTGTGTTTTTATCGTTACGCTACTCAGGGGTTAAGGATCCTCCCATAAAGACACGAGGCACTTTTAATAACTTAAAGTTATATTACACGTAACGTAATATTTCGCTTGTATTCCTAGAAAGGTTAGTCAGAGAGTGTACACACATATTTCTTCAGTTATATTCAAGTCCATAATTATTACACGAATTAATTAATTGATATTAGCTTTAATACGTGGCGACCCTAAATGAAGGGCTTGTGGCTAAGTACGAGTATTAACAGCCACACGGGTCGATCGGGATGGGTGACCATCTTCACGTACCCTTCCATGCCTCGGAAAGCACGTTAAGCTGTTTTTTGGTCCCGGCTGTCATTCATCTTTGACAGTCGTTACGGGTCGTCAGAAGCCCGAAAGTCTGACAACCAGACTTACCAAGGGGTATCGTATTATCTAGATACTGGGTTGTGGAGGTCAGATAGGCAGTCGCTGCATGTAAAATACTGGTATTCAGCTGCATCTGGTTAGACTGGAAGCCGACCCCAACATAGTTGGGAAAAGGCAGGCAGATGACGACCCTATTGCCATCAGCCGGGTATAAATCCAGACTGGAAATTTCTAATAGAAAACCCAATAACCGAACCGAACCCAGAACCGAACCTCGAGTTCGTTACGAGGGTTGCCTTTTAAGTCAAGTCGTTTGCAAACCTCCCGCAATGATTAAAAAAAAAAACATATGGCTTTTTCATCTTTTTGAATTTAGAATTCGAAAACAAAATAATGTTTTTTGATCGGTCGAATAGTTTTATTGTAGCGTCTATTCAAAGGTGACAAGTCGGTTGTAAAAATGGAAATATCAAAGGAAAATATGCGTGCGATAATTTTCTACAACTTTTAAAGGGGATTAACGCGACTTCAGTGCTTTGAGGAGATCACTTCTGTGTTTAGTGATGCAGCACCATGTCTTAGGACTGTAGAACGCTGGTATTTAGAATTTCAACGTGGGCACTCTAGCTTCAGTGACAAGCCATGTGAAGGTCGTCCAAAAACCGCTATGACGCAAGAGAATATCGACAACGTGCGGCAGCTAATCGTCGAAGATCGTCATGTGACATACCGTGAAATAGAGGCAGCCCTGGGCATTTCAGGGACTACTATCCAAAAAATCCTGCATGAAGAACTCAGCGTAAGAAAGTTGTTCTCTCGTTGGATACCACATTTGCTTAGCGACGACCAAAAAGCAGCCCGTGTTAGATGGTGTCGCAAAACTCTGCAGCGATTCAACCGAGGAGAGTCAAAACACGTTTATGGTATGGTTAGTGGTGACGAGTCTTGGATATATGCTTACGATCCATATTCCAAGCAGCAGTCAACTGTCTGGGTCTTCCAAGATGAGCCAAAACCGACCAAAGTTATACGCTCACGGAGCACTTAAAAGAAAATGGTTGCCTCGTTTGTGGCAACGGGTGGTCACATCGCCACTATTGTACTAGAAGATCGCAAGATGGTTAACCCTGACTGGTATACCACTGTTTGTTTGCCACAAGTCATCACAGAGTTTCGAAAAAACAACTCCAGACGTCGTATGATACTGCACTATGACAATGCAAGTTTGCACACCGCCCGCGATACAAATATGTTTTTGAGCACCCAAAATGTCGAAATTTTAGATCACCCGCCTTACAGCCCTGACTTGAGCCCTAACAATTTTTTTACGATCCCCATAATTAAGCAAAGTCTTCGTGGTCAACGTTTCAGCTCACCCGAAGAAGCTGTTGACGCAGACAAATCAGCCATTTTGACTACCCCCACTTCGGAGTGGAATAAATGTGTTAAAAACTGGTTCGAACTAATGCAAAAGTGTATTAAATATCGCGGAGAATTCTTTGAAAAACAATAAATGGTAATAATCTATTAGATCGTCTATACTTATTTCAAACGACACAACTTAAAAGGCAGCCCTCGTACTAACACATTTTAAATACTATTTAAATTAAAACGATCGATGAGTGTTCGAGTGTAGAAATATATCAAGAACTAAGAATTAGTAAGTGGCGTTCATCGATAAATAATGAAAATATTACACTTATTCTTATAAGTTTGAACTGTCCCAATATGTTGCCAATTTGCCAGGGTCCCAACTCCCAACGACACCTTTCCACTTCAATGGGACATAAAGGTATTCCAGAACACACCCATGAGTTTCAGGAATGGCACTAGTATTGCATATTAATTTGCCTTGATAAAAGGAACTGGTCGTGAGCTAAATATTAAATGCGCGATATTAACCTGTGATATTTCTATTCTCTGGAAGTCAGGAGGTCTCTACTCTCTAAGCACTATATCCGTAGTTTTGGCTGAACTTACGGGCGATTGCAAATACGTATCACATATGGACATGAGATAAGTTTGGCGCCCGGTTAAAGAATGAATGACAACAAGATTTGAGTTTTTTTTTCTTTTAGCTTCGCAAAATTTGACAGGCACACACACACAGATGATGACAGGTGTGATGTGTGATGATGTGTTCTTGAAAAAAATAAATAATAATAATAATCAAGACTACGCTTCACTTCGAAGTATCGAACTACTTTCGAACGGGCCCGCATCTTCATTGACGGACTCAGAGAGTAGATACTCTGTTTTATTCGTAGTTTTTATACTGCCGTCTGAAGTCCCGAAAAAAACCAGGTCAAGAGCTGAAGTGGCTTCGTAGACAAGGACCCTCCAAACGTTAAAAATGTAGGTTCTATTGTTTTAGAAGTTTCGCGAAACAATAGACACGGTAACAGTGTAGACAACAAATACGAAATTGTTGAGGGGGTCACTGGAACAGTTAGTCTGTTTTGGGTAAATGTGGTAAAGATTTGCGGACGGAGACTTTTTTGTCGGAAAATGATATGTCATGAATTTCGTACCATAGAAATCAGGGGGCGATTTCCGTCATTTTCACAGTCTACTCTCAGTTTCAATCTGTCAAAACTACTTCTAATTTCCCTACATTTTTGACAAGTGTCTAGATTTTGACCGTTTTCAAGTATGGGAATTGACCTTCTGATACCTGCGGGTCCTTGCCTAGATTGAAACTGCAATTTTTATCAGAACTCACTTAATCTAAAGAAATATACGTCCAACCCTGAACATCGTCAGTAAAGTTTTAATGGCAGAATTTCCACTATATCGTAAAAAACTGGAACAAGATATAAACAGCTGTAAGAGCCAGTCTCCATGAAAATAGTTCGGTTATAATCCGATGTGTGTACAGATAATATTGTTGGAGCAATTAGCGGGGGAATTCTAAACGATCGCGAAAAACAAACAAGCGAGGAGTCAAGAGCGGGCACGCTGGAAATAGATCAGAGGCGCGTCAGCGGCGTCATCGTGTCAACCGTGTCAGGAACGGACATAGGGTTGACTGAAGCCCTGCTCTGTTAGACAAGAGACTTAAAAAAGAGAAGTCTTTATAATGACCCAACAAGTTCTATCAATAAGGCTGAATGCAGAATTCCAAATGAAAAAAAAAAAACACATTTCAACACTGTCAACTCCTTGGGCTATTTTAAATTTAGAATTAAAAATAAAACATTCGATTTCAAAATGAGATCGACGCTTAAATTATTGATACTCTGTGGCTTAACATAAAAAAAGCAGTATGAGCAACCCTATGAGTGCCAGTGGGTATATGAATGGCCCAAGAATAGTGGCGTCTAAATCGGTCAGTCTAATTATATTCAATGGCCGTTTTATCCGCACTATCAACAAATCATTGAACAACATCCGCTGGCTTGATTACGTCAAAATCATATTTAAGAGTGATTTACGAAACTCGGTTATTATTTTTGGCAGAGAGTGCCATATAAACAAAATGTCACAGGTACCTAAATATTGATTAATTTTAATTTTAGAAGATTTGCGAAATGCAGTACATCCTGTTTGTCAGGTTATGTTATTTGATGACTTGATCTTGGATGAAATTAATTTTTGTTTCATTTTGCAATAATATTTGGAAAATATAATCTGACACATTACCATACTATTTTTGTCTTTTCTATTTTTGTTTGTGTTTGTGGGAATATTGTGTGCCTTACTTAAGAGGGTTTATCCCTTAGAGCCATGTTGGAGATTCAAAATTGATGATTTCCGACGGACAATAAAACCATAATGCGTTTAATTTATAGATGAGATATTGACGTCATATTATTGGGAATTTTATAATCTAGTGCACGGCTGAAAAACATTTTCAATTTTTTGTATAGTTTTCTCATCAGAACCGTTTTTATGCAAGCCTTTTTTTAAACTAGCGATCGACGGTCTAAGCAGATGCGAGATATTAGTAAAACGATATACGACAAACTTATAACAACATTACTTTATAAAAAATAATAACATTTATTAGTGCATGGCTGAAAAAAAAAACACGATTACTGTAAGTTTTCATTCAAGAAAAGTATATTCAAAAGTGTCAATTGTAGCCACTTTTCGAGATATTAAACGTGTTAGTTTAGGATGAAATCTCAAATATTTATATTTTCTTTTAGACCTAGTAAATTAAGACATTTATGTTCTAAAACATGGTTTAAATATTTTTTTGATAACTTATATGTTTATTTTACTATGAATTATTTAGTATTGCTAGAGCGGCGCGCTGAGCGGTGGTGTGAATCCGCACCGATTATATAGCAATACTAAATAATTCATAGTAAAATAAACATATAAGTTATTGAAAAAATATTTAAACCATGTTTTAGAACATAAATGTCTTAATTTACTAGGTCTAAATGAAAATATAAATATTTCAGATTTCATCATAAACTAACACGTTTAATATCTCGAAAAGTGGCTACAATTGACACTTTTGAATATACTTTTCTTGAATGAAAACTTACAGTAATCGTGTTTTTTTTTCAGCCATGCACTAATAAATATTATTATTTTTTATAAAGTAATGTTGTTATAAGTTTGTCGTATACGGTTTTATTAATATCTCGCATCTGCTTAGACCGTCGATCGCTAGTTTGAAAAAAGGCTTGCATAAAAACGGTTCTGATGAGAAAACTATACAAAAAATTGAAAATATTTTTCAGCCATGCAATAGACTATAAAATTTCTAATAATATAACGTCAATATCTCATCTATAAATTAAACACATTATGGTTTTATTGTCCGTCGGAAATCATCAATTTTGAATCTCCAACATGGCTCTAAGGGATGAACCCTCTTAACCTGGATCAGATAAACTTATTTTCCTTCTTTCTTACCATTAATTATAAAACTTTTTCAAAAAGCTCTCTATTTTTTTTTAATTCCCCTTTTTATTGGTATTACTTCCATTATTGCTATTACTGCATTCGAAGTATATAATCAAAATGTTAAGTGGGTAATAAATTCGATCCAAATTGAAAAACAAAAGAACGTTTTTTTTTCTATTTCCAAGGTAGGCTCACCTGTTTCCATAGTAACACGTTCCCCAGGTTTAATGCAAATTGCTCGGCTAATGGAAGTCACGTCATAAAATCTACAAAACAGTTAGTAGCCAAGATGATCACTATTAATGAGCCGTAAAGTTTTACCGTCTAACTTCAAAGTGGCTTTGACAAAGACGGTCTAGGCCCCAGACGGCCTAATAAAGCTCTCGTAAACCGAGACCAAGCGATGCCTAATGAAATGCATTTATATACGTATTGTAAAGTCCGTCTAGCCGTTAAAGGGTACCTAATTTAAAATTGTGATTGTCTGGCAGCCTCTCGCCGACCTAGTTCTCGTTTCTGGGACAATGAAGGACAAATTTAACCAGGTGTCTGGGTTGAGAGCACATTTTGCATAATATGATAAGACACCGTCTAGCCGTTTGATTAAATATTTTAATTTTGGGACGTTACAACGGAATAATTGTAAGGGTAAACGATATAATTCATGTCCCCTTTAAGTTAGTTAAGCGGGCACCCGAGTTAATTTATTCAGATTTATTAAGATTCAAACATTAACTATCATGGTTTACATAGTTATTTAATTAAAATATTTCTCGGGAAGTAAGACATATTTCTTCTAAATTGTTTTTTATAAAATTTAAGAGCAAAATTAAATTATGTTATGGTTATCATAAAGTATTATTGCCCACACAAAAAGCGAACCTGTTATTAAAATAATTTAATTCAATTAAATGTTATATATCATAATTTTCGGTTAATAAAATGTGACATAGTGGTGCGTGGAAGTCGCAACGTTTTTATATTATAAGTAATCTTTGGAAAAACTATTCTCTTATGACTCGAATACAGTTATTTTATACACACATTAAAAGTGTCTAGGGATCAAGTACGCTTTAGAGTATCGCCGCAATTGTGGATTATTATTTTAACTTTTTTGGATCGTTATTGATTCTTTTTAGTTAATTTCACTATTTGAATAAACTATCAATCAGGATTCCTTGTGTAATAGCGTTTTTACAAAATTTCTGCATTGGAACTGAAAAAAAATGCATCGATATGGAGCGACGACATCATTTGACACGAGAAAAGATTATGAGAGCCGTCGGAATGTTGCAAGCTGGTTCCAGGCAACGTACTGTGGCTGTCGCTCTTGGCACTACACAGAGCGTCATAAGCCGCCTCTGGACACACTATCCTATCACGGGCAGCGTGGTCGAGCGACATGGAGGACGATCTCGCAAATCATCCAAAATCATTTATTTGAAGTGGATCTGCGTTCCCGAAGGCCGCTGAGACTTCCACCTATAGCACTCCGCAATCGTAGGGCCCGTTTACAATGGGCTGGCGAACACAGAAATTGGGAGGAAGAAGACTCGCGTTGTGTTTGCTTTTCCGATAAATCTTGTTTCGGTATGACGCCGGATACAAGACGTACTCCAGTTTGGAGGACCTCTGGACGTCAAGAACGTTTGAAACTTGCCAGGAAATTCATTAATATGGAGGGGGAACAATAACGGGTTGGGCTGCTATTTGGATCGGTGGAAGAATTGATTTCATTTTGCTCAGGGGCAACCTCAATGCTCAGATTTATGTGGAGAGGATTGCTTCAGACGTGATCATCCTTTTGCGAAATGCGAAGCCTGTTGGGTGATTCGTTTCGACTAATGTACGACAATGCACGTCCACACACTGCTACAGTCGTAACACGCACTCTTGCCGATGCTCGCATCAAAGTTCTGCCGTGGCCTGCTCAATCGCCAGACCTCAACCCAATTGAGCACGCATGGGATATGCTCCAAAGAAGAGCTCTGCCGAGTATGGATGCCGTGCATACACCCTACAACAACTTTTTGACATGTTAGAAAGAACGTGGGCGGCCATTCCTCAAAGTGATTTTGATGAACTGATTTTAATCATGCCAAATCGCTGTGAATGTGTGATTCATACTTTTTTTTGCCATGTAATTGACGACGTAAATTTAAGTTAATTTCCCACAATTTGCAAAAATTGCAATTTATCTTCATTTGTACAAAATAGGAATTAAAGTAAGAACCCAGTCTGGAAGACTAGATTTCGCAAATATTCAAGAAAATGGTATGTTAAGATACCTTTTTCTTAAGCTGAAATAGGTATTCATAAAAGTAATAACCACGTTTAATAACTAATTTATATTAAAGTTTCATCTAAAATATTAATATATTAGACTATTAGTTAGTTGCTTAGTTCTTACACGTGTCTGTCTGGTCTTACACGTGGCTGCTTACACGTGCCTGTTAATCACGGAATTTATAACTTGTTTAAATATGTAGTACATACTAATTCCATGTTACGTTGTACTAAGCAGGGAGGGACATTGAAACGCAACCTGTTACCATGGATTCAGTAGGTACATGATTCTGTGTAAAACCTTTTTAGTCGGTTATTAAAAAAAAAATTGGTGTTCCATACATTTTGACCGCCTGCAGTTTTCATTGTAACAATTGTTTTTATTTGATAAGAGACGAAAAAATTCTGCGCTAGGGCGTATAGAGGATTTCTGTTTCTTTTTTTTAATCTGGATTCTTGTTTTCAGTTTGCGCGAGATGGTTACAGAATCCCACTGCTGTTTCTTTTTGACGTGATGTTACAAAAAGGTTGGCCTATAAATTATTATTATAGGAGAATAAAGAATTACGTCATTACGGTTCTATTTAATAATAATTTGTATATTTACTTTGATGAGCAATAAGTTGATCATCAAAGTAAATATACAAATTATATAATTGTTGGTATGTGGGTGACTCTAGTAAATACATACATACAAATTCTCTCGACAAAAACTTTCGATAGCAGGGTTCTCCTGTCAATTAATAATCTAGGTATGCGTAACAGTTAACGCATAGCCTACGGTACTTTTTAGTCATTTTCAGACTGCCTGGAAAACACAGTTATGTTCATAGAATTCAGCAGAACTCAACTCAAAGATACTCGAAAGTACAAAAAAGAAAAACACTTTAAAATCATTGCGACAGAGCAACATTTTCTAATTTCGTAAACCAATCAAAATATCGTAGCATTATGTGCTACGCGTGCTACGAACGGTAATAGAGCTTTTACGAATATTTTTTATTCATTTGACAGACGGTTCTCTTTTCAAATATGACGTATTGAGGGATCATAGAGAGGGATTGTAGGGAGGGTTCATGGTTGCAATTTGTAATCGGATAGGCGTCTGTATTCGATAACAATAACATGGGCCCGAGTACTGCCAATTACGAGTACGTTGCAACGTGAAATTCAATAACATAATAGAGTTTCCATATTGAGCGTTTATTTTGTCTATCTATATCGAAATATTTTGACTGGGTTTGTGTATGCTTTGATTTTGTGTAGGCACATAATAAAATTATTCTTATGAACTTTTTACCGATACATAAATATTATTCCTGCATGCATTTGTAATAGCGGGAAAGTTCATTAGATATAGAAAAGTTTTTTTTTTTACAGTAGCCAATGTGAACATCTTAATATTTCTTGTGTTGTCCTTTTTATTGTTTAAAGACATAGATACTGCATGTCATCAAAGCCCTTTAAAATTTAGTTTAATTCTTAGATTACACAAGTCATTTTAGCCAATATTTAGCCCCAAATAAAATACTAACTTACATTCAAAAGCGAGTTCTGTACACAAGTAAATACTACATCTAATTAAGGGCAGGCGAGACAATAAGTTGAAGTGGCGGGACACAAAATACTCCGGTTTGGCCGGCCCCTCACTGCCCCGCACGGTCGCGCGCCGCGTATTTTTTTAATCCCTACTAACAATAGCGGGAGTGCGCCGATGCACCGCTGCCTGCACCGCGCTTGCATCCACACTAGTGACGGGACACTTGCTAGCTTAGATCAGATATCGATAAAATGAATAATTGATTGCAACATTTTTGCGACCTTGATTTTTTGTTTCAGAGTTCGTTAGGTGAATAAAAAAAGAGTTGTACAACATGTATCTGCATATTGACGACTCTAAATAGAATGGAACAAAAAATATTTTAACATGCTACAGATCATAAACAAGTTACAGCATAATCTATTGGACTTGAACTAGGTTTAAGACATATTTAATTAATTAATTCGAATCGATACAACTAAAATATACCGTTGTAATCGATCATATCAACGCAGATAACAAACAGGTTCCAAACTTTATGATTAATAACCACTTTGAAGTCAAAAATCTGCACATTAACCGCGGAGGAGTTAAACGCGCGATAACATGAAATAGATGAAGTGGAGTGGTGTTGATGTAAGTCTGCAAAGAGGCGGCCGGCACACCGCGCCGGGCTTCTCACGTCGAAATTCATGGAAATATTTGTATGTGGCAAACAGGCGGGACACACATAAATCTTGTGAGGCGATTGAATGCACACGCGTAAGCGTGCCCGTGCGCATAATTCAAAGGGGCGATCACCAGGAATCGCCGCTTGGCATGCAGACGGCTGCGTTCATTCCGAAGCAATAAACCCGTTAGTGGCGACGTAATGTGCATATTGGAAAACAATAAACGACATACGTGGACCGAGCCTACGCTCTGTCCGTCGATCAATTCATCAATCTTCATGATTCCCAAAAGTGTCGCCGTGCGTCGCGTTGGCAATGTTTCTTCCTCAAAATGTCGCGGACAAGAACAATAAATTTGGACTGCTGAATACATTTCGGTATTTGTCGTAAACGCCACCACACGTAGCAGAGGGAAAAAAACTACATTTATATCATAGTTTATCCAAGAAAGGTTTATCCAATCATCAGTTACACTAAATTGTAACCAGAATCACCAATCCCCTTACTCCTTCTACAAATTCTATAAAATTATCGATATCGATAAACGCGCCGTCACCTGCCCGCAGGTGTTCAGTTGTCCGATGAGCGGCTCCTCTGGGATCATCGCCGGCGCCGACGGATCGCCGAAACCAGACCAGACCACCAGAGACCAGACCGAACTCTTTAATATTTATTTACATACGCAAATGTGCACCCAAAACATTACCAAGCGCTCCAAGCCAGTCCGATGACAAATTTTTGTAGAGTTTTGCTAACGATATGTCGACGATTTTGTCATTAAAATAATTGAGAACGTAATATAAGTATGGTGACGCATTCGCTTTATTATTACAGTTTAATTTTAGATGTACACATCATGGAATGTTAGATTGTGTCTACGAATTTTCGCACAGAAAAACTGCAGTAGTAAAAATAACTATACGAGTATCACGTGTACATTTATTTTTGTTAACACTGATAATGATGTTTTTTATACATTTATTGTTGCAGTAACATCGGTCAACGTAATGTTTTTGCATTATTCTAATTCGTTTTGTTAATTGCTTTGTCTGACTCAGACAATCAGTCTATGACGGATTAAGATTTACATTTGAATAACCTAAAATTAGGATTTATTTTTAGACTCGATAGTTTACATTTAATATATTAAATATACAAAAACGTCAATAAAAATGAGTTAAGTAGAGCAACTCTAATTAGGTTATGTGCAAAAACAAACGCGTTCTTATCAGTTATCATTTTACGATGTCCTTAATTCAGTCATCAACGCTCATCCTTTAATTCACGAGGGTCATGAAATCAACTAGACGTCGCGTCGAAGTTAATGAAGTAAAAACAAGTAGTTAACATACATTTATTGATATCAGCGGCTGGGTAACACAGAATAGATGGACGCAGAAGGCCGGTTTAACACAAATAGTGTAAACGCACGCACCCAAATACACGCTTCTACGTATAGTGAGAGCAGTGATGGCCCAGTGGTATCAGGCCCGATTTACGAGTTGTAGGTCGTGAGTTCGAACCCAGACAGGCACCTTACTTTGTGTATTTAATTTCATCACCACTGCTCTCAAAACGGTGAAGAAAACAAAAACATCGCAAAGAAACCGGCATCTCATCCAATTATATTATCCAACTATGTTGAGGTCGGCTTCCAGTCTAACCGGATGCAGCTGAATACCAGTATTTTACATGGAGCGACTGCCTATCTGACCTCCACAACCCAGTTACTGGGTAATACGGTACCCCTAGGTAAGTCTGGTTGTCAGATTTTCGGGCTTCTGACTACCCGTAACGACAGTCAGAGATCTACGAATGGCAGCCGGGACCAACGGCTTAACGTGCTTTCCGAGGCACGGAGGGGTCTCGGTATGTGAAGATGGTCACCCATCCACAGACCAACCGCAGCAAGCGTAGCTTAACATGATCGATCGACCTGTGTGGCTGTTATTATTTAGCCACAGGCCCCTCCATAAATGGAAATCTCCTAGAACAAAAAATTCGAAGAAGTGACATCTACCTCCCGCACTGGCCACATCACAGACAGGGGGCCTGTGTCCCAGCTGCGGGAATATTATAGGGTGATAATGACGTATAGCGAGTGCAAGTGCATTCGCGAGTAACATTCGTTTGTGACAGTTTGAGATCGCTATCTATCTAGTTATCGATACGCATGTGTACAGACGCCAGCACATCAAGCCACTCGAAACTGTCAGATTTTCCCAATCAACTTTGAACCTTATGCTTTAGCGATAAAGTTGAAAATCTATTAAAGAAATCTGACAGATTGTAGTAGCTTAATGTGCTGGCGTCTGTACATACGAGTGCCTGTATTCAAGTAAGAAGCTGACCTTCTGCAAGTGTCTACTCTGTTGCACTAGGCTGCCCGCAGCCGGGCGGCGGTCTAGCCAGCGGATGTTTCCCAGACAGAGAAATATTATGTTATTCAGTTAAGTGGATATTAAATACATAGAAGCAGGCGCTAACTGCCGCTAATTTCACTTAAACGCTGTAAGCTGCGTGTATGCGCCTTAACTAGTCAGTTTTATGGGCGAATTATACAAAAAAGACGCGACTCAAATATTGGGACGAAAAATAGTTCCATTCAGGACATTCAACATTCAGGTTAGTTATTTAACACCGACATTTCAAGTCACAAGCCTTTGCGAGATCGGCCTTAAGTTTTATAGCCTATTAAAATATACGACCGAGTTTTTGGAGCTTGCATGCGGTGCTTCATTTATTTCGGGCGCGCAAATGATGCTGCATCGACAAGCAAATATAAAGGCTTTAATATCCCTACAAAAAAATGCAACAATTTTTAAATTAATTAGTATAGAGGTGCACGGTAAGGTAGCAATTAATGTAAATATGTTTTTCTTATAAAAAAATGTGATATCTTTTTCTCTGGACATAATGTCCACACTATAAAATTGATATTAAATTCTTGGTTCATTTGTTCATTTCATTCTTAAAAAATGCGCTACCTACGTAAAAACGTCATATGGAAAACGTTCGATACATTTTCGTTCGTCGAGTTTAGTCATATTTTTTTTATAATTTTTTCTTGGCTATTGAGCCGGTGTCGACTATTCTGATGTTTTCTCATTATTTTAGCGTTGCTTTTGATGGTATCTAACAGTTTGACTCATGAGTGTTCTCATCACTGTCAGAGTAACAAGTGCGCCACTTCCTGTGGTTCCGCATCAATGCCTATGTGTGACAACAGCCAAAATAACTAATTTTTATGTGGCATTCTTTGAGATTTTTTCAATATTTTCAATTATAGCTCGGGGTTGGAATTTTGCCCGGTGAATGGAGATAGGCGTTTACACAAATTGTATGAGGCCACTTAGTAAACTTACCTATAAAGATGCCACCACTTACTCATTTAATAAATTACTATGTAGTGTATGTCAGGTCAACTTCTTGATTAAGTATTTTTGGTCATTGCTTTTTAAATTGTTTCAGTCATTGGCATATAACTCTAAATACTAAGTCTAGACAAAGAGAGTTACGGTCTTCATTTTTAGGGTTCCGTACCCAAAGGGTAAAACGGGACCCTATTACTAAGACTCCGCTGTCCGTCCGTCAGTCTGTCACCAGGCTGTATCTCATGAACCGTGACAGTTGGACCGTTGAAATTTTCACAGATGATGTATTTCTGTTGCCGCTATAACAACAAATACTAAAAAACAGAATAAAATATTTTTTTTTTTTGACGTTTTTATAGATCGCGAATCCGACTCGCACTTGGCCGGTTTTTAATAAACACGTTTGAACTTTAGTTACAAGATTGAAAAGATTATGTTACAACTTTGACTTACATAACACAGAATTGAAAACACGTAAGAAAATCTTGAGTGAAAATTCTAGTGCTACCACACCATTTATTCTTAATTTCCTCAAACTGGTGTTTCCACGTTTTTATTTTTTTATTATTTTAGCAACGTACTTGAGGAAACAGACTCTGTTAAATTTCTAACATGTACAGTCACCTGTACAGCAAGTCTGCAGTACTTATGTACCTACCTAGCCGCTAGGTACTCAGGTGAGAGTTATCACTTCCTTTGAGAGTGCCGGTGTAAGTTTATGAATTTAGCTTTATCGAGTGAGAAAAAGTTTAATGTATTCGACTGTCCTCTGTTAATGTTCATTTCTTGAGAATGTTAACTTTTATATTACCTATACTTACGTTATGAAATACTTACCAACCTCCTAAGATCCTGAAGGAAAATGACAAAATCCCGAATATAAGGAGAAATGATTCAGAAATGTTTTTGCGAATTACGCCTTAATGCTATAAAAATATATGATCATCTTTCATCCCATCCCATCTTCCTGACTCAGCGTGCTGTGTTGACGCTGCTGCTGCAGTTGCGGAATTCCTCAAGCGCCGAAAGTATAATAACCTTATCGGAAATTATATTTTCGATCCGTTTGGGGTTGAACCCCTCGGGCCGTAGGGTTCGGATTCTTATTGCTTGTTCAATGAAATCTCTAAACGGCTGGTTGACACTTCCCGTGACCCAAGGGCTGGCTTTTACCTTCGCCAGAGGCTAAGCATTGCCATATAGCGTGGCAACGCCGCCAGTCTCTTGGGTACATTACCAGTCGACATCGATGCGGAGGAATATTTCGACGCAATATTTTAGTTTTTGTAACAGCTTTAGTTAGATTAGGTTATTATATTTTAATTTTGATTTAAGTTAATTTTGATTTGATTTTATTTTACATAGTTTAAACTACTGTACCTGTTAACAAAATGCGGATTTTTACTGTCCGAAATAAATGTTTTGAATAATTTGTAGTTTATTTAGTATTAGAAGTTTGTACATATTATATCGTAATGGATAATATATGAAAACTAAATAAATTATGCGACAAATAAATCAAATAAACAACGCGCCAATAAATTTATTGATTCCAACATAACGTAACATTTCGCCCGTTTTCCTTGAAAGGTCAGGCAGAGGTGTACCTTTAGCATTCTAATATTTCTAATAAATATTATTCGTGCTAATCCTTCTGAAAGATACGATTTTCCTATCGATAACAATATATCATACGAGTAATATGCGCAATTTTTAAGAACCTAATTTGGTTGTATGTACCTTTTTAGTAGTATCGACTCTGTAAAACGTTCTCATTGATTCTCGAAAGCAACTCAACGTAGCAAGAAAATATCACAACGATAAACATTTGATATTTTCTTTAAGGACACGAGTTTTCCATACAATTAACTTATAACAATAATTAACAGTCTACCTGCTCTGTTAAGATCGTAATAATTTAACGACTTTTAACAGTACCTATGATATTAAGCGATCATTATTTTCATTTATGATTCTGGGTAGGATAATAGATATATTAAGCCATGTTTAACTATTATTAATAAATTAGTGATTTCCCTGAAAAAATGATATAATCTTGGTATGATTATTGAGACAAACATTCGTATACATTTTAAATAACAGCTAATATATTATTCATATAGGTACGTAAAAAAGCGATGTTGTGTTTTATCCTCATGGCTTCATGAAAGTTTCCAAGAAACTTGTAAGTAAAATACCCAACAGGATACGAATTAGTTATTTTTTTATCAAGAATTCTTCTTCTAATTAAAATAAGTGTTGATTTTCGTAAAAATTGTTTGACATCACAAATCTTCTAGAAGACAAAGTTACCAGTCTTATACTAACATAGCATCACGCCTGTACCACCCGAAGGGTTAAGCAGAGAGGGGTCGAGTAGAGATACAAATGATTTCGAAATTATATTTGACTCCAACTTTTTATTTGTATCCTAAAAGCTTCATGAAAACTGTCCACAAGGAAAATACATTATCATGAATAAGGAATAACTAGCTCTGATTTAAATCAAACCGCTAAATGAATTGACCTGAAATATTTTTCTG
Source organism: Eremobia ochroleuca (assembly GCA_949629135.1). Taxonomy (NCBI): domain Eukaryota; kingdom Metazoa; phylum Arthropoda; class Insecta; order Lepidoptera; family Noctuidae; genus Eremobia; species Eremobia ochroleuca. Next base: position 891 of record CATIVS010000149.1, on the reverse strand, counting down.
AAAAAGTCTTTTTAAAACTTTAATTTCACAAAAACAAAAGAAAATTACGACGAGATTAGCAATGAATCTAACAGTGTCTAGACACTAGACATTCGTGTGATAAACAGCGTAACATTTAATAAGCGTGTTAATAAAAGTTGGTGCGTTTAAAACGGTTTGTCTCGCGTAACACCGCGCGGAAGCCGTCGCACCGGTCCGTCAGACTTATCACATGCCCTGATTAATGCACCACTATTTATTATACCCAACCCACTCAAATATCTAACTAACAAAATTATTATGTGCCTACATAATTAATACATCACCATAGTTCTCAGTTATGACTCTAAATCCTACATCAACTTTAAAAAAAAAACTTTTTTGGAATGATTTGGTAAAACAATTATCACATGCAACTCTGCCAAGTAATTATTTAAAGATAAAGACAGAAATAAAAGCAAAATAATTACATACTCATATAGCAAGTGAGTAAACGAGAACTTTGCCAAGTAACCATATAAATACGGACGGACGCTGAAGGTTCACGAATTGCAATTTCCCGGAGAGAAGTTTAGTAAACTTTAGTAAGAAACTTTTCACGGATAGAATGTGTTGAGTGTGATAGAACAATTTAATTTTCTTTAAATGCAAATTCCATTGAGGATTACGATTTCATAGAACTGAAAAAAACTTTTTCCTGAAGTCTGCTACAAGAGCGTGTAATATTTAATGCTTTTTAATAGTAATAAGTGCAAAATTTTCCCGGAGTTTTACAATTTTCCGAAACCCAGTCAAACTTGAAAACTTTTACGAGCTAACAACTTTTTCACAGCAGTAGTGTGCAGTGTTACATACGTTGTAAAGTTCAAGAAAGCCATTTTCCTGAGAAAAACTTGTGCAAACTTCACTGGC
>CATIVS010000148.1:0-11311 GCA_949629135.1 Eremobia ochroleuca | reverse complement strand
CACACACGCTTCGCTATACGTTCCATTCATAAAAAATCAAAAGCCAGGCTTAAAAATCAGTACAATTTGGAAAATAAGTACATACTAATGTTATCAACAACGTGAACAATTTGTATACAAATAGTGAGAGGTCCAGAAGCCTCATAAGAAGCCAGCTCGTGCGAGCGAGACGGCACGATGTTTATTGTTGCGTTCTCGCAATAGCGGCATTGGAGAGGTTTGGCAACGGTGCGCGTGATGAAAACTGTGCGGAATTTAAATATTATTCTTCGAGTATGTAAACCTGGCAACCTTGCATCGAACGTATAGCAGGCGGCCGCCGGCCGGGGCGCGCAGTTTTTATTATTCTCATCAATTAATTCTTGCGATTTGATTGAATTGGTTAATTTACAAGTTTACTTGTGTAGTTTATTTTTTTTTTATTTTTTATTGTTAGGCTCACGTTTGACTGAAAGCCGGGCTTTTCGGCTTTAATGAAAGGAACGCCCCTGAGGACAGTACGCGTCTATATACCTTTTCTACACATCCTTTATTTAGGAAAAAACAATAGTCACAAATGCATTAGTGTGTGTAATGAAAATAAACATACCTTAACCTTTTTTGGTAGTTGCCGTTGCGGCCTCAGAGACCTGTGGTAGGTGGTTACGGGTTAATAAAAATAAAGTATCCAAAATACTGTTTTTGACAACCATCCTTTTATTTTTTTTACCTTTTATTGATTAACCCAAATCGAGAATCACTCCATGTGTCGAGACTCTGTTTTTTAAATGTTTCCAAACATTAAAAAGCTATGCGAAACTAATAAGTTGCTTAGTTTTACAAAAGCTCTAAAACAGGTACTTACTTATACGAAATTAAAGAAAAAACAGTTATTTTTTATATATATAATACTGTTCATTTTCGTGGACGATCTTAGACTGACCCCGAAGAACTAGGAACTTTTAGGTGCTTCTGGCAATGCAAAACTAGGATCAATGCTAAGGCTATTTAGGTTTCCAACAACATGCTAAGAAGGGAGATATTAAATTAAACTGTCTATTTAACCATCTTAAAGCCAACCACGTTAAACATTTCTTACCTTTAATTCTTCGTTCAACGTACAAAGTCGCGAAGCATCGTTTTATTATCTTATATCTCAGCCCTTTCAAGGTTCTATCCTGGTTATAGGGTATCTTTTTGTAAACAGCTGTCCATCCTACCAATATTATAAATGTTAAAGCAAGAATATTATTGTTTTGTATTTCCCCTGAGATGCAAAATCAAATCATTTATTTTAAAACTGCATATATTCAGCAAGTTATAAATAAGTCCTTTCTATTCTCAGATAAAGCACGAAGATGGCACCTCGGGCCCGGTCCACGTGTTCTCTCGTGGAGGACTGGGCGTCGGGCTCCTGCTGGACTGGATGTCCGAACTACAGCGCGAAGCCCTGGGCCCCAGCGATCAGAGACAACGACAGGTAACCTTGCCCCTTTCTAGTTGACTTTTTATACAATAAAAAAAAATACCAACTCTGAAAACTTTAAATGCTGTACTTACAGAAGATGTTTTATATTTAAGAAATGCGGATCAAAAAGGAAACTCCTTATAAAACAGCCAAATATAATCGTGGAGGTAGAAATACCTAAATACTATTAAAAAATATCGTAGAGAAAGAAGACATATTTTATATCTTGACAAAACTTATGTTAATGCGTTTCACAACGTTTCAAAATGTTGGCAATCAAAGGATCAACACGGCGTGCTGTCTCATGTCGGTAAAGGAGACCGTTTGATCATCGTACAGACGCCAGCACATCAAGCTACCCGACACTGTCAAATTTTCTAAATTAACCTTGAACCTAATGTTAATAGCGATAAAGTTGAAAATCTATTAAATACATTTGACAGATTGTAGTAGCTTGATGTGCTGGCGTCTGTACATTATGGATGCTAAACTGGATTTGTAGACGGATCACTTGTCATATTTCAATCCAAATGTAAAACAGGTGATTATCACGATTCTATGAATTTCGTGAATTTCAGTAAATGGATAAATGAAAAACTCATGCCTAATATACCACCAAATTCTATCATAGTAATGGAGAATGTGTCATCGAGACGTCAAACGGTCACGTTAATTCTGCTGTGTAACTTAAATTCTAAAATCATAGTAAAAAGAAGTGTCCAGTGCACATTTCGCCTGTATTGTATCACGCTACGAGCGCCCGCCGCCCGCACCTCTCGCGCTCCCCGCTCTCGCCCTGCCCCCGCGCCCCTGTACCCCGCAGGCGAGGACTCAATTAAGCGGTTTGGCTATAGTAGACACAACATGTACAATACATGTTTTATATTAAAGGGCGAAGGTACAAGTCACAGTTCCAAGTGTTTTACGACTTTTCTTCCGAACTGTTTTCTGATTTGAAATTACTGGCAAAATTAGTTTTGCTTTAATTCTACATCTAAAATGTTCTTTATACAGATGCAGCTAATGTTCCGCTCGGGCTGCGCCCCCTGGCGGCCGCTGCTGGTGACTCTGCTGGCTCACCGCGCCTCTTGGAGGACCCTGCACTACTGCCTGACCACACTGCTGCAGCCTGAAGGGTAATGTTTCCAGCTAGTTATGTGAACAGTCATGGCGCTGACTACACTGCTATTAAATAATAATATTACACGTTTATTTATAAAAAGAGGCACATTTACAATAAATAACAATTAAAATAGAGCACAGTTGCTTATTGGCCTGGACTAAGTTGAATCTATGTTTTAGGTTACAAAATGCATAAATACTGAATGTAATTAATTAACAATGACAAGTGAAACATTACAGTGTAAGTACATAAGAGACATCGACGCGGAAACTGTTACCATGAATTGAGCACATTATTCTAGACCGGCCAGCGTAAAAAAAATTTCGTGGGTTATAAAAAAAGAAATCAGCTGTTTCATACAAAAGTACTACACCTCCACCGTCAAAATGTATGGAACAGCTCATTTTTATTATGTCGATGTCCCTTACACCGTGCAGATAAACAATACTCACCTAACAATTTGTTTTTTTTTTATTTTTCAGTGGCTGGTCACCGAGTGCAGTGCTGGACTTCGCAGAAACTCTCATAGAGTCTCCGCGCGTGTGGCAGGGACGAGACAAGACCACGCCCAAGCATTACGTGCCCGATGACACGCTGCGGTTAGATCATCAGCAAGTAAGAAGCTAATTTATTATAGACACATTTGGACTTAGTTCTGCGAAAATGAGCCATCACACAATATTTCACTAATCAAGTTATTAATGCCCTGCTAGATGCCCTGCGGGTGCAATATAATAATAGGTTCAGGGTGCTTTTGAGGTAAATGATAAATGATAAATGATTTATTTTCTGTAAGTAGGTTTGTACAAACACTTTTACATGTCAATCATATTTTTTTAAACTAGATGAGGTCGGCGTTTCCTATCTGACTACTCTGAGAAGAAAGGCCGAAACAAACTCAGAGGTCACAGTCTCTTTTAAAGTCCAGACATAATCTTGGTCAGATCATGTGAAGACCATGTAGATTGGTGTCTGAAATGGTCTTTTGAGTAAAGAACCACACAGATTGAGCGGACCTGTCCAGTCAGTGCACGCATTTGTCAAAAATCGTGCAGCTCAACTCAGAACTTGAGGAGCCTTACGATTCGACGAACAATACCAATGAAAGGACATTTGGGTAGGCCGCATAAATTACTCAAACTGCCAGATCATGATTAAAACTAACTAAGAAGGAAAACAGAAAAAAGAAATGACCCACATAGTCTTCACACTCACAATAATAATAATAATAAAAAATAAGATACTTTACAAAGTAAATATCCATGTCATTGTTTATATAAAATTCATCAATGTCAATGTGTATATAAAAATCCGGACATAATCTTTGATCTTTGAGGACTATGTAGATTTGTGTCTGAAGTGGTCTTTTGAGGAAAGAACCACACAGATTGAGTGGACCTGTGCAGTCAGTGCACGCATTCGTCAGTAACCGTGCAGCTCAACTCAGAACTTAAGGAGCTCAACGATTCGACGAGTAATACCAAGGACAGGACATTTGTGTAGACCGCATAGACCGCTCAAAGTGCCAGACCATGATTAAAACGGAAACCCACATAGTCATCACATTCACAATAATTAAAATAATATAAGACTTCAAACAGTAAATGTTCATGTCATTCTGTATATAAATAGATATTTAGAAAGAGAAAAAACAAAAGTGTAAGTCAGCAAAAAATAAAAAATAAACAACATTCACTGTCTAGACCTATTGGAGCAGCTCAATCCCAAGCTTTTTTGTCCTCAATATAGTCTTTTACAGTATAATAGGCTTTCTGGCATAGTTTTAACTTTATAAAAGATTTGAATTTATTAATGCTTAGTTCTTGAATGTGGCTAGGAAGTTTATTATAAAAACGTATACATTGGCATCTAAACGAGCCACCTATTTTCTTGAGCCTTGTTGTAGGAACAACAAATTTGTGTTTGTTCCTAGTATTTATGTTATGGATATCACTGTATTTTTTAAACAGATTAATATTTTTATGTGCATACAAAAGATTATCATAAATGTACTGAGAAGGCACAGTCATTATATTAATCTCTTTAAACTTGTCTCTGAGGGAGTGTCTAGGACTTAATTTATAAATAGAACGAATTGCCCTTTTTTGTAAAATAAAAATTGTCTGAATATCGGCGGCATTTCCCCACAGCAGAATACCGTATGACATCACACTATGAAAATAACTAAAGTAAACTAAACGGGCTGTCTCTAAATCAGTTAAATCACGAATTTTCCTAACGGCGTATGCTGCAGAGCTAAGCTTTCTTGACAATTTATCTATATGGGGGCCCCATTGAAGCTTGGCATCTAAAGTTATGCCTAAGAATACTGTGGAATTTTCGGGTTTTAACTCTTCACCCTTTATGAGAACACTAGTTTCTACTTGTCTAACATTTGGTATCGTAAACTTAATACATTTCGTTTTTTTTTCGTTAAGAAGTAGATTATTAACATTAAACCAGTTAACTACTTTTGCGAGGGCACTATTTATATTGTCAGTAACCAGCTGCTGACGTTTGAGTTTAAATAAAAGTGAAGTGTCATCTGCAAACAACACTATATCATGTTCATCCTTTATGAGGTAAGGCAAGTCATTGATATAAATAATAAATAAAAATGGTCCAAGTATTGAGCCCTGTGGGACCCCCATTCTTACTACAGATCCGGGTGACCTTTTCCCGTTAACATCAACTCTCTGAATCCTATCACTTAAGTAAGAAGTGAGAAGATCCAGAGAGGCGTTCCGGATTCCGTAGTGGTGAAGTTTCCTGATTAAGGTTTCATGAAGAACACAATCGAATGCCTTTGACAAATCACAAAAAATGCCCAAAGCATCGCATTTGTCCTCCCATGCATTATAAATATGTCCTAAAAGTTCAACTCCGGCATCGGTAGTTGAACGACCCCTTGTAAAACCGAACTGTTTATTATTCAGTAATTTATTGTTATTGAAAAATCTTTGCAATTGATTTAAAATAAGTTTTTCATAAATTTTACTAAAGGTGGGTAGTACGGAAATAGGTCTATAATTAGTAGGGTCTGATGTACTACCCGATTTAAACAACGGTATTATTTTACTGTGTTTCATAAGATCAGGAAACTCACCACATTCAATACAATTATTAAATATATCAGCTAAAGTAGGTGCTACAATGTTTATAATTGTCTTAGCAACATCCACAGAATTGCCCCATAGATCTGCAGTCTTTTTAACATTTAACATGTGAAAAGTTTTAATTATATCTGTACAAGTGACAAATTCGAAGTGAAATTCCGAATCACAAACTGGAACGTTTTCCTTAAGTAAAGACTCTGCAGCAGTGGGTGATGAGCTTAGAGATTTAGTAGTTACCACGGGAATCTCTGTAAAGAAATTTTCAAAGGCCGCGGCGACCTGGGAATCTGATCTAATTACATTGTCATCAATAGCAAGGCTGTAGTCACTACTTCGGTTGCATGACCTTCCTGTTTCGCTATTAATGACATTCCAAGTCATTTTAATAATGTTATTACTATTTTTAATTTTTGAACTCAAATAACGTGACTTGGCCATACTACAGACTGTTTTAAATATTTTAGAATAATTTTTAACATATAAATTAAATTCAGCAGTGTTTATACAAATTCGTTCATCATATAATTCATAAAGTCTTTTTCTACTTTTATGTATACCAATGGTGGCCCAGTCACTGAAGGAAGCGTTACTATTGACTGATAATGTCTTTGGAATGAATGTTTTATCAAATTGTGTGCAATATATATTAAAAAAATCATTATATTGTTTGTTAGGGTCATCATTAGTCAACAAAAGTGGTAATTTTCTTAAGAGTTTAGTTTTAAATGTTTCTAAGCGTTTAGTTGTTTTTGGGTTAACAGTGATATCTTTTTTAAAAACTTTTTTGTTTTGATTTATAATAGTGATCAGCTGTCCGCAATGATCTGAGTCTATTAAATTAATCATTTCTTTGTGATTTGGTATAATGTCTGTATAAATGTTATCTAGGCATGTGGCACTAGTAGGAGTTATTCTAGTGGGCTCCAAAAATAGGTTAGCAAGATTGTATGACTGAAACAAACTTATGATTTTAGTACTTAACCCAGAATTTTCTAACAAATTAACATTGAAATCACCGCAAGTGATGATGGACTTGTTTGTATTACAGATTTTGTGCAACACTTCATCCATAACCTTTTCAAAACAATCATACAATCCTGAAGGAGGTCTGTATACACTTAATATAATGAACTGCTCCAATTCTATACAGGCTATTTCAATTGTCCGCTCAACAGAGAGGCTCACAATGTCCTTTCGGTCCTTAAATTTAAGCTGGTTATGTACTAAAATTAATGAGCCACCATGTATAGCATTTACTCTGCTGAATGAACTAACAACCTGGTGATTACTAAAATTGAACATGAACTGGTGGCTTTTAAGCCAATGTTCTGTCATACAAAGAATATCTACATTGTTACAATTCAGGAATAATTCTACTTCTAAGTCTTTATTTAAAAATCCTTGAATGTTTTGATGCACCAGATTGATACTGTTTAATTTTTTTACACTTTCATTTGAGTTATTTATTGCCTTAGTTACATTTTTGCTAGAGGTTGCCTCTATTGTCCTAATTTCTAATTTAAATGATGATTAATGTCATTAATTTTGAGCAAATTATTGACAGAACAGTTTAAAATGTTTTTGCATTGCTCAAAAGGAGCAATTTGTTTAGCCAAATTTTTGGCTGAAATAGAAAAAAAATATGATAGCGACATAGCTATCTGTCTTTTGAGATAGGTAGAAAGATAGTACATAACACAATTGTATCTATCTTTTGTCAAATATAAATTACTATCAATATAATAGTTAGTGTCAATTAAATCTATTAACTTATCATTATAAGTTAAATTATGCAATGTCATGTTTATTTCATATCTTAATCTATTTTCTTCCTGTGGCAAACTGTTACTGTAAGGGAATGTAAACAACACAATTTTTCTTAAACTAAGGTTGCACAAGGTTCTATGATATTGGAGCAATTCTCCTTTATTTAAATTTCCTCTATTTCCCATAAAAATCAATAAAGTTGTTTCCTGCTTAAAGTTACATTTAATAATTTCTTTCATAATATCAAATAAAGAACAACCAGGCATGCAGTAATTTATTACAGAGTGTCCCGGATATTCATCTTTCAACAAGTGACCTAAGTCCTTTCCAATCTCATCACAAAATAGTACAATATCATTGTTTACAATTTGTTTACACGGTATAAAGGAGCTATTAACAGAAGGAATTGGCAAATCAACACAAGGATCCGGTAATGTGGTATTGCATGTTGACAATGAATGGTCCGGTGTAGGCACATGGGATGGTATTTGACAGCGCTCACAGCTGTTAGTTTGTGAGTTCACCAGCTCATTCATTGCCAACACATATTCCCTCATTAGATCTTCAGAGGTATTATATTTGTTAGTCATTGATCTTAGTTTCTCCTGTAGATGGTCCAGTTGAGATTGCAAGTCCTGTGTGTCAATGTCGTATTTCCTAGTACTTTGCTCCAAATTAAAGGAATACATATCTAACTGTTTAAGTAAATTTAACCTTTCCCTGTTAAGTTTAACATTTTTTATAAAGAACTTTTGTCTTTTTACCATTTTTTGCGTTTTAACAATGTATTTATTAATTTTTATGTATTTTTTAAGTTTGTTTTTACTAGTGACTACCCTCACTGAATTACATGATTTTGATTCATCATCACCTGTCAAATCAATTGTGTAAGTGGGGTTTATGGCAGAAACCATTGACGGGGCAATAGACACCAGCTCATTGAACAGACTTTGATTCAGCGAGGCGGTGATGTTATGATTTGTAGTCTCAAGTTGTGTAATCTGACTTTGAGCCTCATGTAGCTGCTGTTGTAATAAGTGCTTCTGGCTAAGAGCTTGTTCATACTCTATGCTACACTGGCTGAACCCGTCCACAACAACCTGGAGCCTATCCCGGGCTTCTATGGCATCAGTGTATTGAATATATAACTGAGCCATTTCATTTTTCAACTTCCTATTCATTTCATTGGCATCAAAGAGCACTCTCTCATTGTCATCTATTTCCTTAATTAGTTGGTCACAGGACTCCCTTGACGCCTTTAATAGGCTCAAAGCCTCACTAAGTTTGGACTCTTCGAGGCGAGCACGGGCGCTGCGAGTCATAATCATGACGAAGGATAGCTTTTATAAGGAAGAGAAAACAATTTAGAAGAGCTAGGTAGTTGTGACAGCAATTTGAAAGAGGATTAGTGTAAAGGAAAATGAAATTTAATAAAGTAAGAAGTTCTGTAACCAAACCAAACTAAGGTTATGTTTACGTTCAAAGGTCATTGGCATCAACAAGTAGCCGTACTAAAAGTGAACAATGTAATTTATTTTGTAATTAAAGGACGCAAACAAACAAAAGCAAGTAAAATATTAAGTATTGTACCTGATAACAAGATGACAATGCAAAATTCACTTGAGCCGGTAACTGTCACTCATTCACATTGAAATATTTACACTTTTTTTACACTTGGTAAGTGAATCTAATACAAAAAGTTGATTATTATCCTATTTACTTGATGAGTAATTGGAAATAGGCTTGAAAAACATACGAAATTGAATATTTAAGATTAAAATAACAAGAACAAATTCAAATCATATGTTAGCTGTAGTGTTGCCACAGGAAAAAAAAAAAGGTTGCCCCGATTCTGCAGCGCGTCTGGCATGTTTGCTTTAAAGCGACGACTTCTTTGCCATCCGGAGGAAAAAGACCGCATCCTTGATAAGCAGAATGCGGGCTAGCACCAACAGCATTTTGAAAACCCTAGCTGAAAAACACGATGCACCAATATTTAGATACGCTGTCCGGTTGCTCGTGCGGCAGGGTGAATAGAAACTGTTTTTATTTTTGATTATTTTATTTTGATTATTTCTATTATTTTGATTTGATTTTAATTTAATTTAATTACTAACCCTTAGTTGATAAGTTATTGCTGTACTAACCATTGGACCAGTGTTGTCAAATTAATAAATAAATTATTATTATTAACGTCAAACTAATCAGAAAAAAAGATCGGGGTGCGCAGGTCTCGCAACCGGCGTGTACTCGCAACACACGAAAGCCACCAGGAGCTGGCGCGTTAGCTCGGCGGGTCTTAGTGTGTAGACACCCTTACATGTATATACCAGATGATTTTTTTTCCCACCTCAAAATTTTTACAGGGTGTTCTACCTATAAATATGATAAATGATAAATGATAAATGATTTATTTTCTGTAAGTAGGTTTGTACAAACACTTTTACATGTCAATCATATTTTTTTTTAAACTAGATGAGGTCGGCGTTTCCTATCTGACTACTCTGAGAAGAAAGGCCGAAACAAACTCAGAGGTCACAGTCTCTTTTAAAGTCCAGACATAATCTTGGTCAGATCATGTGAAGACCATGTAGATTGGTGTCTGAAATGGTCTTTTGAGTAAAGAACTACACAGATTGAGCGGACCTGTCCAGTCAGTGCACGCATTTGTCAAAAATCGTGCAGCTCAACTCAGAACTTGAGGAGCCTTACGATTCGACGAACAATACCAATGAAAGGACATTTGGGTAGGCCGCATAAATTACTCAAACTGCCAGGTCATGATTAAAACTAACTAAGAAGGAAAACAGAAAAAAGAAATGACCCACATAGTCTTCACACTCACAATAATAATAATAAAAAATAAGATACTTTACAAAGTAAATATCCATGTCATTGTTTATATAATATTCATCAATGTCAATGTGTATATAAAAATCCGGAAATAATCTTTGATCTTTGAGGACTATGTAGATTGGTGTCTGAAGTGGTCTTTTGAGGAAAGAACCACACAGATTGAGTGGACCTGTGCAGTCGGTGCACGCATTCGTCAGTAACCGTGCAGCTCAACTCAGAACTTAAGGAGCTCAACGATTCGACGAGTAATACCAAGGACAGGACATTTGTGTAGACCGCATAAACCACTCAAAGTGCCAGACCATGATTAAAACGGAAACAATGACCCACATAGTCCTCACATTCACAATAATTAAAATAATATAAGACTTTAAACAGTAAATGTTCATGTCATTTTGTATATAAATAGATATTTAGAAAGAGAAAAAAAAAAAAAAAAACAAAAGTGTAAATCAGCAAAAAATAAAAAATAAACAACATTCACTGTCTAGACCTATTGGAGCAGCTCAATCCCAAGCTTTTTTGTCAATATAGTCTTTTACAGTATAATAGGCTTTCTGGCATAGTTTTAGCTTTATAAAAGATTTGAATTTATTAATGCTTAGTTCTTGAATGTGGCTAGGAAGTTTATTATAAAAACGTATACATTGGCATCTAAACGAGCCACCTATTTTCTTGAGCCTTGTTGTAGGAACAACAAATTTGTGTTTGTTCCTAGTATTTATGTTATGGATGTCACTGTATTTTTTAAACAGATTAATATTTTTATGTGCATACAAAAGATTATCATAAATGTACTGAGAAGGCACAGTCATTATATTAATCTCTTTAAACTTGTCTCTGAGGGAGTGTCTGGGACTTTATTTTATAAATGGAACGAATTGCCCTTTTTTGTAAAATAAAAATTGTCTGAATATCGGCGGCATTTCCCCACAACAGAATACCGTATGACATCACACTATGAAAATAACTAAAGTAAACTAAACGGGCTGTCTCTAAATC
>CATIVS010000147.1:0-20278 GCA_949629135.1 Eremobia ochroleuca | reverse complement strand
CGTCGTCAGTGTATTGTCTTACTTTCCTGACGGTGTAGGCAGCTGAACTGAGCCTTCCTGCTAGGCTTGATATAATATGTAGTCCCCACTGAAGTTTGGCATCTACTGTTGTTCCCAGAAAAACTGCTGAGCTCACAGATTCAAGCACCTCTTTATCTAAGACGATGTTGGGTCCTAGATTTCTAACATTCGGTAAGGCGAACTTCACACATGTCGTTTTCTTGGCATTTTGTATGTATATTGTCTACAAATTACTAGTTCGGCCGGTAGTAATATAAATGAAAGTCCAGAGGGTTAGGTAAAACTTGGTGTCTATATTATCGGTAATAACTGCACAATTTTACACTTTTTAAAAACAACTGTCCTACACAAAAGCTTGGAGACGACTGAGGTAGCGGGGGAACTCGCTACAAATCGTAGGCGTCGTCTCTGGTTACAAAAGGTGTGTGTGTCACTACAGAGAACTAGGTTATTTGACGTAAACCAATGCGTAACTATTGAGAGTGCATTGTTTACGTCGTCAAAATCTTGTCTATTCCTGTCTACTTTAAAAATAAGAGACGTATCATCTGCAAACAGTACAACGTCACAGATTCCGTTTAAATAGAATGGTAAATCATTGATATATACTAAGAACAAGAATGGACCCAATATTGAGCCTTGCGGTACACCTAACTGAACTGATAGCTCGGAATATTTCACACCATTAACATCTACACATTGGAACCTATTATGTAAATAAGAATTTATTATATTACATTGAGAGCTTCGTTTTGGACACCGTAATGACGTAGTTTACGCAAAAGCGTGTCATGGTGCACGCAATCAAAGGCTTTGGAAAGATCACAGAAAACTCCGATAGCATTTTGCGAGCTCGCCCATGCGTTAAATATGTGTTTCAGCAAAGATACACCCGCATCTGTAGTCGAACGACCTTTTGTAAAGCCATATTGTTCATTATGAAGGAGGCTATTTAAATTAAAATGTCTTAGCAACTGCTTGAGTAGGTATTCATTTTCAAAATTTTTGCTAAATGTAGGTAAGATGGAAATAGGCCTAAAATTGCCAACGTCGTTTTTATTACCTGATTTAAATAAAGGTATGACTTTACTACTCTTCATGAGGTCAGGAAAAATTCCTAAATCAACACATTTATTAAATGTAACAGCTAGATAGGGGGCTACGGTGTCTATTAATATTACTTAAAAGTTTAATGGAGATGCCCCAGTAGTCACCGGTGTTTTAGACTTAAGTGGGTTAAAAACTTTAACTACATCATGTGGGGTTACATGTTCGAAACTAAATAAGCGACTACATTTAGGTACACTACTGTGCAAAAGGTTTTCAGCTTTAGACGGGGATGAATTTAAGGAGCGAGTCGTAGTTATAGGTATGTTGCCAAAAAACTCATTAAATGCCTCAGCTACGTCAGCGGCTTTATTAACTAATTTACTATCGACCATATTCTCAAGTAATTTTTCGTGTTTAACCGATTTACCCGTTTCATTGTTAATAATTATTTTCCAAATGGTTTTTACTTTATTATTAGAACTAGCATCCGCCCGCAACTTCGTTTGCGTAGAATTCGGAATTCCCGACGTTTAAAAATATATTGCTTACATAATGTGGTTTATGTAATTGGTTTATTTATATATGTATAGAAAGATAGATTAGGTAGGCTTAATACATTCGTGTCTGTGAAACCATGGAAATACACAAAATTTCAACCCAATCGGTCAAGCCGTTTAGTAGTTGACATACCGACAGCAGCGCCACCTACCGGGCCCAATCGTATGTGGTTAAAATAATCCAGGAAACCATCGAAATACCCATATAAAATTTCAACCCAATCGGTTCAGCCATTTAGAAGTTATATCAAAAAGATAAGTACGGAAGGATAATTCATACTACCCGTTGTCCTATTATCCGTTTTCCCGTAGAAATGACGCATTTTCCGGCAGTAAAAAGCCTATGTTCATCAGGGATAATGTCGGCTTCTAATGGTAAAACAATTTTTCAAATCGGTCCAGTAGTTTCGGAGCTTATTTAATAAAATAAAACAATCAAACCTTTCCTCTTTATAATACTCGTATTAGTGTAGATTTTTAATAGCATCGCTTAAAAATTTTGATTTATCAAAAGCACTAATCTTTTTAAATAATTTTGAATAATTTTTGACATAGTCTAGAAAAGGAGTGTCAAACCTGTATTATTTCAAACCATATAACTCGTATAGTCTCGCTCTACTTTTATAAATACCCGGAGTAGCCCATTGGTTAAAGCCAACGGAGGATCCATTAACGTTAACAGTTTTGGTCTTGAAAATAGATTGGTACTCTTTTTGCACAAAATCAAAAAGGGCTTAGGGCACCATAAATTTCATTAGGATTCTCGTGTTCTACTATAGATGGTGTAATTCTATAAGCTACCTATATTATTTTTAAACATTTTGCAACGGGTAGCTGTATAACGCCTGCATTCAATTTTACGCGGCTGTTTATATAATGGCATGGGGAAGCTAGCTAATAAACCACAGTGGTCAGTTAAGACTAATTTATTTTTGGCATCAAAATCACTAAATATATTATCAAGACAAGATGACGAAGATGCCGTGATCCTAGTAGGTTCAAAAAACAAGTAAATTAAATTATAAGACCTAAACAGATCACCTCCAGTCCTGCATGAGCTTTGATCCAAAACAGTTTTGGATCAATCCTTGCTTTGTCGCAGGTTTTCGTGGATTTCGACTACGAGGGGATATAGAGAGCGGTGATTGGTGACCGCTTCCAGCGACGACCTAGAGTCGCTATAAATGCTGAAATTGTGTTTTGGACTACGCATGATTTCCCTTGTGGCCTTGCATATAGCTAGCAGTTCCGCCTGGAAGACGGTACAGTGGGGTGACAGCTTAAGTTTTTGAGCGTGGTTTCGGCAACATTGCTCCAATGAGACAATGGTGCTCCAACCTTGCCCTCGATTTTGCTGCCGTCCGTGTATATCCTCACTGCTTGAGTGCAGTGGTTTTTATGTTGCTCCTGGTCTTCCAGGCATATGAACTGCAGGCTTATGTTTGGCTGGGTGGGGAGTTCCGTCGAACGCGGGACGTCGCTCAATCTCCTTATAATAATAATAAATAATAATAATCTTTATTATTACCAAAAAAGAACACAAATTTTACACATATAGGAACATGGCTATGTGGGCCAGATCATAAGGACCCTGACTTCTAAACTAGGAAAAATCCTGTATCTTAGAAGTCAGTGCACCTTCGAAATTTTATTGACGAAAAAGCCAATACAGTTACAATTACCTGGATAGGACCATGGTAACAAAAAAAAAATAAAAATAAAAAAGTTACAGATCAAAGTAAGCTAATCCAGGGCAAAAATTATTGATAGCGGAAACATAATAAAGAGAGAGGAAAAAAAAAAAAAAAAATACAATAAAACAAAAATAATAAAACAAATAATAAAACAAAAAAGTAATAATAGTTCTGTGTTTGAGGGTGTGTGTGTGATAGATAGTGAGAGTGTGGAATTTAGTGGGGGTGTGCTTATATATAAAAGAGTGATTGTGAGCGTAATATACAACAACTAAAATATGGAGTATATATATATGTATATTAATTTTAACTGTCCATAATGAAATTCAGTCCTTTCGATTGAAATAGCTTCCCATCAAAAGATTCTCCGTCTTGCGATGGTCGAGTTTCAAAAGATATTCTCGTAAGGCAGATTTGAACTGATACTTAGTTGAATGAAAAAATGATGATGATGTTGATGATGAGTTGAATGATCTCCTAATGCTGGCCGAAGTACCCCCTCCTTGTTGTAATTTATATCAAAATGTCGTTTTTTTCGTTTTTGTCGTTTTTTTTATATAGATAAGAGTGATTCAAGAGGAAGGTTTATATGTATAATACATGCATAATATACTTAGTAGAGAAACACTGATAATTTTAGAGCCATTATTTGTCGTAAAAAGTATAGGATAAAAAATCGTTATTGTGGGTTATCCCTAAGAGATAGACATATACCATTGTGAATTTTTTTGTAGACCTTTTTAAGGTGTACAATACTGTAGTACATTATTTTGATCTATCTCGTAGGATTCAGCCAGCGTTTGCAATGTAAACGCAAAAAATGTGTTTATTTACGACATCACATTAGAAACCTCTAAAATTATCAGTGTTTCTCTACTATCCTCTTGAATCACTCTATCTATTAAAAAAAAACCATCAAAATCCGTTGGGTAGTTTCAAGCGCCACCGGCCGACTCCCCGGCCGGTAACGCCCGCATTTTAAATCTGTAATATCTTCGAAAATATTCATTTAAATTACATGCTGTAAAGGGCCATAATAATCTACATGAAATGCACAATGTTTTTAAGGTAGGTACTTAATTGGATAAGGATTAATGCTGTATTGCCTAAAATTGCTTCTTAATTAAGCCATTATTTCTCGTAAAAAGTTATGGATAAAAAATGGTTATTGTGGGTTATCCCTAAGAGATAGACATAAACCATCGCGGATTTTTTTGTAGAGCTTTTTAAGGTGTACAATACTGTAGTACATTATTTTGATCTATCTCGAATGGTTCAGCCAGCGTTTACAGCGTAAGCGCAAAAAAATGTGTTTATTTACGACATCACATTAGAACATGACAAACTTTGGACGGAACAAGGCGAGTGCAGGCAGGCTAAGGAAGCACTTCCCGTAATGGATGGCCGCCTCACGAAACAGGTTCTCCGTCTAACTAAACAAAAGCTGCGTACGGTGACTGCAGCTTTAACTGGCCACGGGTCATTTAATAAACACCTCTTTGTCATAAGAGTAACAGACAGTCCGCTGTGCAAGAGGCAGGCCTGCATGGAGGATGACGAGACAGCGGCACATGTGCTTCTAAGCTGCCCGGTGGTCGCCACTTACAGAGCAAAATACTTCGGTAACCCAGGTACCCTACGTGAGACGGTCAGTAACATCAAGGCGTTGCTGGCCTTCCTTGAGGAGCTGGGGTGGATCGAATGATCGATTTTCCCACCCGTAGGTACGCAAAATACGCGCATTGACGTGGAGTTGCGGACACCAGCCCGTGTTACCTATTACCACATTAGAAACCTCTAAAATTATCAGTGTTTCTCTACTATATTATGCATGTATTATACATATAAACCTTCCTCTTGAATCACTCTACATATTAAAAAAAACCGCATCAAAATCCGTTGTGGAGTTTTAAAGATCTAAGCATATATAGGGACAGACAGACAGGGAAGCGACTTTGATTTATACTATGTAGTGAAGAGTGAGGTGTTCAAACATTTCAACGAATTTAAATAAATGGTGGAAAAACAGAAGAATGACAATATAGGACAGTAGA
This sequence comes from Eremobia ochroleuca, assembly GCA_949629135.1. Classification (NCBI taxonomy): domain Eukaryota; kingdom Metazoa; phylum Arthropoda; class Insecta; order Lepidoptera; family Noctuidae; genus Eremobia; species Eremobia ochroleuca. Next base: position 14,902 of record CATIVS010000147.1, on the reverse strand, counting down.
GGACAGATAATGGTGGAGAGTTTTGTTCGAATATGATGGAAGATTTCTTGAAAGCATTAGCATTTTACACCAAAAGACAAACCCCTACACACCAGAACAAAATGGAATGTCTGAGCGAAACAATGGAACAATAATTGTTGAAAGAGCGCGATGTTTGTTGTTCGATGCTAAGTTAAAAAAGGAGTTTTGGGCGGAGGCAGTATCCACAGCCGTCTACTTGAAACATTGTTCTATAGCAGCAGGTCTGAACAACAAAACGCCATATGATAGATAGATAGATAGATATATAAATCATTTATTTGGCGCACACAAAAGACAGCACAACACACAAAAGTACAATAAGATGATAACTAGTTACATCAATTAAATAGATAAAAACAAGTTGCCGATATAAAAAAAAAAAAATCACACACATCGAAATAAAAATGACACTGTGACAAATCACGTAAATACACAGTGCGGTGTGTGTCTCAAGGTTGTGCCAAATGGGAGTCCAGCTCGACATGTGTCAGGCAAATATACCTGACGCTGATATTCTGCTGGATCCCTGCAGTGACACACGGACGTTAAGCAGACGAGATAAGTTGTTGTTGTGCCAGCGTTATGAGTGAAATTATGTAAGTATACCCAACAATTTAATTATGTAGGTATTCTATAGTAAAGTTTTGCATTGTGAAACATTCTTGTGCGTAGGTGTATTATTATATATTGTATTTTGATTATATGCAGATATAATGTGAATGTAATAATATTGTAATTATAGAAGCGTAGGTGCGAATAAAATAAACCGAATGATTTGGCTAGAGTAAAATTAAATACGTATACTAAAAAATATTAATAAATATATATTTTTTTTTAAAATAAATATAGGTAAATAACGTCTAAGTATTATAACTAATATAACTATTTTCCAACAAAGGATCCACAAACTACTCAATTACTATACCTTTGTTCACAGGTTGTGACCACTTCATACGCTAAATAATACCACTCTTGTGCTCAAATTTCGCTCAGATTCGGTTAGGTCAAATTCGGTTAGGTTAGGTTAGGTTTGTCGTTTCGTGCGACGCAGGTGCTCTCGGGGCATGGTTGCTTCGGGAAGTACCTGTGTCGCATAAACAGGGAGCCGGACGCCCGGTGTCACCACTGCGTCGACTGCCGGGAGGACACGGCGCGGCACACGCTGGCAGAGTGTGCCGCTTGGGAGGAGCCACGCCGTGCCCTCATCTCAGGAGTAGGCAGTGACCTATCGCTGCCGGCCGTGGTCGAGTCTATGGTCGGCAGCGAGGAGTCCTGGGACGCGGTGGTTTCCTTCTGCGAAACAGTCGTCTCGCAGAAGGAGGCTGCGGAAAGGGAGAGGGAGATCTCGTCCCCTCACCCCGCCCGCAGCAGGTGCATCGGGCGTCGGCGGAGGGCGGACAACGCCCTCTTCCAGCCCCCCTAAATGGGCCCAGGGGCGACGGACTTGGGGACGTCCGTCGCCCCCCACACATCTGGACCCGAGGCGGCGGCGCGTAGTGTTCCACGCGCGCCCCTCTTAGACGTCGCGGGGGGAGTTTAACACCTCACTCCCCCCCCTGACACGAGGAGAGGCCCGCAGGAGCGGGCCAGCACCAGCCGGGGGTTGCGGAAGTATCGTTCGTTCCCGCGACCCCCGGCGTAGGTGAGAGAGGGAACACCGGGGTGGTTTTTAGTCAGTAAGAGTCTGACAGACCCCGCCGCCCGCCCCAGGGCGGCGGACATCCATGAGGATTTTCCACCCCGAAACAAAAAAAAAAAAAAAAAAGGTTAGGTTAGGTTCGTCCATGGCCTCGGATTGCTGTCGAGTCCACCATGAAGTACCTGGGATTGGTGCTCGACAGCCGGTGGAATTTCGAGCCCCACTTCCGGCGGCTGGCGCCCAAGTTGTTGGGCGCTGCTGGGGCGCTGTCAACGCTGCTTCCCAATTTGGGGGGCCCGAGCGCCGCCTGTAGGCGGCTCTACGTGGGGATCGTGCGATCCATGGCCCTGTACGGGGCCCCGGTGTGGGCCTCTGACCTGACGGCCGGCAGTATCGCAGTCCTGCGGAAACCGCAAAGAGCGATGGCCGTCAGAGTCATCAGGGGGTATCGCACGATCTCCTACGAGGCGGCTTGTGCACTGGCCGGATCCCCGCCCTGGGACCTCGAGGCGAAAGTACTCGCGTCGCTGTATCGGTGGCGCGAGGAAATGAGGGCGCGGGGCGAGCGACCGATGCAGCGACACTGGGAGCTGCGTCGGTCTCAGCTCCGCGAGGTCCTGGTGGCGGAATGGCGGGACAGGCTTTTGCGCCCTACCGCCGGCCTCGTCACCATCGAGGCGGTCCGGCCGGTGCTCGAGCGCTGGCTCGGGAGGAGGCACGGCTCCCTGTCATTTCGTGCGACGCAGGTGCTCTCGGGGCATGGTTGCTTCGGGAAGTACCTGTGTCGCATAAACAGGGAGCCGGACGCCCGGTGTCACCACTGCGTCGACTGCCGGGAGGACACGGCGCGGCACACGCTGGCAGAGTGTGCCGCTTGGGAGGAGCCACGCCGTGCCCTCATCTCAGGAGTAGGCAGTGACCTATCGCTGCCGGCCGTGGTCGAGTCTATGGTCGGTAGCGAGGAGTCCTGGGACGCGGTGGTTTCCTTCTGCGAAACAGTCGTCTCGCAGAAGGAAGCTGCGGAAAGGGAGAGGGAGATCTCGTCCCCTCACCCCGCCCGCAGCAGGCGCACCGGGCGTCGGCGGAGGGCGGACAACGCCCTCTTCCAGCCCCCCTAAATGGGTCCAGGGGCGACGGACTTGGGGACGTCCGTCGCCCCCCACACATCTGGACCCGAGGCGGCGGCGCGTAGTGTTCCACGCGCGCCCCTCTTAGACGTCGCGGGGGGAGTTTAACACCTCACTCCCCCCCCCTGACACGAGGAGAGGCCCGCAGGAGCGGGCCAGCACCAGCCGGGGGTTGCGGAAGTATCGTTCGTTCCCGCGACCCCCGGCGTAGGTGAGAGAGGGAACACCGGGGTGGTTTTTAGTCAGTAAGAGTCTGACAGACCCCGCCGCCCGCCCCAGGGCGGCGGACATCCATGAGGATTTTCCACCCCGAAACAAAAAAAAAAAAAAAAAAAAAAAAGGTTCGTCCATGGCGGGACAGGCTTTCACGCCCTACCGCCGGCCTCGACACCATCGAGGCGGTCCGGCCGGTGCTCGAGCGCTGGCTCGGGAGGAGGCACGGCTCCCTGTCGTTTCGTGCGACGCAGGTGCTCTCGGGGCATGGTTGCTTCGGGAAGTACCTGTGTCGCATAAACAGGGAGCCGGACGCCCGGTGTCACCACTGCGTCGACTGCCGGGAGGACACGGCGCGGCACACGCTGGCAGAGTGTGCCGCTTGGGAGGAGCCGCGCCGTGCTCTCATCTCAGGAGTAGGCAGTGACCTATCGCTGCCGGCCGTGGTGGAGTCTATGGTCGGCAGCGAGGAGTCCTGGGACGCGGTGGTTTCCTTCTGCGAAACAGTCGTCTCGCAGAAGGAGGCTGCGGAAAGGGAGAGGGAGATCTCATCCCCTCACCCCGCCCGCAGCAGGCGCACCGGGCGTAGGCGGAGGGCGGACAACGCCCTCTTCCAGCCCCCATAAATGGGTCCAGGGGCGACGGACTTGGGGACGTCCGTCGCCCCCCACACATCAGGACCCGAGGCGGCGGCGCGTAGTGTTCCACGCGCGCCCCTCTTAGACGTCGCGGGGGGAGTTTAACACCTCACTCCCCCCCCTGACACGAGGAGAGGCCCGCAGGAGCGGGCCAGCACCAGCCGGGGGTTGCGGAAGTATCGTTCGTTCCCGCGACCCCCGGCGTAGGTGAGAGAGGGAACACCGGGGTGGTTTTTAGTCAGTAAGAGTCTGACAGACCCCGCCGCCCGCCCCAGGGCGGCGGACATCCATGAGGATTTTCCACCCCGAAACAAAAAAAAAAAAAAGGTTGCCGGATCCCCGCCCTGGGACCTCGAGGCGAAAGTACTCGCGTCACTGTATCGGTGGCGCGAGGAAATGAGGGCGCGGGGCGAGCGACCGATGCAGCGACACTGGGAGCTGCGTCGGTCTCAGCTCCGCGAGGTCCTGGTGGCGGAATGGCGGGACAGGCTTTTGCGCCCTACCGCCGGCCTCGTCACCATCGAGGCGGTCCGGCCGGTGCTCGAGCGCTGGCTCGGGAGGAGGCACGGCTCCCTGTCGTTTCGTGCGACGCAGGTGCTCTCGGGGCATGGTTGCTTCGGGAAGTACCTGTGTCGCATAAACAGGGAGCCGGACGCCCGGTGTCACCACTGCGTCGACTGCCGGGAGGACACGGCGCGGCACACGCTGGCAGAGTGTGCCGCTTGGGAGGAGCCGCGCCGTGCCCTCATCTCAGGAGTAGGCAGTGACCTATCGCTGCCGGCCGTGGTCGAGTCTATGGTCGGCGGCGAGGAGTCCTGGGACGCGGTGGTTTCCTTCTGCGAAACAGTCGTCTCGCAGAAGGAGGCTGCGGAAAGGGAGAGGGAGATCTCGTCCCCTCACCCCGCCCGCAGCAGGCGCACCGGGCGTCGGCGGAGGGCGGACAACGCCCTCTTCCAGCCCCCATAAATGGGTCCAGGGGCGACGGACTTGGGGACGTCCGTCGCCCCCCACACATCTGGACCCGAGGCGGCGGCGCGTAGTGTTCCACGCGCGCCCCTCTTAGACGTCGCGGGGGGAGTTTAACACCTCACTCCCCCCCTGACACGAGGAGAGGCCCGCTGGAGCGGGCCAGCACCAGCCGGGGGTTGCGGAAGTATCGTTCGTTCCCGCGACCCCCGGCGTAGGTGAGAGAGGGAACACCGGGGTGGTTTTTAGTCAGTAAGAGTCTGACAGACCCCGCCGCCCGCCCCAGGGCGGCGGACATCCATGAGGATTTTCCACCCCGAAACAAAAAAAAAAAAAAAAAAAAAAGGTTTTTTTTTTTTTTTTTTTTTTTTTTTAAAATGAAACTATTTCCGCGGACTTGGTGGTCCGCGCCCTTATTTATTGGTTTTATTTGGTTATTTTTATTTTCTATACATAGGATACAATTTTCTTCCTCCTCTCTTCGAACACCTTATCATCTAGTTTTAGTATGGAATAACTTTAAAACTATGTGAGTCCATCTTAGTTTGATATATATGTATACGTAATATTTTTTTTTTTTTTTTTTTTTTTTTTTTTTTTTTTTTTTTTGGATTTATTGTTATTAGTAGTACATGCTCAATTTTGATTACAAGACGCATTGTTTGTCTTATATGCTTATTGCTATATCTTATTGTTATTTCTATATTTGACAATACTAATTAGGTTTTACAATTTTTTATTTATGCACACATCAATATTTTACACATTACAGTTTATTTCATTTTACATTTCATTACAACTTATTCTAATTACTATTTTACATTTTATTAGTTTGATTAGTTTTACATTTTTTAACAACTTATTCTAATGTTTTATTGTACATGGTTACAGTGGATTAGTTTCGGGTTGGGTTGGGTTGAGTTTCGGGCTTGGATGGGACTTGTTAGGTGTTAGTATTTTGGTGGGGTTTGCTGACCAGGGACTTCGCTAGCCCGAGCAGAGCTGCAACGACTACTGCGTCTCGGTGCTGCATGGCCATCTTGAGGTTGTATTCGATGACCGTTTTAGTCGCCGCACCCATCGCTCTCCTTATGAGACGGCCTGTGGCGTCGTCGGCGTCATCTGAGTAATAGACGCAACTGACTGTGTGTCTCGACACCGCCACTACCGCGTGGGAGATGCTGTCGTGGATTTTGAGCCTCCTGGACTTTGTGTTTATTATGATGACGCTATCGGAGGTCAGTCCCTGAGCCTCGTGTATGGTCAGCGTGCGCGACCCTTCGCCGGACCCATATCCCTGCTTCATAAGTGAGGCTTTCTCCTCCTGCGTATGAACCAGGAACAGGGTGTTTTGGGCGGTGCTCGGTATTTGCGCTCCTGCATAACCTGTCACCCTCAGAGAGTGGACCCGCGCCAGCGACGTCTTGGAGGAGTATATACCGGAGTATATCTCGCTCAGTGCAAACGCTACGTCCATGGGATTGCGGTGTGTACAGAGCAACTCCTGGGTGATGCCGGCCACCGAGTCTGGACGGGTATACCTTAACTCGAATAGGTTCTGTCTGTCCAGAAATGGAAGCTGGTTTACGTCTCCGATGAGGACAATCTCGCTTGCCCCTGACAACTTCACTGCCATAACTATGGCCCCAAAATGGTTCATAAGGGCTTCGTCTACCGTAAGACGGTAGCATTTCTCCTGTTGTCTGAACCCGTTTGCTAAGATTGAGGCCATAGTGCGCACCTTTGTCTTGACACGATCTCCTAAGCGGTGCGCAAGCTTCTCCCTGAGATCTTTGGCTGCTTCGGTTGTCGTAGTGGCGATGACGTCCTTGTCCTCATCGAAGTGTTTGACCACCCACGTTGTCTTTCCGCATCCCGGAACCCCGTTTACCCATCTGATATTGGGTACCGCCCAACTTTCCTGCGATGCCGGAACGTCTGAGGACCCCAGAATGGTCTGTGCCATTTCTAGGATCTGGTCGTCCGGCATGATTTTGGTACATTTGGCGGTAACCACTATCGGATCGTCGTCTGGAACCCTGAATTTCAGTTTGCCCGAGCGCTCCGTTTCCTCTGTGTCCAGGGCCACGAACCCACTGTTCGCGCTATAGGCTACCATGTACGACCCCGTCATTTCTCCTGTGATGACTTGAGATGTGACGTTGTTGTACACCGCTGCCTCAGATTCCTTGAGCAGTACCCGCAGCAGTCCTTCTGAGTCTCTGTGGAAGGTCTGCAGGATTTTTCTGCATGTCGCGAGATTGACCTCTCTGGTCGCTCTCACGATTGCTACGTACTCAAGGAATGCGCTCTTCACGTGGTCTGTGGTGCCCGAACTTACTGCGAGGGTCGGTGGGCTGACTTGCCCTTTGTCGGCTCTGGTTGGAATGGGCTTTTTTGGGGTAGGTTCTTTGGCCTTTCTTTTAAAGAACCTTTCCACTGCTGCTTCCTGCTTTTGGGATGTTGATGCTCGGCTGGTTCCCGGGAGCAGTGCACTGAGGTAAGTGCCAAAGGCTTTTAGGCGACTCCTCGTACGGGCCCGGCCCTCTGGACTGGTCGTTGTGCCCTGCTCCTTTGCAGCTTTCTCGGCATCTGCCTTCTGCTGTGCCCTCTCGGATCCGCTTTGTGTGATCGGGTTCTTTGTGGGGCTCGTCGCTCCGGCTGCAAGCCGTCTAGGGGCTTTGAGGAAACTCAAGTTTTCCCCTCTGTCCTCGTAGACGACCACCTCATGTTGTTCTGAGGCTTTCAGACAGCCGAAACGGTCTGCGACGTCCCCTCTTTCTCCCTCGATCATCATCGCGTCGATACTTATAGTACGGGCTGTGACTGCCGCGTACTCTCCTGCCTCCCTGATCTTTTGGAGTAACGAGCTGGCTTGGGCAAATGGAGTCTCCTCTCCCCACTCGAATATTGCGATCGTCTTTCCCTTGGATCGCAGTAGACGGCATCGGTGAGTGGCTACTTCCACTTGTGGCAGCGCTGCGTATTTACTGCCTTTCATGCTCGTTTTGGTGGTACTTCCATTGATCAGGGCGGCAAGGCCTGGCGAGATTGGTATTCGGGCTCTAGCTCGGCTTGATCCTATGCAGAAGCTTATGCCCAACTTTTCCCCTTCTCTGTTCATGAACAGAGCGACTCCTCGCAGTCTGAGGCTTGGAACTCCGTCTCCTCCGCATTCCAGGAGTCTTCTGATGGTCATGGTGCTGGGGGGCGCTGGTTGAGGGTGGGCTTCTGCAGTTGCTGCTGCTAACGCCGGTGCCGATCGTGGGTTGTTGTTTATGTATGTTGGTTGTGTTGTGGTGAGTGTTGTGTTTTGTGTAGTTATTGTTTGTGTAGTGATTGTTGTTGTTGGTGTGGTCGTGGATGTTGTGACTGATTGTGTGGAGGGTTGACGGTTTCGACTATGCAAGGGTACGTCCGTTTTGTTGACCCCTGCCGCAGTCACAGGGACTTTGCTCGCGAATGCCAAGAATGGTGTCCTGGTAGCCGGTCTCCCCATGATGGTGTGGAGTGTGGACTGGCTTAGCTGGCTTCCTATTTTTACTTCCAGCTCCATTCTGTCATGCTCGAATCTTGGGCATTCGAAGAGCAGGTGCCAGACCGTTTCTTCGCAACTGGGGTCACAGACGCACGAGGGACTGTCTTTGAGATGGAAGCGGTGGAGATACGCTGAGAATCCTCCGTGTCCTGTCAGAACCTGTACATGGACCGGTGTGAGGACTACATCTCTAAGTGTTCTTTTCGCCGCCAGGACGTCTGGGAAGAACACTTTTGTGACCGCTCCTGTACTTGAGGACTCGTACCGCGCTTGCCACTTCCTTACAGTCTCCTCCCGTATCTTCCTCCTCACGAACGATACGGGGACCTTGTGATAGTCTGGTGTTGTTGTTAATGATTTTAGTGCCGCCTCCTTGGCCAGTTCGTCCGCCCTCTCATTCCCGGCGGTTCCCGCGTGGGCCTTGAGCCAGAAGAACCTCACTTCCCTGCCTTCCTCTCTGACCTCCCGGACGTATCTCTTGATCTGAAGTGCCAGGTGGTGAGTGACAGACGGTCTCCTCAGCAGGTCGAGTGACGATCTTGAGTCACTCAAAATGCTTACTGAGGCCACCCTGGATTCTCTTGCCATCCTGGCAGCTCTGAAGAGAGCGTACATTTCTGATTGGAAGACCGTGTTGTGAGGCTCTAGGCCGAAGGAATCGAACTGTGACTCCCTGCCATTCTCCCACCAAGTTAAGGCAGCTCCGACTTTCCCCTCTATCTTGCTGCCGTCGGTGAATATTTGGGGGCCGATTACTCGATGGGTTTCCAGGGTTTCGGGAGTCAAGTCCTCTAGGCGCGCGTACTCAGTTGTTATGAGTTGCGCTGGGTGGGGTTTTTGGGAGTGGTGCACGTCACACTCCAGTTCGCGACCCTGCGGTATGTGCTCTTGGGAATGTCCCTTTTTGATCCTGAAAAGGGTTGCGGCCTCGATTACCCGGAGATCTAGGGGGAGTTGACCCGACAAGACGAGTGCCGATGTTAGAGACACCGTGCGGTATGCTTTGCAGATCTTTTGCGCGAAACCCCTCTGCAGTGAGTCAAACTGATTTCTTGTCATCAGTTTCTCGGCTGCAGGGGCCCACGCACTCGCTGCATACATCACGATGGGCTCTATCACCGACACGTATATTGTCCTAATTATTTCTCTGTTGAGACCCCAAGTCACCTTCGCCGCGCATGCCAGCTGCTTGTAGATGTCTGCGGCCTTTTTACAGGTCGCAGACACGTGCGCGTTGAAAGTGAGTTTGGAGTCTATTGTGAGACCTAGCAGCTTGACCTCTTCGACCAGGTTCAGCCGCGTGCCCGCCATGTACAGTACCGGAGTGTCGTACTTGAGCTTTCTCGTTAACACCATCGCATTGGTCTTGTGCGCGGCGAAACGAAGCTTATTATGGACGCCCCACTCCGATACTATATCTAGCGTGCTGTTGGCCGATTGCTGCAGGGGACCGGCTGTATGGTCCGAGAAAACTAGGACAACGTCGTCTGCGAAGGCTTGGCAGTAGACCCCTATACTAGCCATCTTTTGAAGGAGCGAGTCTAGGATGAGGTTCCAAAACGTCGGTCCGGCAATTGAGCCCTGGACGCATCCTTTCGTGGTACCCTTCTCACTAGTCGCTCTGGCGTAGTTGACCCTGATGTTCCGGTCTTCCAGGTATGAGCCGACGAGGGTGTAGATGTTGGTGGGGCAGTTCTTAACTACCATCTGTTTCTTTAGTGCTGGCCACCACGCGTTGTCGAAGGCCCCCTCTATGTCCAATGATATCAAAAGCACGATCTTTTTGGCTTTGATTTCGGCTCGTATGTGGCCCATCAGAGCATAGAGGGCGTCCTCGGTCCCGCGCTGCGGCATGAAACCGTATTGGTTTGTGTTGAGTGTCGGGAGGAAGTGCCACTGCAGTCTACCGACTAGGAGTTTCTCGACGATCTTTCCTAGGACCGAGAGTAGACCTATTGGCCTGTACGACTTTGGGCTGGTATAGTCGTCCTTTCCTGGCTTGCGGAGGATGCACACGTGGGCGACCTTCCACTGCTTCGGAAAGTGTGACAGCGACAAGCACCTGTTGGCTATCGCTAAGAACACTTCCCTATCGCAGTTTATTGCCGCAGTGCAGATGTCTGCCGTTAGTCCATCCGGACCGGGTGCTTTTTTGGGATTTTGGTTCTGGAGAACCATTTCCAGTTCCGCGGTCGTGAATGGTGGATCGTCGGCAGACAGTCCTTGTGGGGTTTTCTCCTCCGCTAGCCTCCTTAGAGCCGTGTGGTATGGCTGTTCGGCATCCGTTGAGTCGTCGGGGTAGAAGGTTTTTGCCAGAAGATCCGCTGATTGGTCTGGGCTGAGCGTTTCGCCCGCGGTGTTTCTTAGGAGCGTGTCGTCCTGTCTTCTGGCTGTCTTCCTTAGTACCCTGTAGATCCCGTCCCACATGCTCTCTCGGTCCTGCTTCGAGCAAAACTCCTTCCAGCCTGCGGTGGCTGCTTCCGTTGCCGCTGTGGTGTAGGCGGTTTTGGCCAGCACGTACTCCTGGATGGTGAAGTGTCTCCGACTTGCGGCTGCGTTTCGGATCCTTCTCTTCTTGGTCAATGCGTCTTTTTTGAGACGGTCTAGAGAAGGACTCCACCATGGGGGCTTGGCGTTATGTCTGGGCGGGCCCAGTTTTGGGATCGCTTCCTCGCATGAGCGGTGGATGTTTTGGGTGTAAACTGTGATAATGGATTCCAGGTCCTCTGGGTTTGAGACACTCGAGACTCTATGTGGTGTTATTTGGTGTTCCGCCAGGCTGGTCTTGAAATGCGTGCTGAAGTCGGACCACTTTGCCTTCTTGGTGTTGTAGATACGCGTCGAAATGGGCCTTAGGGGTTCCAAGGCCTTCTCTAAGCGCATCGAGAAGGTTATCGCGTTGTGGTCTGAAGTCGTTAGACTTCTATCGACACGCCACTCTTCGACCTTGCCTAGCAGTGACAGGCTGCATACCGTCACATCGACGATACTCGTACACCACCTGTCTCCTCTGTAGGTCTCGAATGTCGGTGTTTGACCCGTATTGAGGATGTGGAGATCCCGCTCGTCCAGGAAAGCGTTGTACGCCGCCCCGCGATGGTTTTCGGAGACACTTCCCCACCACTGGCTCCAGGCGTTAATATCTCCTCCCACTATGATGTTATTTGTGTTAAGTTTTTGTATTACTGTGTGTGTCTCGGAAAGGTAGGGCTCGAGTTCTTGATCACCCTCAAAATAGACCGACAGCACCCCAAAGCTGAGCTGTCCTGCCTTCAGCAAGACGGCGGCGATGTTCTTTGTCACAAGCTGGGGATCGTGGATGACCTCCAGGTTGCCACCGAAAACAACGATCGCCGCCTTTACTGGTTTCTGGCGGTTGAGGCTGCACTGGATGACTTGCGTGCCGGGGCTTTGTTTCATCACACCTGTTCTTCCTACATAGGGCTCTTGAACAAGTGCTACTGAAATTCCCCTTTCCTGAGCCTTCAGATGGAGTTCCTGTGTTGCCAGCTTTGAGCGCTGAAGATTAACTTGCACGAATTGTAATCTTGCTGTCGGTCTGGTTGCGATTCTGGGGGTGACTGTTTGGTGTGTTGTTGATTCTGTTGGTGTGTTCTCGTGGTCGCCTTTAGCAGTAGGAAATGCGCGACCTTGCTATTCCATCCCACTTTTGGTGTTCCTGGCAGTCTTCGCTGAACGCTGTATGTGCCAGGTCGCTGGCCGACCCGTGTGCTGTCTTGCAGTTTATGCATGTGGGCGGTTTGCCGTCCGCTCGTGTGAGGCAGTCCCTTATATTATGTGCTCCGCTGCAATAGCCGCAGGCTTCTTTGGCGGCCTTGCATATGGACTTGTTATGTCCATATCCAAGGCACTTTGTGCACTGTACTAGCGGGGACTGATCCTCAATTGAGCATCGCTTGATGCCCACATGTACCTTCTGAACTGCCGTGAAGCACTTCCAGAGCTCCGGAGAGAGCTCCAGGACAGGGTGGCACTCGTGGGGGTTCCTCGCGCGCTTCCTGTATCGCATCCTTAGTGTCTGTCCTTCCACAGCGACGTTCTGCAGAAGGTGTTTGTTCTGCGCCTTTAGGAGATCGACGATCTCCCCGTCGCTGTAGCTGGACAGCACTCCCTTGATGCAGACCAGCGGGTTTTGAGGCTTCGGCTCTTGGACCTTGAGCCCTGCGTTCGACCGGACTTGGTCTCTTATTATGTTCAAGTCCGTTTTGGAAGCGCATCTGAGGACCACTTTCTGGTTCCGCGCTTTCCTCACCGTGTCGACCCGGGCTCCTGTCGTTTTAAGGTCCAGGGCGGTCCTGATCCTCTCGATGACGTTCTCCCCGGTGTGTTGGGGGTTCGTCGACGAGACGATCAGGGTGTGATTTGGTTGTGTGGGTGGTTTTGGGGGCTTTGGTGTACTGGCGACCTGTGCTAAGGTTTTTGGACCCAGTTGTTGTTGCGGCGGTCTGTCCGCTTTGCCCAGGTCCGCTACCCCCTTTTGTATGACTTTTAAGGTTTCTTTTACCTCCCCGACTGCGAGTTCCGCCTCCAGATTCAGTGCCGGGGGCGCCTGAATTTGTGGCTCTTTGTCTCGCAGTACGCGGAGGTCTGCCGACACGATCTCCAGCCTCTCCGAGATTGGTTGCAGGTGTTTGCTGATATTGATTGGTTGCGGTGGTGGCGGAGGGGAGGCTACAGGCCTGTCCGCGATTGCCTGGATTTGGCCCTTGAGTGCTTCGAAGGCCTCCTCAAATTGTGAGGTGGTGAGTAGGATGTCTGTGTTACGGCTGCTCGGGTCCGGGTCTGTGTTGTTGTCGGCTGGCCTGATGAGATCTTCTTTCAGCCTGTCCATAGCCTTCCGGAGCGCGTCTAGCTGGTTGGAGACGCTGGTGACAGTCTTGTCTAGGCGTGAAAGGCTGGCCCCCATTGTCTCCCATTTTGGATCCCCCGGGGCTCTTGCGCCTTCCTGCCTAGTCCTTTCGTGCTCCTTCTGGTTTCTGGAGCTGGCGTTATTGATCTCCTCTTTGACCTCCTTGATGTTTTTGAAGGCCTCTAGAGTTTCGTGGCCCAGCCATTCCCGGATCCCTTTAGACTCCTTTTTTGTTTCAGAGACGTCCGTTCTCATCAGGGAGAGCTCGACCTTCAGTGCCATCAACTCTCGAGTGTGGGCTCTCTCGACGCGCACAAGCTCTTGAGCGTGTCGAGAGCGCTCCTTCTCGAGGTTATATTTGTGGCGCGCTCTCGAGTCTGCCAGTGATAGGGCCGTCTCGTACAGTCCTTGTAGACACTCATGGGCTGTGGCCTTGCACTCCCTCTTCATATTTCCGGCTGCCTCCAATGCGTCCTTGCCTTTCTGGAGTAGGTCGTTCGCCTCTCTGGTGGCCAGGTCCATCTCCACCCCTGTGCCCCTTCTCGGGGTTCTGTAGAGTAGACTCGGCCGTCCACTCGCGGGGCAGTCGGCCTGACTCACTGTCGAGGCAACCGAGCTCTCCTCGTCCGAGATGATGTGGTGAGGAGGGGAAATGCCACATTGCTCCCAGTTTATAACTGCCTCTGATGCTCCCACACTGTCCCCCGTCTGGGACGTCTCAGGCGCCGAAGGCAGCGGCGGAACCGTGCCCGTGACATCTGGCTCCGACGCTGCCCTCGGCGCCTGGGACTTCTGCGATGGGCGCGCCGACTTCTCCGAGACCACAGACTTTGCCGTGTTCTTCAATACCTTTTCCCTGAGGGACTTCGGGGCTTTTACGGCCTCCGTGGTCAGTTTTCGGGATGTGGTGGAGTGGTAAGAGGACATTTTAGAGAGGTTATTAGTAGGTAGGTAGTATTAGTATTAGAGTAGGTATGTAAAGTACAGTTTGGGAGTTATGTTTCTTAAGCTAGATTATTTAAGATACTTAAAAATAATGTTTTTTTTTTTTTTTTTTGTTTTTCTTTGTGATGAGTAGTTATGCTTTTTATACCTGTTTTGTGGTTATGGCGTATACGTATTTCCTTTTTTTTTTTTTTTTTTTTTTTTTTTTTTTTTTTTTTTTTTTTTTTTTTTTCCTATTCTAAGATGGACTCACGGATGATGGAGGATCCGCTGATGGTCTGCTGTCCGATGAGGAGTCCGATAATTGCTGGGGCTCCGATGTTCTGAGCCCGGTGAGTACGCTGATGGTGGTCCTCAGTGGAATTCTGTGGTCTTGTGGTCTGGAGTAGATGGGTGGTTGATGGTGGGCGATGGTGGGTTGTGTCTGGTGCTTTTGGGTTTTCTGTCGGGGCCAAGTTGTAGAGCTCTTCGCGCCCTTTAAAATGAGCCCAAACTCGACTTCCTAGCTCCAAGGGGCCCGAAGTTAGACCGCGGGGGGGTGAGGTAACCCTGAAGGGGGAGGGGGGGGGGAAGGTTTCGTGGGGAGTCGAGGGGGGGGGTGAGGGGGGGGGGAGGTTTCGTGGGGAGTCGAGGGGGGGTGAGGGGGGTGGGGGAGGGGGAGGAAGTTTCGCGGGGAGTCAAAGGGGGTGAGGGGGTGAGGGGGGAGGTTTCGTGAGGTGTTGAACGGGGTGAGGGGGTGAGGGGGGAGACTGGGTGAGCGGGGGTGGGGGTAGGATGAGCGGGGTGAAGGGGGGAGCGCAGGAAAGCGGGGAGGGGAGGGGGTTAGTGCTCAGGGGGGAGGGGTACCCTTACTTGGGTCTTAGGAGGGGGGGGGGGGGGTGTAGGTAAGGGGGAGGGGTGCGATGGGGGGGGTGTAGGTAAGGGGGGCGGGGGGAGGGGCTTGAT
>CATIVS010000146.1:0-19763 GCA_949629135.1 Eremobia ochroleuca | reverse complement strand
GAAACCCAAATCTATATATATATATATATATATATATATATATATATATATATATATATAATATATATAATGGAGGTGTGTGTCCCTGTTTGTATGTCGCAATAGGTACAAGGCTCCCATCGTGCACTATGGTTGCAAGTTGATACCTATAAGGGTGTAGAAGATACGGGGGGGTTGAAACATGTGATTTCTAAAAATGTGTGATTATCATTATCATCTGCCTAGACTTTTCCCAACTATGTTGGGGTCGGCTTCTCGGCTTCCAGTTTTTTTGTTTCAGTATTTTACATGGAGCGACTGCCTATCTGACCTCCACAACAAAGTTACTGGGTAATACGATACCACTAGCCACTAGGTAAGACTGGTTGTCAGACTTTCGGGCTTCTGACTACCCGTAACGACTGTCAAAGATCTACGAATGACAGCCGGGACCAACGGAGGCACGGTCCTTCCGTGCCTCGGAAAGCACGTTAAGCCGGTATGTAAAGATGGTCACCCATCCACAGACCAACCGCGGCGAGCGTAACCTGTGCGGTTGTTATTATTTAGCCACGGGCCTCTCAATTATCATCAATAAAAATGTTTAGTACCTATATATTAAAAAAATAATGAAGTAAGTAGTGATAGATTATTAACATAAACAAAATAACTATACGAGTACAATTAAAAATGACCCAGCGAAGCGGGTATTCACAGCTAGTTTCATAAATTCAGGTCAAACGGTTATGGAGATATTAACGTCTAAAAATCGGCACTTTTATCACTTAAACTGACTGACTGACATAGATCAAAACCTAACCCAGTTCCAGATGACCTAGAAGTTGAGCGTACAGCTGGGGAATTGTGTGCACTTATACAAAGGAAAAAAATCTAACAGGGAATTTTCACACTTTGGAATATTTTTCAAGCAATCGATTTATAACCGACTAAAAAGGGGGAGGTTCTCAAGTCGACACGTACTTAATATATATTTTTTTTCATAAGTACTATCAAGCGCCTTTCGAAATTATAATAGCAACAGAAACTTTGCCGGATCGCTGGCAAGAAGTCTTAGATGCTAATGGTGATTACATCATTGGCTATGCTTTTTGTATTGTAATAATAATAAAAAATATAAAACGTAAACCAAGTGTCTCATTACTTTTGTGCCAACCTGATACCTACTCGTTCTAGACGAAATACTGTGCATATGAATGAATTTCCTCCTCCACACTCGAGGAGTAGGTACGTCTTGTATCCGGCCTCATACCGAAACGAGATTCATCGGAAAGGCAAACACAGCGATAGTCTTCTTCCTCCCAATTTCTGTGTTCGCGAGCCCATTGTAAACGGGCCCTACGATTGCGGGGTGCTATAGGTGGAACTCTCAGCGGCCTTCGGGAACACAGACCCACATCACGCAAACGTTTTCGGATGGTTTGGTCGCTTAATAGCAAGTCTGAAGAGCTGTGGAGCCTCGTAGCCAACATCATGACGGTCATGGTACGATTCCGTCGAGCAATATTTCGGATGTCCTGTCTGTGAGAGGTGATGCGAGGTCGTCCTTGATGTCGCTCGGCCACGCTGCCCATGATGCGATAGCGTGTCTAGAGGCGGCTTATGACGCTCTGTGTAGTGCCAAGAGCGACAGCCGCAGTACGTCGCCTGGAACCAGCTTGCAACATGCCGACGGCTCTCATCATCTCTTCTCGTGTCAAATGATGTCGCTCTATATCGATGCAATTTTTTCAGTTCCGATGCAGAAATTGTAATGGTTTTGTAAAAGCGCTATTACCTACACACTTTTATAGGAATCCTGATTGACAGTTGATTTTCTATTTTTAATCAAAATTTAAAGAAAATCCTTTATTCGAATAGTGAAATTAACTAAAAAGAATCAATAACGATCCAAAAGTTAAAATAATAATCCTCAATTGCAGCGACACTCCAAAACATACTTGATCCCTAGCTAGACACTTTTGATGTGTGTCTTTATTAAAAAAAAAAAAAGAAAACAATAAACCTTCTTTATTTACCAAATCAAAATAACAATCTTGTACGGCTCATTATGTTACAAGTAATGTACAGACGCACAGACGCCAGCACATCAAGCTACTACAATCTGTCAGATTTCTTTAATAGATTTTCAACTTTATCGCTAAAGCATAAGGTTCAAAGTTGATTGGGAAACACTGAGAGTTTCGGGTAGCTTGATGTACTGGCGTCTGTACATAGTGTTAGGCCGCTTTCACATTAGGACGTTAGCAGCGCGATAGTAGCGCGGCATAAGAACAGCCGCACGATAGCAGCGCGGCTACCACGCCGCAGTTTAGATCTAATCGTTCGGTGTCAAACTCGCTCATTGTGCAGTCTGTAATCACGTGCGCTTCCAACACTTAGACCGCTTTCACACTTAGGCGACTTTAGCAGCGCGAACTTCGTGCGATAGACGCGCGACAGTTGTCCAGTCAGAATTTCATAGTATAAACAGAAGCGCGGGAGTCGCGCGCGGCCCGCGCAGCCTCCGCGTGCGCTCATTCGATTATGAGTCAGTGTTGGAAGCGCACGTGATTACAGACTGCACAATGAGCGAGTTTGACACCGAACGATTAGATCTAAACTGCGGCGTGGTAGCCGCGCTGCTATCGTGCGGCTGTTCTTATAATGCGAAGGCATCTGCTTCTGCCGCGCTACTATCGCGCTGCTAACGTGCTAATGTGAAAGCGGCCTTAGGGTTCGCTAATTTACACTTCTATTTAATTACATTTAAACGCAAAAAGACTACAGTCCGCGCGCGAGCTCCGAGGAATGGTATGGAATGTTGACGTAATGAGCTAGAGTTGTGATTTAGTCGATATTGCACTGTCGATACTAATACATCAAGCTACCCGAAACTGTCAGATTTTTCCAATCAACCTTGAACCTAATGCTTTAGCGATAATGTTGAGAATCTATTAAAGAAATTTGACAGATTGTAGTACCTAGCTTGATGTGCTGGCGTCTGTACATGAAATAAAAAAAAATTATCATGTATGTACTTAATCACTGTGGCAATCAGAATAATCAGTACTTGAAGAATTTGATGTACTATCGTCAATCTCCTCACGCACTTCAATAATAAATGAGTCGACAACATTATCCATTAAGCCATCCCTTTGCTTTCCTTTCCTTTTTTATTGGTGTAGTACTATTTATAGTAGAAAATAACACTACCTACTATCGCAAAATTAAAAATGACTCGATAAGCGTGTTCTCGCGTCAAGGTCGACACTAGTACTGGGAGAGTGCGGGGGATGGAGCGACGGTCGGGCGCGGCGCACACCCGCCCGCTTCCTCAGCCACCGATTCCTCGGAGCTCGCGCGCGGACTGTAGTTTCCAGGCCAGTAACTATTTGATTAAAATATTTTGTGCTGACAACGAAAAGAAATAAGAACGGACTTGGCAGCACCCCCCCAAGCTAAAGCCAAGCCAAGTTATCATGGACTGGCACAACGAGATATATACACTATTTATGAATAATTTGGCGGGCAAAAACAACGTATATTTTTAAATATAAATATAAGTTTTCTCACTCGGGAGGTGAGGGTGGAGACATGTTCTTGCCAGTTTAAATGTTGGTCAATGATCAGCCCAAGGTATCTTATTGAGGAAGGTTTTAGAAAGTTCATGGCAAGAACACTTCGCCGTCATTTTGCATGTGTGAGCAACTATTTATTTATTTTTTGACTCTCAGTGGAAAATCGCTAAACATGTGTGTATTTATTTAAATAAGAAGAAATAATTGTTTAGTTTCTAATTTTAAGTTTAATGTTGTTTTGTGTTCAAATTTTATGTTACGCCCACGGACTACTAGTTCGTGGTTACGCCGTTTTTTTTTTTTAGTCTAAGAAGTTTTAATTAAAATTGTACATACATACTGTAATTTTGTAGAATTAGCATACATATAGGTAAGCGATTAGGTGTAAACTGTTAGCTTATATTTGATCAATAAATGAATATGAATTATGATTATGATTATTATTTGTATAATGCCGGGAAGTGGTTGACTGCTCTTTTTTATACTAAAGGGTATGTATTTCGTTTAAAGTGTGTTAAGGGTGAGAAGATTTGACTGTAACCACTCCGAAACTATCTTGAACCCTTCATTAGCCAGTTCGTTAGCGTCTTTCCAAGTTTTCCCACTAAATAAAAGGGCTGTGTCATCAGCATGTGCTATGGCCCTGCCTTGGGGGTTGGGTCTTATATCGAGTCGCCTGAATCTCAGTTAAGTGTAGATATGGGGGGTTTAGGGGGTTCGTACTAAGTGATAAAAGATATTTTTTGCTGCCGGAGACGCGCCAAAATATTTTAAAAATTACTTTAAAAATCATGGGAAATTTTACAAATGCCTAAAAAGGAACGTAATTTTGATGCATTTCGTAGCGATTTGATGCTGCGTTTGTCAAAGTGCGTGAAAAGAAACGTAAGTCGCCATTTTGTTTACATTGTCAACTACTTTTGGCGTTCGTTTTGACTGAATATAATCGAGGTAATTTTATATTTTGCTATGATTATTGCCCCGGACCCTAATAAGTGACAGATCGTACCCTGAGCACACAGACTTGTGTTGGTTAGGTTAGGTTAGAACGGTGACCACCTTAGCGCGAGCCGAGCGAGCGAAGCGAGCGTGCCGCGGCAGCGGCCTACCTTTTCCCTCCTTCGTCTCAAATGTGTTGTTTGATATTAATCAACTTTTGTTTGTTGCAGAACGTCATATCGAAGGTCATTGGGTCCTCGGTATGATAGAAGATGGGTCAGAAGAGTTAAGGTTGGAGGTGTGCCCTGATAATATACGCTCTGCTGATGTTTTGGTGCCCTTAATTGAAAAACATGTCGAAAAGGGCACCACAATACATACTGATTATTGGCGGGCCTATGATTGCCTAACGGAACATGGTTACATACATAAAAAGGCCAACCACTCTGACCCGGATAACCCTTTTGTGGCTCCAGATGGGACTCATACCCAAAGAATTGAATCCCAATGGAGGGCCGTTAAGAGATTTTTTTAAAAAGATAATTATAATCATTTAGAAAATTTTGGGGATGCTGTAGTTGAATACTTGTGGCGGCGAAACATTTATAAATTTAAAAAAGACTCATTTTTGGAAGCAATTACTGTAACAAAATTTGTGTATAAATTAAATTGAATGTATTTGTAAGCTTTAAAAGGTTTTTTTTTGAGTTTCTCATCTCCCTCGTCCTGTTCCTGTCCCCATCTTCCCACGAAGGAGTTGAGGTTTTATTCAAAGTGAAATAATAGAAAAACTACGTATCGCCGGCGGAGGGAAAGAGGAGGGGTGAAATCCCCCCCCCCCCCCCTCCACCTCTCCCATCTTCGTACGAAGGCGACTTGATATAAGACTTTTACCTGCCTTGGTTCAGCTGTAAATCACACAAGTCATTTACGTAAATTAGGAAAAGCGTAAGTCCCATCACACTTCCTTGTGGCACACCGAAAATCACACTCTCTAGCTGGCTCGTGAAGCCGTTTATTCCTACACATTGTGTTCTATTAGACATATAGTCTTTAAGTAGCTAAAGAGCTAGTTAGATTAAGAACGAATTCCTAAATGTGCTAGTTTTGCAAGAAGCAGGGGAACAGACACCGTGTCGAATGCCTTTGCTAAGTCCAGGAATACGCCTATGGTTTTCTTTCCTCTATCCAGGTTATTAACAATGGTAGAAGTTAGGTGTTTTATGGCGTCGTTAGTTGACCTGTTTCCCTAAATCTGAATTGATTGCTTGAGATGAGATTCTGAGAAGCAAGGTAACGAGCTAGTCTTTTGTTAATAACCTACTATTAAACAGTTTCAAAACAAGTACATACCACAAAAACTAGTATGTAATAATAAATACCCAGTCTGGTTCAGCTCATCACTCGTCAAAACAATCAAAGAAAAATATAAATATCTAAAAAAATTCAAGATTTACGGAAATAAATCTGACGAGTTAACTTTTAAATATTTGCGTGACAGATTCAAGACTATGGAAGCTTCTTGCTATAAATTTTATCTTAATCAAACTGAAAAATCCATTAAAGCTAACCCTAAACACTTTTGGACCTTTGTTAAACATTGCTACAACGCTAATACTATACCAAATACATTAAATTATAATGATGAATCATTACTCACTGGAGATTCAATTTGTGAGGCTTTTTCGTCTTATTTCATGTCGACTTTCCTCAACCCCACTTCATCTAATATTCCCAGTCCACCTCCTGTTGTCCTTCTTGATACTAACAGAACTTCATCTGACATCTGTCACATAGAAGTGAATGTTGATGTTGTGACCGGTTTACTTCGTAACTTAGATCCAACTAAAGGTGCTGGCCCAGATAACATATCATCAAAATTTCTAATCAAGTGCGTGCCTTCCATTGCCCTACCTATCTCGATTTTGTTTTCCAAGTCTTTGACTCAAGGTGTAGTCCCCAAAGTATGGAAATCTGCTTTTATTACACCCGTACATAAGAAGGGGCCTAAAACCGAGATGACTAATTTATAGGCCTATATCCAAGCTGTGCATTATAGCTAAAATATTTGAGAGGATTGTCTATAACCAGTTATATTCCGCCCTTGCTAACTCGTTCAGCTCCTTTCAGCACGGATTTTTGAAAGGACGGTCTACCGCTTCTAATCTGATTTTATTTAATGATTTCATTACGGATGCTATGGATGGTAAGCAGGTCGATGTGGCTTACACAGATTATAGCAAGGCATTTGATCGGATCGACCAAGATACCCTGATAATGAAGCTAAACTACATGGGCATCCGTGGGGACCTCTTGAGGTGGTTCTCTTCTTACATTGATAACAGGTCACAAGCTGTAGTACTCAATAATTATATGTCCAGTTGGGTAAACGTGCCCAGCGGAGTGCCTCAGGGTTCATTGCTCGGTCATTTTTTATTTGTAGTCTTAGATGTGAACGACATCGATCAATGCCTCCGTTCATCCAAACTATTATGCTTTGCCGATGACATGAAAATCTTTGCCACTATTTCAACGCTCGAAGATAGAATAGCACTACAGGCTGACTTGTATCGGCTTGAAGAGTATTGTCGGGCTAATAAACTTGATCTCAACCCATCCAAGTGTTCTTACGTACTTATACTTTGGCGGGCCAGATTTTGCCTAGGTGCAATACTATTCGTTATTTAGGCGTCCATCAAGACAGTAAGTTACTTTTTGACACACACATTGACGCAATTGTTAAAAAAAGCTTCTAAACTGCTTGGGTTTATAATACGTCTTTCTAAGTGTTTTACTGACGCTAAAACACTAAAAATATTGTATTGCACTTTTGTAAGAAGTCAGCTTGAGTACGCATCTCAGATTTGGAATCCACGTTATTATAAATTACACATTGACCGCATGGAAAACATCCAAAGACGATTCATAAAATATCTTTGCTTTCATCAAAAGATTCCATATCAGTCAACCGATTATCTTCGACTTTGTAAGAAGTATCATCTGCTGCCACTGGTAGATCGACGTAAAATTGCAGACTGTTTATTCTTGTTGAAAATCCTCAATAACAATAATGATAACCCTGAGTTATTGTCAACATTTTATTTCACTGTGCCAAGTAAAGCACTTCGTTTTAATCCACCCATACGTGTACCTCATACATTTTCGAATTATAGGCAGAACAGTTACATTGTGCGCGCAAGCAGTAGTTTCAATGACATATGCAAGGAATATGATTTTGATCCATTCACAATTAGTGTGAATTCGGCCAGAAGGTGTTTAAGCCTCAATTTTTTTAAGTAGCGGTAGGTTATATTATTTGATTTTGTTATTTTATTGTAATCTCTACTATTTTAGGCATATATTTGCAAACTATGTATTTATATTGCTACTTATTTTAGTTTAGGTGATGGGTTTTTTGTTTTTGTGCTCACACCATAAATTATTATTATAATTCTATACGTGAGGATTTGTAATTGGCTTTCGGGTGATTATGATTTCCTTTTGTGTCTGTTTTTAATAGCTGTAAGTCTTCCATGTACTAAAATAAAAAAAAAAAAAAAAAACCTTCTCAAGTACCTTAGATAAGGAGGGCAGTAGCGATATTGGCCTATAGTTAGAGACACAGTCTCTATCCCCCGCTTTGTGTATAGGAACAATAAAAACGCTTTTTTGCCATGCATTAATTTTATTACATGTCACTGTTATGGGCCATGCCAAAGTTTCCAGTCCTAGTTTTAGTAATGAGATAGGAATACCGTCGCAAACAGTAGCGTTAGTGTTTTTTAAATTCAGTATGATGGCTTTTACCTCATCAATATCCGTTGGTAAGAGGACTAGAGACTTGGTTTTAGAGCGTCCAATGAAAGTAGTCTTAGGTAACTCCTGACCCCTTCTCTGTATATCATTAGCTAAATGGTTTCCCACATTTGCAAAGTAACTGTTTTCAAGGTTAATTGAGGTCTGTGGATCAGGTTTGAGTTTTAGGAGTTCTTCGTTGTCATTATTTGGGCCAGCGAAATTGGAAACGTCTTTAATTAATTAAAGACCAGTGCTTCTTTAGATTGTTTTTGTTTATTGATTTTAGACCTTAAATAGTTATTTTTAAGAAATTATTGCATCTGTAATAAATAAATCCACCGGCGCAATCGAAGTGATAACTTTCGCGTCAAATCACGGGCCTTCTTTATTTTAAATAGTCCTTGGCGTTCTGAGGACATAAAATGTTAGGAGTTAGTAAAAAAACAGGCCGTCAGACAGGCCTATAATAAATGATAACAGCAAACGTGCCCAAAAGGCTGGTAGCATTGCCACTTTGTATGGCAATGCTGATTCTTTGGCCAAAAAATAGGTCAGCCTTCTAGTCATGTGAAGAGTCGACCAACTGCTTGGCGATGTCTCGAAACACTAGGTGGGCACTCGGATCATATGGCCCTAGTGTTTCAACCACAAACGGCTCGAACATATAAGTTCCAAAGAGGTTGGCGTATTTACGCCGTTTAATGTTTTCCGCACCCACAGAAGCCGCCCCAGCACAGCCCACCGTGCTTGGAAGATGGGATGGCGCAAGGGTATCGACACACATTGCTGCCAGCCTTTTGGGCACGTTTCCTATTTCCTATTAATTATTTCCCTTTGATTATTTGCCCTCCTTTTATACAACGTGTAACGTTAAATGCGAAAAACCTGAAAATAGTTTGATCAGAATAACGAGCAGAATCAGTTGAACCACTTTTTAATATAGGTCACATTTTTAAAAAAATCTTCACTAAAAACGTTGCCGTGTCTATTTATTAATAGGTCAAGCAAGCCATCTCATGCGCAAACCCGCCAAAATAGGTAAACAAACACAAATTGTTGTAGACCAATTTAAATTTTCTCATACGCGGCATAATAATAGCTTTTATTTCAATGCAAATACCAATCTTCCATACAGTACCATGAATAAGACAATTTGAAGTAAATAATAATGATACCTATCTTTTTTTAACTTAAACGTAACTTAAGGGTTGGAAAGAGACATTACGATTCGCACGGCGGCGGGACGTGCGAAATACGTGACAATGGCCATGTTTAATTCAGTCTGAGCGGCGCCGGCACATGCATCACAGGTGAAAATTGTTTTAT
The DNA here is from genome assembly GCA_949629135.1 of Eremobia ochroleuca. Classification (NCBI taxonomy): domain Eukaryota; kingdom Metazoa; phylum Arthropoda; class Insecta; order Lepidoptera; family Noctuidae; genus Eremobia; species Eremobia ochroleuca. The sequence continues at coordinate 10,143 of CATIVS010000146.1, read as the reverse complement.
CCCGTTATTCCGGCGGCGCGTGCGCGCGAATTTCGCGACTACGGCGTTTTTGCACACAAACATTCAATATTGTGAAATGTTGAGAATGTTGGCGAAAGCTTTTCCCTAAGCCTGGAATAATATGATGGAAACATTTAAATCACTTTTCAAAGACAACCTAAGTTCTTTATGAGCGTAGATAGTAAATAATAATGTCAGCGCGGCGCAGCGGCCCGGTCAGGACTCCTCCCTCGATAGAGCGTCGTCGCAGACGCAAGAAACGATCAGAATGGCCAGTAAAACTAAAACACCACATAAAACCTTTACAATTTTTTTAATGACTTATTTTCTCTCTGAAATAGGTGAATTGAATTAAAAATCTGTTGGGGTGTCTGAGGTTTTGCGCATATAACGTTACACGTTGTATAATATACAAGGTGTAACTTAAATAACGCACAACCTCTTAAGGGGTCATTGTCCTCATCATTATGAACAACTTTTACTATGGGACCAAACCTTAAATCGCGAAAAAAAAATCAGCTGTTCCCTACATTTATGTTCGCATAACTCGTCAAAATGTAGGGAACAGCTGATTTTTTTTTCGCGATTTCCGGTTTGGTCCCATAGTAAAAGTTGTTCATAATGATGAGTACAATGACCCCTTAAGAGGTTGTGCGTTATTTAAGTTACACCTTGTATATATACAGGGTTACTGGTAACTCGACGTATTCCTTGCAGGACATCACAGTAGGGTTAAAATGCAACAAATTAAGCCACCAAATGTTCTACCGAAGTTCAGTAGTTTTTGAGTTAGTAAGGGTTTTAGATTTTTTGTGAAAAATCCCAGATTAAATTATTTGAAGCCAATTCGAAAATTATTCACGGGGCGGCTGTACTGAAATTGGAGTTATTATCATAGTTGACGCCGTAGCGGATCGTTTTTAATAATTAAAAGTTCAAAATGACTAAAACTTTGGTGAAGTTCACTAATCAAACATTTTTTTTTTTGTAATTTTTGCTATTACTTCATACAAAATGTTGTCTTAGCACAAAAAAAAAATACTACACCAGGTGTACAAATTATTAGTAAAATATCCTTGTCTTATCAGCTATCCAAAAAGGTATGATTGTCAATACTTTTGCGTGTGTGACAGGGAAAGATAGAAGTTTTATGGGAGCAGGTAAAATTGCGAGACGGTCGACCTATTGTTCTAGAACAATAGGTCAACCGTCGTATTATTCGTAGTTTTTACCTGCGTTTGAATTCCAAACACTCCGCAAGCTTTATGATTGGTCACTATTGTTCCCTCGGTACGAGACAGGGTGCGACTTCACAAAATCTGGTCGTCAGCGTTAGTTAGTTACAACTCTACGTTGCGCAAGTTCGTGTTTTGTTATCTGGCTATATCCCTGACTGTTGCCCCATATCTTGCTCTTGTGTTGTGCTGTGCGTTCATAAGTGCTGACTATGGCTGCATATTCTAATCAAGAATACGCTGACATATTGTACTGTTACGGACTTTGTGACGGTAACGCTGCTGAGGCGCGAAGATCATATCAACTGCGCTTTCCAAACCGCCGACTCCCCCACGTTAGTGTCTTCGGATCGACTTATCGGCGATTATCTGAAACTGGCAGTGTTCAAAGAAGCAGGCAAATTGACACTGGTCGTTCTCGGAGATACACGGCTGAGGACGAGGAGCTGATTCTTCAACGTTTTATTGACGAGCCCAACATATCTACAAACATCGTAGCGCGTGAGCTTGGTATGTCACAGTGGAAAGTCTGGTCTGTAGTTCACTTGTCAGGCCGACATCCATACCACTACCAACCCGTGCAGTCATTAGAAGAGGGAGATCCGCAGAGACGGCTTGAATTTTGTCGTTTCATGCTAAATGCCGATGCCGAAAGTGAAAACTTTTTGAAAAACATTCTGTGGACCGATGAGTCATGTTTTGACCGTGATGGTATCACAAATTACCACAATTTACATTACTGGGCACCGAAGGGAGAAGGAAACCCTAAGAAACTGAAACCAACCGCATCGCAGCGTAAGTTCTCGCTTAATGTTTGGATGGGTATCATCGACGATAAGTTAATAGGCCCACATATTTTACCCCGAACATTAAATGGGGAACTTTATGAAGATTTCCTAAGAAATCATTTAGCAGCACTGCTCACGGATGTACCCGAAGAAAGAAGGGCAAACATGATATACCAACATGACGGATGTCCAGCCCACTTCCGCATCACAATTCGACAATTGCTGGATGAAAACTATCCAAACCGATGGATTGGGCGCGGTGGGCCGATTCCGTGGCCTGCACGAAGCCCTGATCTGACGCCGCTAGACTTTTACGTCTGGGGTCATATGAAAGACCTAGTTTATGTGACCCCCGTAAATTCAATTGAAGAACTAAGGGAGAGAATAACAGATGCGGTGGACCAGATGAGGACCACAATCATATCAAGAATCACAAAAACCGAAGTGAGGAAGCGAATAAGAGCATGTATTCGAAACCGAGGGCAGCACTTCGAACAAGACGTGTGAAATACATGTTATTAAAGACCACAAATTGATATTGATTAAAAATAATAATAATTTTCACGAAATTGTTTAATTTGATTTTCCGAATAAACAACTTCTTGTACTAAATCAAAAACGATTTTCATAATGCAGTCCAAGACTTTGTATTAACTTTCATACCTTTTTGGATAGCTGATAAGACAAGGATATTTTACTAATAATTTGTGAACCTGGTGTAGTATTTTTTTTGTGCTAAGACATCATTTTGTATGAAGTAATAGCAAAAATTACAAAAAAAAAAAATGTTTGATTAGTGATCTTCACCAAAGTTTTAGTCATTTTGAACTTTTAATTATTAAAAACGATCCGCTACGGCGTCAACTATGATAATAACTCCAATTTCAGTACAGCCGCCCCGTGAATAATTTTCAAATTGGGTTCAAATAATTTAATCTGGGATTTTTCACAAAAAATCTAAAACCCTTACTAACTCAAAAACTACTGAACTTCGGTAGAACATTTGGTGGCTTAATTTGTTGCATTTTAACCCTACTATGATGTCCTGCAAGGAATACGTCGAGTTACCAGTAACCCTGTATATATATATATGTATATAACCAAAAATAATAATAATAATAAAGAAAAAGGCAGGAGCTCAGCATCAAAAAATTCGTCCGCATCGCTGTCAATGAGATAAGTACCCAAAAGGCTGGCAGCATTAACGTTACCATTTTAAACTATGTAAATACTTAATAGAATGGAATAAAATGTAACAGCAAACAAAGTCAATTTATTTTCTTGAAAGTTAAGCCATTAGAAGCTCTTCGTGCTTCTAATAAATACGTGGCGCTGGGGGCTCGAAGAATTCACTCAAATGTATCAATTCTCCCATGAACTTTAATAATAATATAATATTCCACAACTTTCACACAACGCCATTTAGTCCCAAACTAAGCATAGCTTGTGCTATGAGTACTAGACAACTGATAAACATACATAATTATATATTTCTAAATACATACATATTATAGATAAATTACACCCATGATTGTTGCTCATCACACAAACATTTGTCCTAGGTGGGAATCGAACCCACGACCTTGGGCATAGCAGTCAGGGCCACTGACCACTAGACCAACAGGCCTGTCAACTTTGTTTACTATGCGGGTTGTTTGCAAGGGCGGATACAGCTTTGGCGCCAGGAGGGGGTCACATAGTCGTGGTCAAGTCAAGAACTTATAATTTAATTTTGACAACAATAGATACCAGTAAAAAGTAGGTATTTTATTAACGTACGTAAGTACTGTACTTAAAAATATTTAATATGGCGCGGTAAAATTCAAAGGGTTAAGCATTAAGGATGTGCCCCTAGAGCCAAATGTAATGAATACTCGTATCATATTGTTATCTACGTTACTCATTTACATTACTATTTATGTAGTTTTTGACTGCCGATCTCTTACTGTCATGGCGTGACCTTGAAAAATGACCTGATAACAGCAATTTTATTAACCTTTTCGTTCTTTAAAACTAATAGAGCTAGGAATGTGATTCCAAAGCTAATAGACAATATTATGACAAATATTACATATATTTATCTTAATTATTTTGCTAATAATAAAGAAATTTTTAATAGTAATATTTTTTTCTTGGCTATAATTAGTAAGTTCTAACAGAGTGACCACTTTCAAAAAATTCTGGAAAATAGCTCTTAATGTGTAAATTTTATTGTTATATGTTTCATCGAAATCGGATACCTGCAACATCTTCAAAAAAGTTTTATTCATTATTCAAGTCCCTATTTGTGACTCTAAATATTAAACTTTTGAATGATATGTTTAATAATATTACTTAATACAAAATAGGAAAAAGTTAAGCTCCATCCACTCTGCTAACCCCGTAAGAGTCTGGCATGCAGTTAAGTACACAAATCAAATTTCAAAGTATGCAAGTCTGAACTTTTAAAAATATAAACTTTTGCACCATACCTACTATGGATAATAAAATGCTGCCAAAAGTAAAATCACTCTGTAGGATTGTAGGATTTTTGCACAACCGATTTGCAAAGCGTTTAGAATCGGACAATGAATTGGCTGACGAAATCATAGAATATATGAATGCAAAAATGAATACGTTAAACACCCTGAGCGTGGAAGTTGAAACTCAAAATTGGAATAGAAGAAAAAAAACCATTTACACTTTAATGGCATCTTAAGTGATGGATTTCCCGAAACTCGGTGAACCTGAATTAAAAATATTATTTACGGGGTCATACCAACTATCTCAGGCGGTTTCATATCTGGCAGAGTTAACTGGAGATCAAGAAAGTCCTCAAATACAATATAATAAAAGATTCCCCTAATATCCTTAAAATTGAAGTAAAATCACGTCATAAAAATAGTAAAACGTATCGTTGGAAAAGATATACTGATATTAAGCGCTATACAAGTAATTGTCCTAATGGGAACAGAACGATGGGTTGTTATTCGCATATAGCGTCCATAATTTATTATCTATCGTTTGCTAGATATCTCTCTCGTATATTTAAGACAGCAGAGATTTTAACTAAGATTTTTGACAAAAACAATGTATCTGTTGTTATAAATTCAGATAGTGATGATGATTGAAATAAAATAAAGATAAAAACTGAAAACAGATTGTATTGTATTACTATTCGAGTCAAATTCCTATACTTAGAGGTTTGTCAAGTACCTGAGTAATGAAAAAAAATTTCTTAGAATTCGTCGATAAAACTGTTTTCCTGGGGATCACGCTCGACTCAAAGCTGCAATGGGGTCCTCATATAACATCTCTTGCAGGACGGCTAAGTTCAGCAGCATATGCTGTAAGAAAAATCCGTCAATTTACTAATGTAGATACCGCGAGACTAGTCTATTTCAGTTACTTTCATAGTATCATGTCTTACGGTATTTTACTATGGGGACGGGCTGCAGATATCGAGTCTATTTTTATTCTGCAGAAAAGAGCCATCAGAGCAATTTATGGCCTCCGCAGGCGCGATTCTCTAAGGGAACTGTTTAAGGATATTAATATCATGACGGTACCTTGTCAATACATCTATGAAAACATCATGTACGTAAGGAAAAATGTAAATCTTTTCACTAAAAGAGGTGACAGACACACCTATAGGACCAGAAATAGGGACCAATTAGTTCAACCAGGTTTCAGACTGGCTAAAGTAGACTCATCCTTCATGGGGTACTGTTTAAAATATTACAATAAAATACCTCCCCACATACTCCAACTCAACGAAACTAAATTCAAATCGTACATAAAACGCACACTATGCAGCCAAGCATATTATAAGTTGGGGGATTACATCGCTGACAAAAATGCTTGGTTCACCGCTGGTCCAGCTCCACAAGGGCGCATAAACTAATTAATTAGAATTCGAAAATATAGTTGTGAGCAGGGCTCGGAAACCGGTTGAAATTCTTAACCGGTTACGGTCATTGACCCCAAACCGAAATCGATTTAGGTTCCGCTCTTTTTAAACCGGTTCAGAGCCCTGGTTGTGAGCTGCTGAAGATTGAAAAAACTATCTTTGTATTGTATAAATTCAATCTCTTAATATTGTATAATTGCATAACACACGTGTGAGCACTATGCACCTAAACTCTAAAGCTACCATTTACTGGGTACGTCTTTCATTGACTTGTATGTGCCCTGGCGGCTGAGGGTATGTCATGCTCACTCAAATGTCTCGCTGGTGGTGGCGTGTGTGTTGGATCATTGAGTTCCCTTCAAAATGGTTGAGCTAAATGGTGCTGATCCATACGTCATGTTCGTGAACGGGCGCCGCCAGTAGGGACTGGTCATCTCTTAGCCGCCAGGGCTCTGAACCGGTTTAAAAAGAGCGGTTAATTTCGATGAAATACCGGTAAATATATCGTTCCCTCATTAACCGGTTAAACAAGTGAACTGTTCATATGTAACCCAAATGACAAAGGTTACCGGTTACATAAGCACAAACGGTTTTGACACCCAAATTAACCGGTTAATTCCGTAAGTCGTAAATATTTTTCGTCTACTTTTTTAACACTTCCAACAAGTTATAGTGACATTAGTACATTTAGTACCCCAGAAAACATTAGGAAAAAAAATGTTTGATCTGAGGACGTCAAATACAACCGGAGAACTTAAATGGTGCGGGTAGATTCATGTTGCGACTTGCTTAGTTAGGGGGCGGGGGGGTGTTTAACCGGTTAATTTTCACTTTCAAAACCAAAATTCATGAAAAACCGGTTTCCCGCAAAAACCGGTAAAAACAGGTAAAGTGCAAACCTTAACCTAAATCGATTTCGGTTTGGGGTCAATGACCGTAACCGGTTAAGAATTTCAACCGGTTTCCGAGCCCTGTTAGCCGCCACGGCTTATTTTAATTTTATTCTAAGTATTTTCATTTCTGAATTGTTATTTTTTTGTTTTTGTTTTTATCTTTTTTAGTACGGACGCTTTTAACGTGCACGTCTTTCTACATCGTTCTCACATGTATAATTCCAACTTGAATGATGTAACCAAAATTTTGTAACAATTTTTATGATTTAAAAGAGTGTCCGTGGAGTTTCTTGCCCGTTCTTCTCCACAGGTACCTACGCTTTGGAATGGGCAACTAGCTTCATCTTTCTGACTGACCGACCCCTTGACAATTCAAAAGTGCCTGTAATTGGTTTACTTGAAATAAATGCTTTGAGTTTGAGTTTGAGTTGAGTTTGAGTGGTCCACCTAAGTCCTGGACCCAGCTCAGGGGGGGGGGGGTCATGACCCCCATGACCCCCCCCCCTGGATCCGCCGTTGGTTGTTTGGGTGAGGGGGGTTTTCGCCGGCAGATTGATCCTAGCGCTCCTAGATACCGGTATGTATGGCTAGCAGTTTGTACTTTATAATAGGTACCAAGATTTAAAGTGATGAACACGATGGCGTGCTGCTTGGTCTTCTGGGCTTTCCACCATCAATACACATACAGTAGTACACAGAATTGTAGGTACACAGTACGCAGTGCGAGCAGCAATACTATAGTCCAATGTGGAACCTGCTGCCTGCTGGTCGCCGAATCGTCGTTTCTCTATGTAATTCTGAAACACAGGTTTGAATAAACCTAGATCGGGCGGGTCGCTACCTAACATTCTAATTCCGATCCATCATTACTTGCACCTGTAATAAAATATTTTAGCCTAGTTTATTATTAGGCACCATAATTCTATAGGAAATTTACTAACTGTTGGCTACGGGTACACTTTTTGTAAATGTTTTTATTAAATTAAAAAACTTAGATCTGTTTTATTAATTAGTCACTTAAAATCTGTGGCGTTGGGATATGTTGGGGTGAAGTCACGCAGTAAAACAGGAACACAGTATCATGCGATAGTATATTTGTTTGAACAGTTCCGGGCGCTTTGCGGCGCACTACTCCACGACTACTGACACTAACCACACTCATTAGCAATGTAAATATGATAATAGTCTAGTGAGGACAAAGTTTTGGATAATTAGGTGCCACTCAAACAAAATTACATTTAATTTGAGTAAACACCTACGGTACTTAGTAACTAATCTATTATTAATTTTAATAAATAAACAATCATTAACAAAGTGTAAAGACAATAATTAGCATTAGAAAATTGTTATAACAGAATTAGATTAAAAGATGCGACGTTGCGTCTGTTGAAAGTATTAAAAACCCAAAGAGCGACAACGCGTTTCAACGCGTGCTGTCTGCGTCCACTCACCACTACGACTGCGACACGTTGCATGAGTTGCATGAGGACATGCCGCGATGGGGCAAGCGAGGACCAGACACTAGGTATCTATGGTATGTATAGTCGGCCTCTAAGCTAGATGACACTTTGACAGTAAGAAGAGATACCAACTGTCACATAGACAAATAGACCTTGTCCTCTTACGACGTGCATGACATAATCAGACGTAATTGCTAAATCAATTGCGTCTGCTAGTTTGAACACCACGTAATTTTCATCAACCGTGCATGAATCCAGACTCCGGGCTGGTACTAATACCTAAATCCTATATGGAAACCAGAGGCCCATCGAGGGTCAGTCGCGGTCGATACTCTGCGGGTGCCACACATCATCGCACGAACATCGCGCTGCGGATCACGTGTCGTACACGTGTTCTACACGTGCCGTACACGTGTTCTGTTCATTAACGAGCGTTTTCGTTCTTTGAGCTTAAGGGAGAAGCGCCAGGGCCGCAAAATTTAATTTTTCTTACGTTTTTTGCAATCTACAGGTCAAAGTCAGGTTGAATATTTCATGAAATAGTCATAAAATAGGATTATATGCACATATAGGGTTTTATTGACGATTTTAATGATTATAATTTTGTAAATATACTTACCTACTTGTTACGCTCGCGAATCATATTTGTTAGACATACAGCCCGACACTGACCGGCTAATTGTAAAAAACGTACCCTGGCGCATCCCACGTGACGTGACGTCAGTCAACGAGTTGCCAAGATACATGTTTATCAGGGCAGCCGCGCGTGGCGCTAGTAGTGCCATAGTGCGGCCTCTCCGGCCTCACAGGCCTCACACGCCACACACAGTTGACACAGTCTGGCAAAAACATCACATACACATATCATTGTACATAATCATAACAATAATTAGCACCTGTCTGACAATGTGCCGCGCACACTGTACGGTGTACAGTTACGCTGTACGGTGTACAGGTACGCTGTACGGTGTACAGGTACGCTGTACGGTGTACAGGTATACTGTACGGTGTACAGGTATACTGTACGTGTACAGGTACACTGTACGGTGCACGGGTACACTGTACGTGTACAGGTACACTGTACGGTACACTGTACGTGTACAGGTACACTGTACGTGTACAGGTACACTGTAGGTGTACAGGTACGCTGCGTGTACAACTAGTTCAACAATATCACAACGTGGACGTGTGGGTCGCGTACTCGCGTCGCTACGCTTTGTACTGTAGCCACAGCTCATTTGGATCGGATAATCTTTGGTCATTAAACTATATCTGTAGAACATCGCAGCCGATATACGGCCAATAAATAACAATATTTACAATTACTTTTAACTAGTTAAATAACACTCAAATCATGAAGCGATTCCGTGTTTATGTTAACACAACAGACTACAAGAACAGTATCGAACAAGGTCGCCGCGGGCCGCGCCGGCGCCTCACGAGTAGATCGTCATCAGGATCATCTAGAACAGAACATCGCTGTCAGTGCCACAAGGTCAGACTCACAGGTGCACTTTGACTTTATCACATAAAGTGAGCGTTTCTTTCGAATGTGAACCTATACATTGACATTCGGGTAAGCGAAAATGAGCATGCGTTTCATAGAATATAAACATTCGAGAATACGACTATTAATGTTCACATTCATAATATGCGACGCTTACTTTACTTAAAAGTAAAGTCAACGTGCGGTCTGTGAATGTTGCCGATAGCGTCAGTGAGTCGGTCTCGGCCCACGCACCTCTTCCAGGGACAGCGGGTTGGCCTTCATCTTGGTGTCGAGGCTGCGGTGCCGCTCTGCAACAGAAACACGCCGCGTGAGCCTGCGAACACCTCGCGACACACTACAAACCGTTTCATTCAAACTAAGTTATAGAC
>CATIVS010000145.1:0-19707 GCA_949629135.1 Eremobia ochroleuca | reverse complement strand
CTGTCTCATAATCTGAGTGCATTTGAGTGGTGATGGAAAAATGACCATGCTAGCACAGTAAAAATTCTTATGCTGTAGCTACAGTAAAATTTATTGGACAAATAGTGAATTTTTCCCAATCTCACTCAGAAAATTTTCTGTAGATGTCACTGTAAAATTCTTTACAGTGACGAGCACAGTAATTTTTCTATGAATTTTCTCTCCGTGTAGGTACAGTTGTTCTATCCCACGACAGCGGGTTGGTCTTAGTTAGATCAAATTAATTTCAACCCAAACCACCGACTATTTTTCAAATTAGAAAAGTCCTTGCAAATGTCAATCATTCTAATTTATACCTTATTATAATGGGATAAGAGTTACATTGCAATGAATACTAATGGATTTGGCGGCGCGCGGCGCGGTCAAAGAAGTGCCTTTTTGAAGTTGCCCCAATCCAGCCGCTCCTGCGCCGCGCCACGCACATCATTGCGATATACCTATATTTTTATAAGTGGAGACCTGTAATTGACTTTCAGACTATCAGACTAATGTACTGTCCATGATTTGTTTGTTTTAGCTGTAAGTCCCCCATGTTATTTAAATGGATAAATAAATAGGTATACGCGGATTTTGACTCGAAATTCGAATCTTTTTTATTTTTATTTCAATTTCACATCTAAAGTTTATTTTCACAAACAAGCTGCACATTTCCAGTATAACCGCTAAGCTTGCCGGTCCGTGGAATGCGCGTCCGCTACCAGCTATCTATATTACCTAGGTACCTACTAGGTCGCAAGTGCAACTGCGCCTGAGGTGCTGTGGGAGCTGTCATGTACCTAAATGTTGTTGCACAGTCGTTCGCATTCAGACGTTAAACTCGAACTGACTCACGCACAGCTGATATCACGCACTCGACTGCTAGCGGAGCCCAAGCGCATGAACCGGGCACCCGCTCTCAACAGACCGCGTCCGCTAAAAGTGCGACGAACGCAGGTTTCAACTCGCGTCGCCCGCCCATTTAGAGGTAAGTAGATAATACTAGTGATAAATTAAGTTTTTTTTTTATTTTATTTAATAATCATTAGGTATTTGTTTGTTAATAAAAAAATAACAAACTATATTTGCATTGGACTGTTAATGATTTCAGATGTCTCACACAATGTTGATTATGAGTTGCAGGTAATACCGCTGACTGTAATGTTGGAGAGCATCAACCAAATGATTGAATAACTAAACTTCCTGCAGACTCGATTAAAAATTTTTCGGGTCATTGTACTCATCATTAAGGACTTTTACATGGGACCAAAACTTGAATCGTGAAAAAAAATCAGCTGTTCCCTACATTCATTTTCGCATAACTCGTCAAAATGAAGGGAACAGCAGATTTGTTTTCGCGATTTCACATTTGGTCCCATAGTCAAAGTTATTCATAATGATGAGTACAATGACCCCTCTTATGAGGTTGTGCGTTCATTCTGGGACATGTTGTATAAGGCTTGCTGCACAATCAGAGGTCAGCTTATCTTAAAAGTGGACTGGAAATGTGCAGCTTGCTTATGAAAATAAACTATTGACGTGAAATTGTAATAAAAATACAAATTTTCGAGTTTTGATTATAAATCCGCGTACCTATGATATAAGTACCTATAGCAGCGGCGCGTGCGCGGCGCGGCGCGCAGGTGCGGCTGGCTGCAGCAGCTTCAAAAAGATACTTACTCCTGCTTTGACCGCACCGTGCGCCGCCGATATCATTAGTATGTCATTGAAATATAGCTCTTATGTCATTGCAATAAGGTATAAATTAGAATGATTGACATTTGCAAGGACTTTTTCAGTTTGTAATGGTTGATTGGTTGGTGGTTTACTTTCGAAATTCCATCAAACATTCTAATTTATACCGTAAAACAATGAGAGTCACATTGCAATGGTTACTATTTTGCTTATGATTCTATTTTATTTTGTATTCCAAAGTTAAATCGTTAAATAGGTAAAACTACATTGGCACGGACTTAAAAACCCGCGGCGGAAAAAAATTCCCGTGCCGCGCTTTCAATGGAACAAGTAGAAAATGCTAGGTACCTACATATCGATGCGTATCATCGATTTTTTTTATCGATATACATATATTTATTCGGAAATTCTTGAATCCATGAAATAAAACAAACTGTAATGCATGAAATAGTTGATTAATAATTTGTAATAATAAGCTCAATAATAAAATAGATTAAGATAAAAAAAACATCATAAAACCATTACAATAGAAACAAAAACATTGATCATCAGAAAAAATACATAAATTAGAGGTTATAGAATTAATCTGTTAATTTATCGCGTATGCCATAAACCAAACTAGGAGCCCTTCTGTTTAGAGAGGGATCAATACTGATCATTTGACAATCTGGACTTTCTGCCAACAAAGCCGGTTGGTAATCGTCTTCGCAATTTTGCAATCTTAAATAATTATGAAGAACGCAACAAGAAGACACAAGAAGAGGTATTTTATCTTCTTTACAACACGGCGTGCTACACACAAATGTTTGTTACATTATCCTTTCGTAAATCGTCTCTAGACTGTCCGTAGGGGTAGGGCCGCAATAAATAAGTGGACAAAGCAAACGCCTGATCTCCCACTAGTACATGTGGAGAAGGTTCCACTTGGCCAGGTAAAGGCTTGTCATCGGGAATATTTAATTCACCCCTGTTGATTTTTTTACCAATTAGCGACTCTTCAAATATTCCTCCATCGCTGTTTCGGCCATAGGTACCCTCCGACAGCAATGCAAATAAATTCATATTCGGGCCCCAACAACAGCTAATAGGACTATGCTGTGTTTTTTTTTAAATATGAAAAATATGCCGATCCAGCGTTATCGGGACACTTTATAGTCACATGCTTGCCATCAATGGCCCCGATACAATTAGGGAATCCCCATTTTCCCAGCGGCTTTTTGTTACATCTGGCATATACTGCGTCTTCAGGTTTTTCCAAATTGCTTCACACACTTCGGAAATTATTTGTGATGTAGTTGATACTCCAACCCGAAAGCTATGCGCTATAGTCGATAAGCTGTCCCCTGTGGCTAGATATCTGTTGAATAAAGAAATAGTACATTTTAAACCAAGCGAGCAGCATTTTTTATGTTCCGTTGCAAGTGTGTTGAAAATCATCGTTCGATACGCGTGGGCATTTTATTTAATCCAAGGCGGTGGGTCGGCGGCCGATATTTCACGCGAAGTGGGGGGCAGAAGCTAGTGGTTTCATAATCCTTGTACTATACAAGCAAGCAAGCAAGATTCTTTTAAACTGCCTAGGTAAACTCCGCAGACGCCATCGGTATGGGTATGGATGGGGATCCATATCTTAACACATTTATAGAATAGGGAGTAAAGGTTTTATGCGAAATTTAAAAAATTATTATAATTAAGTTCATAAAATAAAAAAACACTTAGATAAAAAAAACTGCGCTTCTATACTTTGCTTATTTACTAGCTATAGGTGTATCTCTTAAGAACGCGCCACTACAGCCCAACACGAACGTTTTCGTAGCTCTCGCCCTGCCCGCACCTCCTCTACAATACGCAGTGACATGGCGCGCGGCGCGCCACACCGGCGCGCGCGGCCGCCGGTCGAGTTCGAGTATGACGGCGCGGTGACCCCGGCCGCCCAGCTGATCAACAGCTATCTGTGCCGGAGACCGGCCGTGAATTTGAACTTGATTCGTATGGCAATAAAAGCTTATTTACTAGCTAGAGGTGTATCTCTTAAAATATTCCGTGTATGAATAGCCTTATCATTAGTTTTAAATTTTAATTAATATGATGATGATAAATAAAAAAAAATGTTGTTTCATGGTAACTACCTAAGTACACCTAGCATTGGGTTGATCTACAAAAATATAGTGCCTAGGTACCTAACCTACCCAGGGACTTGTTTTTATTATTTAACTAGCTGATACCCGCGAAGTCGTCTGCAATCATGGATGAAAAGTAGCTCATGTCCAGGTCACGATCTACCCTTGGGCTAAATTTCATCCAAATCCGTCCAGCTGTTTTAGCGTGATAGCGTTATTAAGAAATAAACAAACAAACTCACTTTCGGATGTATAATATTACAAATAGGATTTACCTTAATGTGATTGCGAAACGTTCCTCTGGTGGCATTGCTCTTCGCCAATTAGTGTTTTGTTTCACTATGTCGTTTCTTATGATACTGAGGATCTCATCAAAACACCGAATTGACATTCTAAAATATGTGTAAAATCGCTTCTCGTCTATAACCAGGTCAGGAACCAAAGTATAAAACTCTCCATATTGCTCTCTCTTCGCATTTATTGGGTGGACCCATATTTTCCTGCAAGAAAAAAAATAAAAATAATATAATCTGAAGTGTCATTAAATTATAAATAAGCAGGTAGTAGGTACAGACGCCAGCCCATCAAGCTGCGACAATCTGTCAAATTTCTTTAATAGATATTCAACTTTATCGCTACATCATAAGGTTCAAAGTTGATTGGGAAAATTTGACAGTTTCGGGTAGCTTGATGTGCTGGCGTCTGTACAAACACCAACACAATACAATTATTTTATCCAATCATCTCCTAATCGTATTGGTGTTAGGTACCTATTTATCGCATTTTACTATTTCTATATTGAAAACCGTTCCAAAATAAAGTAATTAGGTAAGTGTTAAACGGAACTTCAGCCGTGAGCTTTATTATAGTAAAGATAATTACAAGATACCTACCTACATTGCATCCCAACTGTGTAGGTATTGAAACGTAGGTACCCATAACAACAACAACACGTGAAACGGTCGGACAAATAGATAATTGAATGTTACGACTTACCTGCGTTTAGTGCGACTGCGTTCTTGTCTTCTATCTTCATCAATAGCTACTGCTAATAACAAAAGGTCGTCGTCATCTGATGAAGAACCCATCATTAGGCCCTCACGCTCCGCAAACACGCCCAGATCTACCGTCGCCGCGTCGTCTTCTAACAAAGCCATAAAAATATGTTACAGGCGAGAGTAAACCTTATGAGTAAAAGCTAAAGTTACTTTTACGAAATCACATATAAATTGAAAACTCCGTAATTAAAATACTTAATTACACATACCTGAGTCACTCAGCACCCTGTCCGAATTCGCCAGTGTCTCGTTCGTGCTTGTGTGGTCAAACTTAGGTACCTACTTAGGTTAGGTTGGGTTATGTCGACCGACCGGGGAATCTAACCTACCCCCGCTGGGCAAACATGCGTGGACCTGCCTTCGTCCTCTGACGAAGATCGTCTACTACTGAGCTCAGCTTGGATTGCTCTGCCTTTTATACTCTCGTGAACCCGTCGCGCCCGCTACGCGAATATCGCCGCGATATCGCCGCGACACCATACAAAAGGAACATTTTGTATGGTGTCGCGCCCGCTGCGCGAATATCGCCGCGATATCGCGGCGATATTCGCGTAGCGGGCGCGACGCGTTCACGAGAGTATAAAAGGCAGAGCAATCCAAGCTGAGCTCAGTAGTAGACGATCTTCGTCAGAGGACGAAGGCAGGTCCACGCGTGTTTGCCCAGCGGGGGTAGGTTAGATTCCCCGGTCGGTCGACATAACCCAACCCAACAAGAAAAATCTTAGAAAAATTACTGTGCTGTCTCATAATCTGAGTGCATTTGAGTGGTGATGGAAAAATTACCATGCTAGCACAGTAAAAATTCTTGTGCTGTACCTACAGTAAAATTTATTGGACAAATAGTGAATTTTTCCCAATCTCACTCAGAAAATTTTCTGTAGATGTCACTGGCACTCACTTCTTTACAGTGACGAGCACAGTAATTTTTCTATGAATTTTCTCTCCGTGTAGGTATGTTCAGTTGTTCTATCCCACGAAAGCGGGTTGGCCTTAGTTAGATCACATTAATTTCAACCCTAACCTCAGACTATTTTTCAAACTAGAAAAGTCCTTGCAAATGTCAATCATTCTAATTTATACCTTATTATAATGAGATAAGAGTTAGATTGCAATGAATTACTAATGGATTTGGCGGCGCGCGGCGCGGTCAAAGTAGGTACCTCTTTGAAGCTGCCGCAAGCCAGCCGCGCACGTCATTGCGATAGGTACCTACAATTATATTATAATTACGGGGATTTTGACTCCAAATTCGAATCTTTTGTATTTTTATTTTATTTCAATTTCACATTTAAAGTTAGTTTTCACAAACAAACTGCACATTTCACTTGCCGGTCTGTAAAATGCGCGTCCGCTACTAGCTACCTATATTACCTAGGTACATTCTTTAGTTTTCCCGATATTTAAAGTGAAGTCACATCACATCGATTTACGAATGATATCCAGGTCTAAGGGTCGCGGTTTGTGTGGATGTTTACCGGTGGACTAAACTAATATTTATCTTCTGTCCTTTTCTTAATGAAATAGAAAGAAAAAGATAGAAAGAAAGATTTAGTTTCGTTTGTGACCAAGGGAATCGGTGCCAATACCAACTGTTTACTGCAGCTGCCATTTGCCATGCCACCAACGCAATAGAATTCAAAATCGGTTGAACGGACTGTAAAAAAGTTTTACTTAAATGTCTAATCGTATTTCAAATGTAGTATAGGCTAGGGAGGTACACACGCCTACACATCAAGCTTTACAATTCCAGTTTTAGCTGACCTCGCATTGTATAGGTTTTTCGTACTATTAGAAGTCAGCTTATACTGGTTATGTAGGTATAGCTAATGTGTCGTCGTTTGTACTTAAGTACCTACATAATTGGTTAGTTTGGACTGCGCTGTTGGTCTCGTGGTCGCAAGTGCGACTGCTAAGCGTGGGGTACTGGGTTCGATTTCCGGATCGGGCAGTGTTATTGGGTTTTTCCACTGGAAAATTTCTTAATAACAGCCCGGAGTTTGGAAGTTGGCGGTGTGATACTCCCGTGCCTCTGAAAGCACATTAAGCCCAACAGCTTAACGTGGCTTAAAGTCCGACACAACCGGAACCTGATCACCTGATCTTTCCGGCTGTGTCGAACTGCCGTCCCATCGGACAATGAGATTGAGGGGAGAGAGTGCGCCTGTGTCTGCGCACACAGTTGTGAATTTCAAAATTATAATGACTAAGTACCTATCTACTCATAATAAGGCAATAAAAAGTGTTTTAGGTATTGTAAGTAACCGAAAGTACACTTTACATGTAGAAATGAAAAATGAAAACTTAACTACGAGTATTAAAAAAAAAATCTTGATTTTTTTATTAATACAATTTGAAACAAAAATCCTGTCCTATCCAATAAAGGCGTATTCCTGGTTCAACATACGCACTAGAAAAAAATGTTATAAGAATGTAACTCATAAAAACCGGAATATGGCAAATTTTCATAAGTTGAGAACACTCCAACTGCCGCGCGCCGGCAAAATCTTTTTATTTTTACCTATTTTTATTTCAAAGATCACCGCCCTACCACGTGTATTATAATACAGTAGTGTAACTCGGCCGCATGATAGAAATAAATGCCTACAGCCGCGCGGTACGTAAACATGCGTTAGGGCTGCCCGTCTCCAGCATTTTAATATTACATTTGCCTACTTTCTGTTTCTATTTAGTTTTGTGATTGTAAATATCCTTTTTATATAAATAAATGAAATACTTTGTATATTGAATAGGAAGTGTTCAATAAAAATGCGTGTTGTTTTTTGATTGGTAGATTTAATTAAAAAAACATGTTTTTGTTTGAAAAACAAATAGGGCTTATAAATTTGCGACCGAAAAATATTTGCGCCTCGACGGAGTCGTACGAAATGCTTTATTGTTTAATTTTAAAGTATAATAAATCCGCATTCTTATATAAAGCTTAATTGAAAATTGTTTTGGGAAACTTCTAGTATTATTCATACACACAGATAATAAACAAATATTATTAATAATAAAATACCACGTCTTTACTTTGAATTATGCAAACTAACAAAACACACATGCACCGAAGTTTTAACACAAGCTTAAGTAGGTAGGTACCTACCGTATCATGATTCATTCAGAACAGCATATAACTACCTATTTCACTCATCTCAATAACTTTCCGTTACTCTATTCCCTTTATTTATTAATCCAAACACCTTTTTTTCGTGAGATAAAAGGAAATACTTATCCATTAAAAAGACACACATTATGTACCTACCTACTAGTAAGTAAAATTATTTTATAGTCTTACCTTTCAGAGTTTCCAGATAATTAAAAAAAACTTATGTCTGGATGCGTTATTGACAAATTCATACAACCAAAAACAGCACAATATTTCCTACTCGTCATATTAACTGATTTTTAGAGAAAAAATCGCGCGGTTATTGTTAAAAAAACAACACACCGTCCGTTCGACACTGCGGTACAGCCGTGACTGTCTGCGCCCCGAGCGCACCCCGAGATCGAGGCGCGTAGGTATGGCTCGCTTTTCGTCCGTTTGTATGAAGTTGGAGTACTGTATTATAATATTACCGTGGCCCTACACTACCGCGTTGTAGTCACTCTTTTCAACTAGTCGCCGACTCTTTGATGTCGCCGACTGGTTACCTACCGGCGCGCGCGCCACGCGCGCAACTCGTTGCCACTGGCCAGTCTTCCGTGGAGATAGCTTTCGTTCGGACGTCCGTCCGTATCACGTGCCGCTATCGTTTCGCGAACAATTTCGTATTCCAATCAGGAATATTTTAATATGTTGATGTGCTTAGGCAAGACCTACTGTAATTATGCAGCTGCGCGTAGAAAGTATGAGGTGCGCTTCGCTAATAAGCCAGGTGTGACAGTACCGTCGGAGCGTGCGTTCTAACGCCTGCATAACCGTGTGTACACCGCAGGCAGTGTTCATGGGTACGAGTCGCAGGCCGCTGATGCTGGAAGACCACGAGAACGCAACGTGGAAATCGAGGAACAAGTGTTGGATATGTTTGCCGCGGACCCCACGCAAAGCACACGGGCTGTTGCGCGACAATTAGAGACAAACCCTATGCGGGTTTGGAGCGTGCTGAATGGAGATGGTCAGCACCCTTATCACTACCGGCGGGTTCAATCCCTTCTGCCCACTGATTACGAAACAAGAATGGAATTTTGTAATTGGGTCTTTAGAAAAGTCGAAGAAGATGAAGGTTTTTTGAATCGTGTGCTTTTCTCCGATGAATGCTCGTTTCAGGGAACAGATGTAGGTATTCAATTGCCACAACGAACACGTATCTGTGGTCGCTAACCCGCGAAAACCCGCACGCTATGCGTTGGCGTGTTAACGTGTGGGTTGGCTGGTATCCTCGGAGAACAAATTATTGGTCCATATGTTTTTAATTCCACCATGAATGGTCCCAACTACCTGTCTTTCTTGAGCGAAGGGCTAAGTGAAGAGTTGGATGATTTAGTCCTCAATTTCCATCGCTCAATGTGGTTTCAACATGACGGCGCGTCATCACATTCAATGGATTGCTCGTGGGGACCAGTTTCGTAGCCGGCGCGATCTCCCGATCTTACACCTCTGGATTTTTATTTGTCGGGTCATGTTACACAAACACTTTATAAAAGAGAGTGCTATTCGGAAATCGAAGTCAGAGCTCGGATTGTGGCATCTTTCGAATAGTGCGCTGCAAAGAGTACGTGCAAATTTAGTGAAAAGGTGTCGAATGTGTATTAGTGTTGAAAGTGGACATGTGAAGCACGATCGCCGTAGTATGCAACTACAACAAGTGAATGTTTTAATGAACTGGTACCTGCAGTCGGTAAGTACATTGCCAAAAGCAAATCACATTTAAAAAAGCCCTTATCAAGTTATCACGGCTACATTTAATTCAATTAATTGTTTCTTGACAAACAGAATTAGGTCTGTAATCCGGATCACTATGCCTACAAAACAATATCAGCTGTTAGGCTGTTACCTACGCGTAGGCATAAGGAATGACGTAGCGTAGGTATATTTCGTTATGAGTTTGGCGGCACGCGGCAAAGCGGGTTCATGACAAAGTTCAGTTTTTATTTTAATTATATTCACTGGAGATAAATAATAATCTCAAATTCATTAAATAGTTACGTATATATCGATGGTCCCTATTAACAATATCGGTTATGCATTTTTACCAATATTCACTTTTTTACATAAATAGAATCACAATAGAAAGATCTATCGTACGTACCATTTTATTCTTTTGAAAATCATGATATTTAGCTAGTTTCTTGGTTAATATTGTCGGTTGTATTAACCTTGTCCGCGCAACAGTGTTGGTAGTGACGGAACCGGCGTTGTCCGCGGGGCGGAGGGAGCGCGGGTGCGCGCGGATCTGCCACTACGCACTATGTCACTTGGTGGAGCAGTTGCGCGGTCGAAATTGCAATAATTTTACGATTTATTATTTTTGTGCGTGTAAACAAAGTGGCTTATCATGTCGAAACGGGTCAGTGGGTCGTCTACACGTTCTAAACGGATTTTAGATCTAGTTAATTGTAATAAACAAGATCCTATTTATCAACTTGAGACAACAAGAAGTGACTGTCAAGATTATCCCATATCTACAGAACCTGGTAAGCACCCTTTATTTGTAACTAAGTCGGTATTTTAATGAAGATATACAGCCATTTCAATCATTAAGATTAAAACTTTTATTATGAAACCATTTTAGTAATTTGTATAATATAGATTTAATATCCCATTTAATAAAGTACGTTCCGGTAGATACATCTATTTTCAATGGTATTCAGCAGACAATTTTGTCGGATATACCACTTCCGACATTATTACATGTACGTATAGTAGATCATTTTGTTAGATGTGTCACTTCCGACATTATTACATGTACGTATAGTAGGTCATTTTGTTGGATGTGTCACTTCCGACATTATTACATGTACGTATAGTAGATCATTTTGTTGGATGTGTCACTTTCGACATTGTTACATGTAACCTAAAAGCAGACGTTTTGTCGGATGTGTCACTTTCGACATTATTACACGCAACCTAAGTTAGTTGGTCGGTTGGATATGTCACTTTTTACACTAACTGCATTATACACAGAATTTTTTGTCGAATGTATGACTTGCACAAACTTATTCTAGGAATTACCTATCTTTACAGATCGAGGGTCTTCACCAATACGTGTGCATTCCGATGAGGAGTTGACCAAATGTCTACAAGAAATGATGGATAATAATAATGTATTCAGTGACATGGATGAGACTGTAAATACTTCTATACCTGAAGAGAGAATTCCTAAAGAGGCCATTCCTGAGAGGAGAGTCCCTGAAGAGACTGAGGTTTCCGTAACAGAAGAAACGCAGGCAATCTCTAAAGACGCATCAACGTCCATTGAAAATTCGACGCCAATACCGTCACCAGTTCCTGTTCACGAAGACCAATGTGGAAACGAATTCTGTGCCATATGCTTGGAAGCGCATGCCATAAGGCCCGATGAAGTCTATCTAAATCTTCCAACACCTTCAACTATAACTATACCTTCCACTAACGTAACACCGACTACACATAAAGTTTCCAGGAAGAAAACTTACAAAACAGATATAGGAAAGAAGAGACTTGTACACAAAGAGCACTGGTGTGTAGTTCAAAGAAAGAAAATGAAGAACGAAGGAAAATCCTATACAAATAAAAAAGGGAAACAAATTGCAGAAAAAGTATTAGGTCAACCGTGTGGAAAGAAATGCCGCTACAAGTGTAGGGGAGCGTGGGTCACAGTGGATCCTGGGTCACAGTGGATAAATCATTGTAGGTGTGTATTTAAAGCAAACAGACGCGTACGCGTTCGCGACGTTGCCGTTCTTACACTCCCCCCGCAACCGAGCTAGTCGCCATCTTAGTATCGGAGTGGACGCACGCGGTACGGAGCATCCGTCGACAAGTAAGCCACAAACTTTTATTTTACGTGTTTTTGTAAAACCTTTTGCCTTTCCGTATATTAGAATTTTACAAGTGTTGATAATGTGATATGATCTAAAGTTACTGTAGAGAATTTTTGTTACTCTAATATGTTTATTTGACAAATAAATAATTTGGTAGGATTTTTTAATTAAGACTTCTCCAACTGGGGCACAGTGGATCGTTTTGAATTGGGGTACAGTGGATCTTGTATCCACTGTACCCCAAGTCAAAATATTTATCGTAAAATTATTTTGTTTTCAGGGATAATGCCACGAAACAGGAAAAGAAAGACCAATATTGGTCAGCACGCTGAAGAGGAGATGCGGGCAGCTTTGCATAAAATATCGGAGGGCCAAAAAATAAAAACTGTAGCTAAACTAATGAACATTCCATATACAACTTCCCGCACGGAACAAATATTTGTATGACCTACATGTATTTGTTCCGAGTTTTTCTATCTATAATATGTATGTATTTACAAAAAAAAAAAAAAAATTGTATATAAGTAGTTTATCAGCCATCTTGTTACCATAACACAAGCATTAGGTTGCTTAGCTTGGGACAAATGGTGCTGTGTGAAATGTCCAGGGATTTATTTATTTATTTATTTATTTTTTACAACTCTATACAGGTATAATGAAAAAAATAAAAAATCATTGAATGCCAATCCTATTGATACCAACAGAGTTACACCAAATTACACAGTGCGTAAAATTTTCACGGATGCTCAAGAGAAGGATTTAGTCGATTATTTAACAAGATGTAGCAATATGTTTTATGGTCTTACCTCAATAGATACGCGCAAACTTGCCTATGAAATGGCAGTTATAAATAATATCACAGTGCCACAAAAATGGCATGATACGAAACTGGCAGGCGTTGAGTGGCTGTATAGTTTTAGAAAAAGAAATCCAGCTCTCAGCTTGCGAACACCTGAAGGGTGTAGCCTAAGCCGTGCAACGTCCTTTAATCGCCACAATGTAACGATGTTCTATGACAATTTAGAGAGGGTTATGGCTAGACATGAGTCGTTTGGGAACGGAATCTAGATGAGACGAACACCATGACCGTTCAGAAATCTGCTAAAGTTTTGGCAGTCAGAGGTCAAAAGCAGGTGTCTAAAGTTACCAGTGCGGAAAGAGGGACACTCGTTACTACGTGTTATTTTGTGAATGCTTTGGGAAACACGTTACCCTTTATTTCAATTAGTCTATATCTATAGGATCGGAGGATTAAGAATATTAGCATTGTAATTGTTTTTTATTGTTTGTAAGAGGTTTAGTTATGTCAACCTTATAAGTTGAAGGACAGCAGATGTGTTCTATTTATTGATCGTTTGATTTTTTCATATTGTAAAACTAGTACCTAAGTTTAAAGTATTATAGGTACTTTCCAAATACAAAGTCCACGTCTAAATTACCTCAAATAAAGATTTATGTTATGTTTACAATTAAACGCATGTTTAATGATTAAAAATAAACCATTTAATTTAAATACACGTTTTTTAATGAATATAAATTAATCATTATCCAGTGTGACTCACAGGATCCAGTGTAACCCAAATCAGTATCCACTGTGCCCCTGTTATGGGGCACAGTGGATAATTTATCACTTAAAATAAAAATAATAAAAAAAAAATACTGAGTGCTTTTAGGTCTGTTTTTGTAATACAGGTTCAAATTTAAATATATTTTCTAGGACTCAGTCAACATGATAGAAAATTTGAGGTAAAAAAAGTAAAGTTACAAGTCATTGAAAGAAAATGGATCCACTGTGACCCACGCTCCCCTACTGAAAACTACGATATAAAGCAAAGAGAGGCTATCTTTTCAAAGTTTTGGAAACTGGGCGATCGTAATAAGCATTGGGAATTTGTTATAAAGTACACAAAAAAGATAAACAAAGGGCGTAAAACTACTGAAATAATTAAACACAAACGTGACTATACCTATCTTTATTATCTCCCAACAGCAGAAAAGGAAACAAAAAGGGTCTGTAAGCAGATGTTTCTGAGTACAATATCTTCTGGTGAGCGAATAATACCAACGGCTTGGAAAAAATATGACGGCATAGCAGCTATAGAAGACGACAAGAGAGGAAAATATGACCATAAACCTAGAGTGATTGATGAAGTAATGGTACAAAGTGTAAAAGGCCATGTGAATTGTTTAGATCGAGTGGATTCGCACTATGCACGCAAAGATTCTAAGAAACTCTACTTAAACAACATAAAAAGTACTTCGCAGATGTACAAACTTTATGTTGAATGGTACGATCCTAATAAATACAGTAATCAAGCCAACAAACGTCAATACCGTGACATTGTAAATGCTAATTTCAACTTAGCGTTTCACAAGCCCAAAAAAGACTTGTGTGAAATTTGCCATATCTTTGCGAACAACCAGTTTCCCACAGAAGAAGAAAAACAGAATTTCTTGGAACATCAAGCGCAAAAAAAGAAAGCTCGGTCACTTAAACAAGCTGATAAAACAGAAGCATGCGAAAATCCTGAAATCGTTGTAGCTACGTTTGATTTTCAAAAAGTTTTGCAGACTCCACACGGTGAGGTAAGCATATTCTATTACAAACGGAAACTGAATACTTACAACTTTACACTTTTTGAGCTTGGAAATAAATCCGCGACTTGTTACATGTGGCATGAGTGTATTGCTAAACGAGGGGCTAATGAAGTTTCAAGTTGCTTGTACGATTTTATTAAAATGAATGCTGGAAAAGGAGTGAAAGAATTTAGATTTTGGTCGGACAATTGCGCTGGCCAAAATCGGAACCGCATTGTCTTTGCTTTATATTTGCTTACTGCTAAGGAGTTTGGAGTAACTGTAATGCATAGATTTATGGAGAAAGGACACACTCAAAATGAAGGAGACAGTGTTCACGCGCTTGTAGAAAGAGAGAGTGAGCGGAGAATGATTTACGTTCCTGATGAATGGTTCTGCTTGGTGCGTTGGGCGAAAACAGAAGGTTTGCCGTACAATGTAAGAGAAATGACCTCACGAGACTTTTACAATTTCAAAGATTTGTTGGCGAACAGAAACTGGGTGAAAGATGCAAGAAATGAAAAAATGAAGTGGACACAAATTAGAGAGGTTAAAGTTAAGGGCAACGTTTTTGATCGGATAGAATACAAATACGATTTCGACGATGAGCCGAAGACTTTAGTGGTTCTCAGATCCACTAAAAGAAGCACGCAACGCCAGAATGATTTTGAAATATCTCAAGCTTATAATGGCCCCGTTCTTATTCCATATGGAAAGAACAAAGATCTTAATGATATGTGCAGATCTGGTGTCATCCCGGAAAAATATCATGGTTTTTATAGGGACTTGCCACACGTTTCCAGTAATGCAGCAGAACAAGAAAGTGATTCTGAATGAACGCCTGTGATTTTTTTTTCCTTCTGAAAGTTTTAGTTTGACACTATTGTGATTTCGAAGTTCCTGATTATTATACAATTATTTTTAAGTATTTTATGGTAAGGTCCCTTAAGCTAAGCTGGAGAGATTAAGTGTAGACTGACTTTTAAAGTACAAAATTAAGACTGTACATCGGTTGTAATAATTAATATTTTTACCCACAAAAAAATTCCTAAAGGTACTTACCTGTTTTTATTTTTTGAAACTTACTTGCTTACTACTTTATTACTTACTTACCTTACTTTATTACTTCCTTTTAACTTACTTACTTTATTTTTATTTGTAAAACTTTGTGATACTTACCTGACACGTGCAATCGATAGTTACAATTAATTATTGTGTATTGAATTTTCATAGTTTTATGCAAATTTTATTTCTAGTTTAAGATTGATGCTCTTAAGACATGTTTTGTTACGTACTTTACTTAAATACCTACTTTTAAAGCACAAAGATGAAGAAAGACAAATATCGTTTATAGTTCTTAAACTATTTTTAATTATGACTAAGTGTATTGAATTATTATTTTTATTATTACTCTTGTGTTTAACTATAATTATGTGATCTCACAGCGTGCATTCCTTATTTTTCATTTGTGTTGTTGTTAAAACATTTAAATGTCCAATAAATGCATGAAAAAAGTTGATTAAACAATGTTAATTTTATAATTTACGCAAGCAAACCAAACACATACGACAAACTTATTCCTAAATCTCCATTTGAAAATGTTGAATATACCACTACCTACTTAATGACTCTTAAATATCCAAACAAAACTGTCGTTTCTGTCACAACCGACAATTCACATAGGAAATAGTTCATGTTATAACGTCGGTAGTACCTTATTTCCTAAATCATCAAGTAATTCTATATTTTGTCTATGTCAGTACATAGTAAACAATATATAAAACAATCAGTGCTAATTTGAACATCCACAGTCTTAGATTTTTTTTTTTATCGCCAAAACAAACTTTGAACTGCTCTACTGAACAGTAGTCTTTTTGCGGAACCGACATTGTTAATAGGGACCATCGATATGTACGCAGTACGATGCCGAATAATACTCTTAAGGATCGGGCAGGGTTTTTGTTACATGCGTCTATCCTAAAAGCACGTCCGAATTCGTCAGTTTCCATGTTCGAGTTTGTGTTTTGTTTAGATATGAAATAAAAATATTTTTCGTGATCTAAGTAAATTTATTTACTTAGCAGTACGTATTTACAAATAAAATTAAGATACATTCAAATTCGGTACCTATCACAGTATTTAATATACATATTCAGTTTCTTTATGAATAACACTATTGCATGTATTAAGCCAGGTTTCGGTAGTTTTGTTTTCAAAACTTTCTGGAATAAGCTTTTCTGTATTTGTCATATTTCGTTGGTTTCTTACAACAACATAGCTTTAAGAAATAGCATTTGACGACCCTAAAACAAACAATGCATCATTAGAATCGCGTATTAATTGTTATAATCAAATACATATTTAAACATTCTTTACTGACCTCACTGTGAACAGCTTTTCTCTGTTTACTTTCTATGTTGACGGTACGTGACGCAAAATTTTGGCGCGAAACAGCACTAGTAGCCCGACCAGCATGCGGCAGTTCGGAACTCGGCCACTCGGGTGATACTGACTGAGCCCTGAGCGCTCCCGAGTTTACGTACACAGAAACTATGTGCATGTGCATCTATCTACACACAACTAAGAACAACCCGCCTTCGTCAGATACATAAAACAACTGTACCTTTTTAGGTTAGGCTGGGTTGGGTTATGTCGACCGACCCGGGAATCGAACCTAGGGCCCCACGCTGGGCAAACACGCACAGACCTGCCTTCGTCCTCTGACGAAGATCGTCTACTACTGAGCTCAGTTTGGATTGCTCTGCCTTTTATACTCTCGTGACGCGTCGCGGCCGCTACGCGAATATCGCCGCGATATCGTCGCGATATCGCCGCGTCGCCATACAAAATGTTCCTATATTGGAGTCGCGGCGCAACCATGTTGCGGCGCGACAGGTCGCCCCTGTGTGAATGGTCGCGCGCGATTCCATAGAAATTGTTCTACGGATATATATCGCAGAATCGCGTCGCGACGTCGCGTCGCGCCTGTCTGTACGAGCCTTAAAGCGCCGCCAAATTAAATGAGAAAAAACATTACAGAAGCGTCAACAGTTTTAAATTGATGCACTGTGTCGTGCATTTAATAACAGTTTTGTATGTAAGTCGATAATCGATAGTGAATGAAATAAAGTAAAAGATCGCTGACTTTAGCTGTGATTGACAAAACAAATTTCATCGCGTGTACAGTTTGAAGCAACTAGCGCGCGTGATTCAATTGAATTTGAACTTTATGTCACACGACGCGCGCTCGTTTTTTGCAATAATTGTATCCTTCATTTAGTAAGTAAACCCAATCAAATTAAAGTGGATAATTAAATTAATTTAGTCTAAGAAACCCGTTAAATCTTATTTAAAAGTTAGAAAATGAAAACAGTTTGTAATAAAGCATAAGTACAGTTTCCTAAAAATTAAAAATAATTGGTTTTTGATTTCATAATTATTCTTTTAACATTTTCTCCTCTGTAATTTGTTGATCTTTGCACAGTCAAAGACGCCGCTAAGTGACTACGAGCCACCGAGTCGGCGGCGCACGCGCGGCTTTTGTTTGGCGGCATTGTTTGATCTTTTTAGTACTTCTTTATTAATCTAGTTAGTTCCTTTCCGACTCGGTTCGTGAGCGAATGTGCGTTACGTTTAATCGATCGATAGCTATTGAATCGTATTTAATCGCGTATTTAATACTGTTTTGTTAGTTTTAAATTTGTGTTTAGTTATTATTGTTACGTTTCTAGTACTGTTTTATTGTTTTTTAGTTATTATTTTTGTTGTGTTAAACAATGCCTGAGGCATACGTGTACAGTGCTCGTGAATACGGCAACATGTTGATGTGTTTAGGAGAAGCCCGTGGCAATGCTTCTCTAGCGTTGAGAATTTACCGGAACAGATTTCCGAACGTCCGGCATCCGTCTGATTCTCGCATGATAACGGCGGCTTTTCAGCGAGTCTTAGAAAATCGACCGATTGCTCCGGTGGCGGCAGGTGGTGGACATCAAGTAAATGTTCGGACCGAGGAGCGTATTTTAAATGTGATTCGCCAAAATCCACGCCTGGGCACACGAAGTGCCGCGAAATTATTGTGGCGCCGGGGCGTACCGACTGTCTCTCATTGGACAG
Organism: Eremobia ochroleuca; assembly: GCA_949629135.1. NCBI lineage: Eukaryota > Metazoa > Arthropoda > Insecta > Lepidoptera > Noctuidae > Eremobia > Eremobia ochroleuca. The sequence continues at coordinate 1,166 of CATIVS010000145.1, read as the reverse complement.
TTCACAAAGTCTTGCGCCGGAACAGAATGCGGCCCTACAAAATACACAAAGTACAAGCTTTGCTACCCAATGATCACGTTCGTCGTCGTGCGTACTGTCGTTGGCTGCTAGATCAACAACAACGAGCGCCTGGCTTTATTGAGCACATTATCTGGACGGACGAGTCCACATTCACGAGAAACGGGATGTGGAACAGAAGGAATGCCCATGTATGGTCAGACGTGAACCCGTCCGCCACTCAAGAAACCGGCTATCAGACCAGATGGTCCGTCAACGTATGGGCTGGTGTTTTTAATGGACGAATTTTAGGACCAGTGTTTCTACCGCAGCGCCTCAATGGATCAGCATAACTTAATTTTATAAACGGACATTTAGATGATATGCTAGATAATGTATCGCTGGCTGAATTTCGTCGAGCATGGTTCCAGCACGATGGCGCTCCACCGCATGTTACGGGACCCGTCCGCGAGCGTCTCACTGAGCTTTTGGATGATCGCTGGATCGGAAGGCTGGGGCCGCACGCCTGGCCGGCGCGTTCGCCCGACTTAACACCTTTGGACTTCTTTTTGTGGGGTTATGTGAAAGAAAGAGTGTTTAATCGGGAATGTGACAGTGCTGATGAAATGCGGGGCAGAATAGTGAGCGTTTTTGATAGATTACGTACAGAATGTGTTGAGGATCCTACACTAATGCCTCGTGTTCACGGGTCGACACAGCGACGGGCCCGGCTTTGTATTGAAATGGACGGAGCGCAGTTCGAGCCAGACCTCATAAGGTCACAAAGGATTTAGACAGGTACGTAAAATACCTCTGTCAGCTTTAATGTTTAACAGTAGGCTACGAATGCGATTAAAATGTATAATTTTCTGAAGTGTTGTAGGGGTAGGCATTTGAAAGTGGTGTTTGTAAATTCCGTATAAATCCCGTGATTCGGCGGTACGGAGCGCTCGGCGCCCGCGACGCGCGTACGCGCTGTGGCGCAATGTTGCTTTGCGTGTCAGTGACCTCACGTTTTTTTACGGTTTCCATTGCGTGTTTACGAAATATGAAGTTTTGAAAATAACCAATTTAAAGCGAAAGGTTATTGGTATTCGTTACCATTTAGGTTGTATATAATGTACGTTCTGGCTTCGGAAGCGTTCTCCTTACACCCTGTATACAGTGCT
>CATIVS010000144.1:0-15172 GCA_949629135.1 Eremobia ochroleuca | reverse complement strand
ACCCATTCACTACGGCGGACGCCTATCGGCGTTTTTTATTCAATATTCAGGTGCGGAGGACGCCCATCGGCGTTCGCGACGAAAACCGTCCCGCACTTGGCTAATAAGCGTAATTTTTATCGCCGCAGCGAATGGGTTAAAACACTAAAAATTCAAATTTATAGCAAAAGCATTTCTGTTATTTGTAAACGAAAACTTTTATTGAAATATGCGAACGTTCTTACGTACGGAAAGTGCCTCCTCTTAAATCAGCTCTTATTGTATAACTAATTTAATATTTATTCTTCAACAGAGAACTACCAAACCCTCTCTGCACATACCAGCTATACGAGAGCTTCGTGAGCGCAGTTCAACAGGGAGACGAGGCGGCGCGACTGCGGGCTGTCAGAGACACTGTCGTGAAATTACCTCCACCACATTACAGGTAACACATCTCTGCCCTCCCCATTTTTTTAAGACATTTATTAATTTGTTGAACATAGGTACAGACGCCAGCACATCAAGCCACTAAAAACTGTCAAATTTCTTTAATAGATTTTCAACTTTATCGCTAAAGTATAAGGTTCATAGTTGATTGGGAAAATTCGACAGTTTCGGGTAGCTTGATGTGCTGGCGTCTGTACCTATGTTCAAAAAATTAATAAATATCTTATATAAAGATAGAATAGTGCGCCATGTTAAGCCAGAGGGCGTACAAATGTTTGTGATTTAGCAATCAAGCCAGGCAAGTCTCGACAGTAAAATAAAAATGAAAATAAGCTTGGATAGTAAAAAAAATAATTATACAGGGTTATTTGTAAAACACCAACAACCTCTTAAGAGGTCATTGTACTCATCATGATGAACAACTTTTACTAAAGGGCCAAACCTGAAATCGCGAAAAAACAATCAGCTGTTCCCTACATTTTGACGACTCGTACGAACATAAATGTAGGGAACAGCTGATTTTTTTTCGCGATTTCAGATTTGGTCCCATAGTAAAAGTTGTTCATAATGATGAGTACAATGTCCTCTTAAGAGGTTGTTGGTGTTTTACACCCCACCCCCCTGTATAGAATGACACACTTTGACAAATTAATTAGGTAATAAATAGCAATAGAAACCAATGTCAATGATAATAAAGATAATTTATTTGTAAATAAAACAGAAAAAAAAATGAAAACTAATAATTAGAATAGTCTTATTATTAGTATTTAATTATTTTTTTTTACGGTCAATATACAGACGTCAGTATATAATACGTATGCCAAGAACAACAATAGATGTAATTTATTAGCATGTCAACATTCTGTCATTAGATTCTTTAAAAAACCACGTTGGATGGTAATGCTGATTCTTTGTGCTAAAAATAGGCCAGTCTCTCAGGTCGTAATTGTAATTTAGTTAACTAGCTGACCCGACAAACGCTGTTTTGCCATATAAATTATTTCTAGGGAATTTTAGTGTAGAAAAAAAATAACTAACTTATTGTAAGTGTATAAGGATGTGGTATACAGCGTGTAACAGAAGGGGGGTATCAACCCTGAAGGAGGTAAATGTGCTCATGAAACTCAACAACTTTCCCCAAAGAACATAGGTCGAAATATGAAAAAAAAATTTGGCCCTCCTATAGTAAATCAATCAGCTGGTAGTCAGTTTTGTAAGGGACGGCCAAATTTTTGTTTTTTCATCAAAATCAAAATCAAAAGTCATTTATTCAAACTATGCTGAGAATCAGCACTTTTCGAACGTCAAAATTACAAAAGACAGTCCCCCAAAACGCCCGCCCTTCACCACTTCCTAGTGCTTTCGCTGGGAAGCAGAAGTGGCGCAACAAACTCCCCAGCAGCACAGCTGTCTGTTCAGTTAGAAAATACTTGACTGAATACAATACAAGGTATGTAAAGTAATTAACATTACAAGACACAGGACACTAAATTAAATTATTTGCCATATGTCAGCTATCAACGCCAATATACCAAGAAATACAATGAAAAACTATACGTACTCAAGCAAAAATTAATAAATGAAAATTAAATAAAAGCCTCCAGGTATGAAGGGCGTGACCGCTAACATATTTATGCAATGCTGGGTTCTGTATACATAGCTTTCGCTTGAAGTCACAAATGATAAACTAGGGCCATCGAAGGAAACTAAATAAACAAGTTATTACTAACTATAACAATTCTTATGGATCAGAAGCCCAATTAATTTTTTAAAAAGAAAACACGACACGGCCTACAACTACTTATTTATTCAAATTACAAAACCGTTACAAGGAAATAATTCAAACGATCACTAGTACACGTCTGTCCCATCCGAGCTCCGCAGCAAAAGTGACAGAGGCGAGTGAGCACACGGCTCATGGTGTGTCACCCCTTCCACTGACAGCGTCATCGCAGCGATGTGATGTCCCCGCCTTCTCAGCTGTCAAATCCTCTAAGACGGCCTCTCCTGACAGCTGAACGTCCTCGTCAGCTTGGCTTCCTGTGGCTACCACTGGATGGATTCTCCAATGGTAGGCTTCGTTGCGCCTGGTCATCATCATTTGACTCGTCATCTAAAACATACCAACATTAAAAAAATCAACACAACATTTTGAAAGCTTAACTTGGAGCTACCCATTGCAATGAAACTACAGGCGTTTTACTACAACTTCCAGCAATAACATAAAAATGGGTAGCAGATAGGTTATCGTTACACCAATGAAAGAGTTCCGGACCTCAATCATTACTGAAACAATAATAAAATCACCTGGCAACCACTATCGGGGTTCCAGTAATCAGGATCACCTGGCAACCACTATCGGGGTTCCAGTAATCAGAGTCACCTGGCAACCACTATCGGGGTTCCAGTAACCAGAATCACCTGGCAACCACTATCGGGGTTCCAGTAATCAGAGTCACCTGGCAACCACTATCGGGGTTCCAGTAACCAGAATCACCTGGCAACCACTATCGGGGTTCCAGTCATCAGAGTCACCTGGCAACCACTATCGGGGTTCCAGTGACCAGAATCACCTGGCAACCACTATCGGGGTTCCAGTAACCAGAATCACCTGGCAACCACTATCGGGGTTCCAGTCATCAGAGTCACCTGGCAACCACTATCGGGGTTCCAGTGACCAGAATCACCTGGCAACCACTATCGGGGTTCCAGTCATCAAAATTACCTGGCCATGAGTAAGAAACTGCCACAATGCTGCTTCTACTCACCATCGACGAGATGATGATCGAATAATGCTTCGCAAGCATCCGGGTTCCACTCACCACGCCACTGAACCATATGTCCTGCGGCGGTCTGGGTTTTCTTGCCGTATGAGCCAGCAAGCAGCTCGAGCTCATACCGGTGATGTGGTAACGCTCGTAACACCTTGTACGGACCACGCATCCCGGAGTCCAGCTTCCCCGTGCTCTGCGAGCCCTTGCTCACGAACACGAAGCTGCCGACGGCAAATGTACGCGGCTGACGGCGACGCTCATTGACGTACGCGTCCTGCCGCTGCTGATTTTCGGCAAGCAACTGGGACGCCCTCTGTCTTCTCAGCGTTAGAAGAGCTTCTCGGTTAGGATGCGAGTCGCTCAGCGCGACATCTCGCACAAGAGACCTCAGCACTGGAGTAGTCCCTTCAACGCCAGTCAACAGCTGTAGAGGCGAAGTGCAGGTTGTGGCTTGCCTCGTTATGTTCAAGGTGAGCTGCACCTTCCACAACGCATCGGACCACTGCGCACCCTTGTTGTTCGCCTCTATCCGCAACATGTTGAGGACCGTCCTGCAATAACGCTCGACCTGCCCGTTTTCACGGTGCATTTCAGGCGTGATAAAATGTATATTACAGCCTAACTCAGTAACCCATTCTTGAAAGGATGCACTTTCGAACATTCTGCCACGGTCACACACAATTGTTGACGGAGTACCGAATAGTGAAACGATATTAGAGAATACACGTTTTAGCTCGGTGACTCAAGTGTGAACCGAAAGTCTTGCATGTAAACCCACCAACGGGCCACACGAGGCAATAAGTCCTTTTTACGCTCAGTCAATTTCAATGAATTACAATCGGTTACTATTTTAAACTGTATGCCTATTAGATAGTGCCGAAAGTGTTGTAACGCGCGAACGATTGCCAACGTCTCGAGTTCGTAGCTATGGTAGCGGGACTCGGCACCCTGTGTGGATTTTCTAAAATAGCCGACAACTCGCTTCAGTTTACTCTCATGTTCTTGCAATAAAATTGAAAGAAAGAAAGAAAGAAAATACATTTATTTAGCACAGACTGTAAGACACACAGTACACTTGAGACATACATCAGATAAAAACAAATAAAAATCAAATAACAAAGTGTAAAGTCCGATGTAAGAAATTAAACAGGAAGGTGTGCCTCACGGCTGCGCCAAAAAGGCCCAGTTCAGCAAAAATGCCAGACAACTGGTGCCTGACGCTGGTTTTCAACTGGACCAGATTTGTGAGGTAACGGATGTATATCAGTTTTATACTGGAACGTGACGTGTGTATGCATACTTAAATAAATAAAAAAATAAAAAAATTGTGTCAGATAAAAAACAATAATGAGTATGTATAAATAGTGCGATATAACAAAATATAAACAACAAAAGTAATATTGCAAAAAAAACATAGAAATAATAATAATAAACAAATAGTGATAAATACATTAAATGAGATGAAGGTTGTGTAAACAGAGAAATTCTTCGAAACGAGCCAGAACAAAAACCTGTTTTAAACGATGCCTGCCTTCCACGTTGCAACACATTGTCACAATAAATTATTAATTCATGCACTACAATATCATCGTATCGTAATAAGCCTACCTAGGTATTCTAACTCGGTGTCTAAGAACGTGCATTTTTTTAGATTTACTGAAAATCCCGTCTCAGTGAGTGTTTTTAATACCTCTCACAGAGGTTTCAGACCGTCACTGACAGAATTCGACATTATTAAGACATCCTCGATATAAATCAATACCTTTCCAGTATCCAACAGGTGCTTTAGGGTTTTGGAGATGATTCGTTGATAGACGATAGTGCATTAGCTAGCCCATAAGGCATCTTCGAATATTCGTAATGCCCTTCAGGCGTTACGAATGCTGTTTTACTAATAGAATCATCATCCTTCATCAGCACCTGATGGAAGCCTGTTGCCATATCGAGACTTGTAAAGAATTTAAAACTGCCCTGCCTGTCAATGTGATCGTCGATTAACGGTAGTGGAAATCGCTCTTTAATAGTGATAGCATTTAGAGCTCTGTAGTCGACGCACATCCTATCAGACCCATCCTTTTTCTTAACGAGGATGATAGGACTCGCGTAATTAGACTGTGACTCGCGAATGATTCCCTTACTAATCAAATCATTAATTATCTCGCGAACGCGACGCTTTTCGTCTACGGAGAGTTTATAAGGTCGATAATAAATTGGGATGTCACTATTAACTTTTATTTCCATACAACCTGTGTTTACTGTAGAGGTTGCTGTACCGGTAGTAAAAGTATCAGAAAACTCGTTTAACAGAGCTAACAAGCACTCTTTTTCGTCACCTACTAAGGGCGTCCTTATCTTAGGGGATTCTACAGTCGACACGTTGTTTACATGCGAAACCCTGACTAACCGTTGAGAGTTATTTGTTCTTGTATACGTAACTCCGGTACAATTTAAAACATCAGTGCCAATCAAAACCGAAGCCTGTATACAATCCGGGGGAATAACAAATAAATCTACTTCTAAAGATAACTCGGGAAATTCAATAAGAGTGCTTACATACGAAATCGATTCTATATCTTGACTTCCAATACCACGCATACGGCGGTAGGTGGGAATTTTATTTAAATTAAAATGCTTTAAGACGGAATCAGAAATCAGCGAAATATCAGAACCAGAATCAATTAAAACGTCAACAGGTACGTTATGTATGACCGCGGACATCACATTGTTTTGTCTGGAGGAGACTGAGCAAAAATTTACGTTACTCGAATTATTTTTAATATTTGATTTCGATTCGACACGTTCCTTAACAAAACAAGTTTCAACTGAATGACCAATCTTTTTGCAGAACGTGCAAGTCTTAACGGGCTTAGAATTTGACTTTGTTGGTTGAAAATTTGAGCTAGTCGATTCGGTTTTTGATGAAGAATCCGCATCGATTTTCGCCGACTTTTTAGGACAAACGGCCTGTTTGTGACCTATGTTTCCACATGAAAAGCATGCTAATCTATCATACTGTGGGACCTTGCGTTTACGCGTATCAGAGGAATCTACGTTTGACGTGCGAACAGGATTGTTATTAACAGGTGGCATACCCTTAGGCTTTAAATACACTGACAAAAATTCTACTAATTCCTTTGACTGTAGCTTAGCGTTGGCGGTCGCGGCCTTCACTTGAGGATCGGAGGTGCCACGGATCACAATAGCGGTTTTTAGTTCCTCTGAAAGTCCCTTGACAATGTTCAGTCGCAACAGGGACTTCCGCGCATACTCAGCATAAGTAGCGAATTTATTAGAATTCACACTCATGACATCATATAGCACAGTAGCCATATCAACTTCACGTGGGCATAACGATCGGAATTCAGTTTTAAAATTGGACCACGACCGATCACTGGTCACCCAATCGTTGGGCCACGTCTTAGCATCACCCCGTAAACACCCACCAATGCGTCCCAGGCATTCCCGGTCGTCCCACTGACATATCTCGCGCCCACGATCGACTTCCGCACACCACATGTCAAAGTCATGCACATTAGGGTCAAAATTAGAAATGTAGTATTGCTTAGATCTTACTTGAATTAGGGAAGAAAGTGCCCCCACAATCCTGTCCGCAGCATCAGCCTCTCGCGACGTCTCAGTGGTCACGGTTCTATCCGTAGCACATGTTTCCGTATTAGCGGTAACAGGTGCCTCGGTAACCACCGAAGTTGTAAGCGGCGGAGTGCTGCTCGGATGTGACGACATGGGAGTAGACATACGTATAACGTTTGAAGGCAAACGTTCCTCTAAAGCGCTCAATCGAACCAGTATTTCGTTTAAAGGGTCGCGTCGAGGGCTATCCCGACGCCCATACGAACTATCCCGGCGCCTACGCGAACTTTGGGAGTACTCTGATCTGTCACGACGACGCCTAGGAGATCTACTACGCGATTGACGATAACGATCACGACGCTTTTTATCACGACTGTTATGCGAAACTTTTTCACGAGAATTACGCCTAGGTGTATTCTCACTCGGTGTGCAATCACGACTCGATATGACTATGACTATAGGCAACGTAAATTATCACGACACGACGTGAACAACAAACTAAACACAAAATAAAAGAATTAACACGTGGTTGTTTATTTCAAAAACACGCACGAAATATAATCTAATCGAGCAGAAAACACGTGGCGAATTACGTTAAAATGCACAAAAACTAATCACGGACAGAATCAACAACACACGTGGTGAAAAAAAATTTAAACAATCCCTAAAATTTTCGGTTAAAAAGATGGCGAACGATCTGAATCGCGTGTAATTTAAACGAATCCCACTTCTGATCTTATGGATCAGAAGCCCAATTAATTTTTTAAAAAGAAAACACGACACGGCCTACAACTACTTATTTATTCAAATTACAAAACCGTTACAAGGAAATAATTCAAACGATCACTAGTACACTCCGAGTCTGTCCCATCCGAGCTCCGCAGCAAAAGTGACAGAGGCGAGTGAGCACACGGCTCATGGTGTGTCACCCCTTCCACTGACAGCGTCATCGCAGCGATGTGATGTCCCCGCCTTCTCAGCTGTCAAATCCTCTAAGACAATAATAAAACCATGGTCAGCAAGACGACCAGTCACCACAAGCAGCACCCGTTCACGAGCATAACGCAAAGATTAGCCATTACCCCCCTCGCCGTATTTGAGGGAAGGAGGCAACCCGACCCCCGACGCTACCGCAAGCAGTGACATCTGAGGGAGCATGACGAACTTGCTGCCGGTTGCTCAGGTAAGAATAATATGATCAATCGTCGAGGTCACTAGCTAACCACATATTGCAATCAACTCATTAGAAAACATTGAAATGGGTTGATTATGTCTATAATAAAATTAAAATAAAACTTAACTGATTTGACTTATACAGCCCAATAAAAACAATTGTACAATGAGCTCATATAACCTATCAGTAATCTAATTCTGGAGAAAGAACATAAACATTGTCTTGAGTTAATTAGGGCGACCAACTATTCTTATCGTTTAAGTAGTCGTTGATGGAATAGTATGCCTTTGAACAAAGGTTGGATTTTACTTGGGCTTTAAATGCATTAAAAGGTAAATCTAGCAAAGAAGAGGGTAGCTTGTTATAAAAGGCTATACCAAGCCCAACAAATGAGTTATGAACCTTATGAAGCCGGTGAAAGGGAGCACGTAGTTTTTCCTTATTTCTGGTGTTAACATTGTGAACATCACTGTTTTTAGTATACAAGTGTATATTTTGCCTAATATACAGGGTGTCCGGTAATTAATGGATAACCTTGAAATGGCTTATAGCAGAACTAATGGCCGTTAAGAAAAAAATGCAAAACCAAATATATCCTAAGTAGTATGTTTTAAATTAATTGTTCACTGAAAAATTAATCAGTTTTTTTTTTTAATTGCTATAGCTAGTCAATCTATTTACTGCCTATCTATCGGAATAATTAGCGTATAACAATAGAACAACAAAAACCGACGGAATTCATTCAATTGTGGTTGTAGCGTACAATAATGTAAAAAAAGGTAAAAATTTGTCCTTTAAAAAAAAAAATATCTTAGGATATATTCGTTTTTTTTTTTCTGAACAGCCATAAGTTCTGCTACAAGCCATTTCAAGGTTATCCATTAATTACCGGACACCCTGTATATGATGTTGGCAAAGATGAATTGTGATGCAACCGTGAGAATACCAATATCTTTAAATAAATCTCTTAGAGAAACTCTAGCACCTAGCTGGTAAATTGCTCGAACAGCTCGTTTTTGTAGGACAAATATATTTTGTATATCAGCTGCTTTGCCCCACAGCAGAATACCGTAGGACATAACGCTGTGAAAATAACTAAAATATACTAAACGAGCTGTATCAACGTCAGTGTATTGTCTTACTTTCCTGACGGCGTAGGCAGCCGAACTGAGCCTTCCTGCTAGGCTCGATACATGTGGTCCCCACTGAAGTTTGGCATTACTGTTATTCCCAGAAAAACTGCTGAGCTCACAGTCTCAAGCGCCTCTTTATCTAAGACGATGTTGGGTCCTAGATTTCTAACATTCGGTAAGGCGAACTTTACACATTTCGTTTTCTTGGCATTGAGAACTAGGTTATTTGACGTAAACCAATCCGTAACTATTGAGAGTGCACTGTTTACGTCGTCAAAATCTTGTCTATTCCTGTCTACTTTAAAAATAAGAGATGTATCATCAGCAAACAGTACAACGTCACAGATTCCCTTTAAATGGAATGGTAAATCATTGATATAAACTAAGAACAAGAATGGGCCCAGTATTGAGCCTTGCGGTACAGCTAACTGAACTGGTAGCCCGGAAGATTTCACACCATTAACATCTACACATTGGAACCTATTATGTAAATAACAATTTATTACGTTGAGAGCTTCGTTTTGGACACCGTAATGACGTAGTTTACGCAAAAGCGTGACATGGTGCACGCAATCAAAGGCTTTGGAAAGATCACAGAAAACTCCGATAGCATTTTGCGAGCTCTCCCATCCGTTAAATATGTTTTTCAGCAAAGCAACACCCGCATCTGTAGTCGAACGACCTTTTGTAAAGCCATATTGTTCATTATGAAGGAGGCTATTTAAATTAAAATGTCTTAGCAACTGCTTGAGTATTAATTTTTCAAATATTTTGCTAAATGCAGGTAAGATGGAAATAGGCCTAAAATTGCCAACGTCGTTTTTATTACCTGATTTAAATAAAGGTATGACTTTACTACTCTTCATGAGGTCAGGAAAAATTCCTAAATCAACACATTTATTAAAAGTAACAAATAGATAGGGGGCTACGATGTCTATTATATTACTTAAAAGTTTAATGGAGATGCCCCAGTAGTCACCGGTGTTTTTAGACTTAAGTAGGTTAAAAACATTAACTACATCATGTGGGGTTACATGTTCGAAACTAAATAAACGACTACATTGAGGTACACTACTATGCAAAAGGTTTTCAGCTTTAGACGGAGACGAATTTAAGGAGCGAGTCGTAGTTATAGGTATGTTGGCAAAAAACTCATTAAAAGCTTCAGCTACGTCAGCGGCTTTATTAACTAATTTATTATCGACCATAATCTGAAGTAGTTTTTCTTGTTTAACCGATTTACCCGTTTCATTGTTAATAATTTTCCAAGTTGTTTTTACTTTATTATTAGAATTTTTAATAGCATCGCTTAAAAATTTTGATTTAGCAAAAGCACTAATCTTTTTAAATAATTTTGAATAATTTTTTACATACTCTAGGAAAGGAGTGTCAAACCTGTATTTTTTCAAACAATATAACTCGTATAGTCTCGCTCTACTTTTATAAATACCCGGAGTAGCCCATTGGTTAAAGCCAACCATATTTCGACCTATGTTCTTTGGGGAAAGTTGTTGAGTTGCTGTTCCCTACATTTTGACGAGTTATGCGAACATAAATGTAGGGAACAGCTGATTTTTTTTTCGCGATTTCAGGTTTGGTCCCATAGTAAAAGTTGTTCATAATGATGTGTACAATGACCCCTTAAGAGGTTGTGCGTTATTTAAGTTACACCTTGTATATCATTAATTAATTACGACAGTAACACTAACAAACAATATCAATATTGCAATATTTTTTCACCATATCCAACAATATTAACGATATAAATAAAAAAAAATGGATTTTAGAATAAATGTGTAAGAATAATTTATACTTCAACACAATAGCGGTTGATGGCGGGAGCTCGTGACACGTGTTGAGTACTTTTGAGGTCATGTAAATCACTTAATTAACTAATCGTGCGAACTACACTCAAAATTAATAATTTTATAAATTAAAAACCGTTTCGGAGGAGTATGGTAACTAACATTGTGACACGAGAATTTTATGCAACGTGTAACGTTAAATGCGCAAAACCTCAGACACCCCAACTGATTTTTAATTCAATTGACCTATTTTAGAGAGAAAATAAGTCATTAAAAAAATTGTAAAGGTTTTATGTGCTCTTTTAGTTTTACTGCCATTCTAATCGTTTCTTGCGTCTGCGACGACGCTTTATCGTAGGAGGAGTCGTCACCGGGCCGCAGCGCCGCGCTGACATTGGCTTGCTTGACCTATTAATAAATACACACGGCAACGTTTTTAATGAAGATTTTTTGAAAAATGTGGTTCAATTAATTCTGCTCGTTATTCTGATCAAACTATTTTCAGGTTTTGCGCATTTAACGTTACACGTTTTATATGATTAGCCTGTCTCCCACAGAACCCTGGCGTACCTGATGCGGCACCTGCGGCGCGTGTCGCTGCTGGGCGCGCAGACGGGCATGACGGCGCGCAACATGGCCATCGTGTGGGCGCCCAACCTGCTGCGCGCGCCGCGCCCGCAGCACGCGCTGCAGGGCGTCGCCGTGCAGGTGCGCTCTCTAACCCTCTCAGCCTCAGGACTTGCCGAAAGTGAGCGTTACCGTGGCCCTTGGCGCAGGCAACTGAAGAAACAGCTGGGTTTTAGTCAGTAAAAGTTTGACACGCCCTCCCGCTCCGCCCAGAGCGGGAGAAGCTTTTTGATAATTTCCCACCCAAAAAAAAAAGTTAGAGTGGAGTGAGTCGTCAATAGTGTCAATCCCTAGCATCAGCATGACACACAGCTCACTCTAAGCTCACTTCACCTTGGTTATCACCACAGATTACTAAATAGTTACTACCAGATACTTCACTCAGTAGAAAATTTTCAATACCTACTGCTATAATAGCCTACTACGTCGCGTCGCCAACCGCTGCATGCTAAAATGTGCCTATGTACGAATGAATTTAACGATTAAAATTGAACGACGTGCGTGCACTTCGCTTGGGAAAACCGCATTAAATGTGGTCCGCAAACGGCCCGAGATCGCTCGGCCGGGCGGTAGGTAGTTATAGCGCGCAAGTACATGGAGTGACGGAGGCCTGGTCTCTCTAAACATCTCACCGGCCGAACTTGCCTGAAGTGAGCGTTTGCCAGGCTCGCGGGTTGTTCGAAAGAGTTACCGTGGCCCTTGGCACAGGCAACTGAAGGAACACGGGTGGGTTTTAGTCAGTAAAAGTTTGACACGCCCTCCCGCTCCGCCCAGAGCGGGAGAAATTATTTGATAATTTCCCACCCAAAAAAAAAAAAGTGAGCGTGGAGTGAGTCGTCAATAGTGTCAATCCCTAGCATCAGCATGACTCACAGCTCACTCTAAGCTCACTTCACCTTAGTGAGCGTGGAGTCACAGATTACTAAATAGTTACTACCAGATACTTCACTCAGTAGAAAATTTTCAATACCTACTGTTATAATAGCCTACTACGTCGCGTCGCCAACCGCTGCATGCTAAAATGTGCCTATGTACGAATGAACTTAACGATTAAAATTGAACGACGTGCGTGCGCTTCGCTTGCGAAAACCGCATTGAATCTGCTCTGCAAACGGCCCGAGATCGCTCGGCCGGGCGGTAATTATAGCGCGCAAGTACAGTCCGCGCGCGAGCTCCGAGAAATGATAAGGAATGTTGACGTAATGAGCTAGAGTTGTGATTTAGTCGATATCGCACTGTCGATACTAATACATCTTGACCCTCCGCGCGAGTGTACTTCATGAAATCATTTTATGAGGGTATTATGTACTTGAAATAAAAAAAAAAAAATGATGAAAATAAATTCTCCTCACGCACTTCACTACATAGTATAAAACAAAGTCGCTTCCCGCTGTCTGTCCCGATGTATGCTTAAATCTTTAAAACTACGCAACGGATTTTGATGCGGTTTTTTTAATAGATAGAGTAATTCAAGAGGAAGGTTTATATGTATAATAAATGCATAATATAGTAGATACTATGTACTGATAGTGATCAGCATTGCACCCGTGCGAAGCCGGGGCGGGTCGCTAGTCAATAATAAATGAGTCGACAACATTCTCCATTAAGCCATCCCTTTGACAGTAATGTTCCTCTAATGCTAAAACATGTTTATCATATCCACACCAATCTTCTTTTGTGACATGCGTGATAGCTTTTTCGGTGATCTCCTTCAGTCTCGTCAGAGAAAAATCTGAAGTAATGTTGTGTTCCCTCGCGAGCCTTTTAATTTTTGCCCATGCGAGCTCTATTGGGTTCAAGTCGCACATATAAGGCGGTAATCGCATTGCATCGTGAATTCGTGACACAAAACAACATAATTATAAGTGTAGTACTATTTATAGTAGAAAATAACACTACCTACTATCGCAAAATTAAAAATGACTCGATAAGCGTGTTCTCGCGTCAAGGTCGACACTAGTACTGGGAGAGTGCGGGGGATGGAGCGACGGTCGGGCGCGGCGCACACCCGCCCGCTTCCTCAGGCACCGATTCCTCGGAGCTCGCGCGCGGACTGTACATGGAGTGACAGAGGCCTGGCCACTTTCCCACCCAAAAAAAAAAAATTGTGAGCGTGGAGTGAGTCGTCAATAGTGTCAATCCCGAGCATCAGCATGACTCACAGCTCACTCTAAGCTCACTTCACCTTAGTTATCACGGTGATATTTTTCCAAAATCAACCGGCAGATGCAAAACATTCAAACTCAAAGTATTAATTTCAAGTAAACCAATTACAGGCACTTTTGAATTTTCAAGGGGTCGGTCAGTCAGAAAGATGAAGCTAGTTGCCCATTCCAAAGCGTAGTATGTACCTGTGGAGAAGAACGGGCAAGAAACTCCACGGACACTTTTAAATCATAAAAGTATTACAAATTTTTGGAAAATCATTCATGTTGAAATTATACATGTGAGAACGATGTAGAAAGACGTGCACGTTAAAAGCATCCGTACTAAAAAAAAAATAAAAACAAAAAACAATTCAAAAATTAAAATACTTAAATAAAAATAAGCCGTGGCGGCTAAGAGATGACCAGTCCCTACTGGCGGCGCCCGTTCACGAACATGACGTATGGATCAGCACCATTTAGCTCAACCATTTTGAAGGGAACTTAATGATCCAACACACACGCCACCACCAGCGAGACATTTTGATTGCTTCAGTAACAACGTTTCAAACGCATCATTTGGATCTGAAACATTACTTTAATCTGCGCTCATTCCGCGCGACGTTTCGCTCGCGAGGCGCCTGAGCAGTTTGCGAACGAGAGACGGAGACAGACACACTGAGTTACTTCACTATTGACTCGCGAGCCTCGAGTGAGCGGGCGACATAATTACAATATATACAAGTCAGAAAGAGATACCAAATGAGATGTGTATCACTCATACTCTCACAGATTTTCGTTAACACGAAGATCGACGTTCAAAAATGACCACGAAGGCGCTTACGTATCAAATACTAAACGGTCTTTTTTTGCATATAATGTTTGCACTAACAATTTCATTAGACTTAATCAAAGCACACAATTAGACCTCTGGGTTCTGTCTTAGCATGGCATGGCCTGAGATTGATTAACGCGCCATTAAGGTGTTGGGTTAGGGTGTTGTTGAGCATCGAGGCGGTCCGGCCGGTGCTCGAGCGCTGGCTCGGGAGGAGGCACGGCTCCCTGTCGTTTCGGGTGACGCAGGTACTCTCGGGGCATGGTTGCTTCGGGAAGTACCTGTGTCGCATAAACAGGGAGCCGGACGCCCGGTGTCACCACTGCGTCGACTGCCGGGAGGACACGGCGCGGCACACGCTGGCAGAGTGTGCCACTTGGGAGGAGCCGCGCCGTGCCCTCATCTCAGGAGTAGGCGAGGACCTGTCGCTGCCGGCCGTAGTCGAGTCTATGGTCGGCAGCGAGGAGTCCTGGGACGCGGTGGTTTCTGCGGAAAGGGAGAGGGAGATCTCATCCCCTCACCCGGCCCGCAGCAGGCGCACCGGGCGTCGGCGGAGGGGCGGACAACGCCCTCTTCCAGGCCCCCTAAATGTGTCCAGGGGCGACGGACTTGGGGACGTCCGTCGCCCCCCACACATCAGGCCCCGAGGCGGCGGCGCGTAGT
>CATIVS010000143.1:0-20666 GCA_949629135.1 Eremobia ochroleuca | reverse complement strand
TCACGTGTGAGAGAATGAGATAGAAGGCATTATACAGTGTTTCTTGACCTTGATCACGCTGATGGAGCTACCCAGAAGATGCCCGTTCACTCTTGCTTTGAAGGCAGATGGGTTAAATGTGGAAGGGAACACTTACGCTGGCATAGAGTTCCACACTTTGCTGTGCACATAATAAACGTGGAGGAGAAGCGCTGAGTACGACTGGTCAGGATATCAACTAAGTGTGGATGGAACTCTGTAATACGTGTGGTAGTAAAAGGGCGATGGTGGGGATCAGGTCGTCTACGCTCCTGCGCAAACATTCTCACACTTTTAGCACTCTCTGTCAGCGCCATGTTATAATGAGCATTTTCTAGAGAAGCGGGCCATGTGGGCGGCGCGCGGATATTCCTTAGATTTCTAACAGTCAAATAATAACAACAAATTAGGCGCGAAAGTTGTGGAAGCCCGGCCGCCCACGTGGCCTGCGGATATAAGTTATAGAAAATCATATTGGCTTGCAATAAAATAATTTATGTGGGCCGCCGGCGGACACATGGCGCTGAGAGTGTTAAAATATGCTTTATAAATATGTAGCTATAAAATTTATTAAAAAAAAAAAAACAATAACTGACTGGACTGGAGAGATCCACTCAAACTGTGTGGTAAAGGTGAAACAGTCTTTTGAAGAAAACCTCAAAAGATCGTTTCAGACACCAATCTACATGGTCTTCACATGATCTGTCTGGACTTTGAAAGAGACTGTGACCTCTGAGTTTGTTTCGGCCTTTCTTCTCAGATAGGAAACACCAACTTCATCTACTTTTTAAAATATGATTGACGTCTAAAGCCGCTGACTTGAATTTTGCGAGCAGCGGGGCGGCGGTGGCGGCGGCGCGGGCAACGCAGACCCGTTCTCGGAACCAGCGGGCAGATCGCGCGGCACTATAGCGGCGTAGTGTTGTGTACGTGGTTGTGTCGTCGAGATATTTGTTTTTATTCGCGAACGAAATGTCTGACCAACGGCCAAAACGCCTTTTCGATTCCAATTTATTCCTAAAGCTAAAGCTCGGTTTATTGTGGGCAAAAGAAGAAGTGAATACCTACTATAGGGCAAGGAAAATAAAAGGCGAGTTTTATAGAAATTACGAAGAACAGAGACAATGTCCCGAAAAATTCTACGACTACACCAGAATGAGTAGAAACATTTGACTATATTCTTAAAGCTATCAAGGGCGATTTAGAGTCTGGAATTAATCCTCTAACCTTCAATATTCAGTTCGTTTTTAATTTCTTTCCATAACTGGTTAACTACCCTTCTATTTTTATGGTTCACATCTTTGCTGTTCCATATCGGTGTCCTCTCAAAAATTGCTAAAATCTCTCTTGCACGTCCGACGACATTTCGATACGTCACAAAAACAAATAGCACAACACTGCAAAGCAGACGCGCGGGCGGTCACCGCTTGACTGGAGTCCACCGCTCGTTGCCCGCTTAATAATATTTTCCAATAACAGTGTTGTTTGTTTTTCAGTGAGCGCGTGGTCTGGGTACAAACATCGGTGTGACTGCCTCACGCCGCGAACGTTGTGTGCTCAGCAGAGGAAACAGCTACTTAGGTAAGTGAACAGGCATCTATTTGTGCCATATTTAGCTAAAGCCGATATCTGCCGGTCGATACTGGAAAAATCTCACGGTGATAACTAAGGTGAAGTGAGCTTAGAGTGAGCTGTGAGTCATGCTGATGCTAGGGATTGACACTATTGACAACTCACTCCACGCTCACTTCACCCAAGTTTTCATGGTGTACAATTTAGAAAGTGTACAATGCTAAAACTCAGAAATTACAGAATCGCACGGCAGATCATCACTTTTTGTTAATTTTGGCCTTTCATTCGGCATCTTTCACTCGAAGTGAAATGTCTGAACACAAAATGGATTCAAAGTGAACCATTCACTCGAATGAATGAAATTGTCATATCAAATCAAATCAAAAGTTTATTTGCTAGAAATACATTGTTTTCGTAAATGTAAGAATTTATAACCTAAGTTTATATTCTGCCTGCAAGCAAGTATGCAAATTTTTATATACATTCTTATTATATTACTATTATTATTATGTACTGTTGCTATGAAATTATTCACTATTTAATTTATTCCTTTATATTGTTAATCAATATATATTATAAAAGAAAGTGTACAATGTGCGTGCCGCTAAAACTCAGAAATGAGTCCCGGTACGATCAAGGGAGTTATATGGTGTGGTAACCCTCTATCTCCTGTCCATGAAGAAGGTTCCCGTTTTTACCTGAAGGGCATGGATACTTTTTATCCCGATATTCCCACGGGATCGACACTTAGGGTGCGTTTCCACAGAAGCGGAGCTGGGCGGGGCAGAGCGGAGACGTGTAGGAATCGTCCAATCACAGACGAGACGAGTGACGCGATGAGGATTTCAAACATTGTGATTAGTCGATTCCTGCACGTCTCTGCTCCGCTTCGCCCAGCTCCGCTTCAGTGGAAGCGCACCCTTATGCGGGTGAAACCGCATGGCGTAGCTAGTATTCCATAAATTCCATTCGTGCTTGTCGATTGTTTTGTTCCACAGAATGTTATACATATATAAAAAAAAAAACAGCTTAGAAATTCTGTTTTGTTTTAGCGGATTATGGGGCCGGCCGATGTTCAGTAGCGGACATCTACGGGCTGCTATGTAAGTATATTAATATACTTTCTATAATATAGTATTCTATTCTATTCTATAATTTTTTCTCAAGCTGTTTTCAATTTTCTCAAGCTGTTTTCAAAGTCCGGCAGACGCGGTCTTTTTATCTCTATCTAGACACACGGTAGCGTGTCAAGCGAAGTTCAAGCTAACAGAACTGGCGAGCAGCGCCGTGTGTAATATTACACGAACCATTTGGAGCCACATTTGACCCCCTCATAACTCAAAAACTATTTCACATAAATGAGGAGGTAACATGCAAACAGGCTTAAGTCACAATAATGTAAATTTTCAGAATACTGAAAAAATCTGTAGTAATTATAGTTATCTACAGATTTTTTCAGTATTCTGAAAATTTACATTATTGTGACTTAAGCCTGTTTGCATGTTACCTCCTCAAATAAGTTAAAGGGTATGGCCAATCTCGGCTTAACGTGGACAAGCTGTTCAGTAAAAAGTATTTCATCAAATAAATATAATTAATTCTAAAATAAATATTTTTGCAAACCTCGTCGCAGGAAAGTCTTCTGTAAAAAAACTTGTATTAAAAGTATTCACGCTGATTGCACGCAGAAAGCAACGCCATTTTTTGGTTACAGGTTCTCGGTGACTTAGGTTCTGGGTTACCACGTAAAAAAGTTATGACATTTCAGATTTTATTCGATAAAAAATCGATTCCTAGTATTTGAGTAAAAAATGTGGATCTTTCTTGAGCAAGGTGCTCAAGAAAGATCCACATTTTTTTACTACATAAGTGATTTGGGCCATTTTTTATTCTTATTTATCTGTGATTAGATGAAAACAATCAAAATATTTATATTTCTCTATGTAAATCAATTTACATCTGATTATGGACTCGATTATCAAATCCTTACATCGATATTTATTAAACATATATTATTTTTTATTACTTGGCAGCACCAACTGCATCGTCTGTCAACAACGAGGTCAACGAAAAAAAACTATTCGCTTTGCTTCTTTCTTTGGTGTTGTGAATGTTGTCTTGTTTTTTGTTCGAGCGTTTGTTTTTGTTATAATGAACTCCGATACCCGGCCTTACTTTTGGACACCGAAGCTGTTTCTAACGTCGCCTCTGGCATTATTTTGGACATTGAACCTGCTGTAAACGACAACCTTGGCACGAACTCGGACACTCCTGCGCATCGTCTTGTTTCCTCGCATGGGAATGAGGATTATGAGGAAGAACTGCGATGTGTTAATTGTGGCATCTATATTACGCATCGAAGAAGACGTACTCTGGAGCTCGTTGAAATACAATCAACTATTCGACAATGGACTGCTCCTCAAATCGTAAGTCTATTTTCAAAACTCAAACAGGTCTAATACAAATAGGTTTTCACAAACTCTATTACTATTTCAGTAAGTACTTATATAAAAAAATAGCCCAGACTAAAAAGACCGACATTGATTGACTTGAGAAGCATCTGAAACAAACTCAGTTGTCTTGTTTAATATAATTTCTGTTTCTGAATGTTTTTGAGATAGTATTATGTCAATTGTAACAAACTGCATTTATAAATATTTGTCTTATTTACAGGTTACAGCCCATAGCTTGGTCTGTCATTCATGCTGGATGTTGGCATTTAATTACTCATCGGACAAAGAAAATGAACAAAAGTGGTCATCGTCGACAACCATTTGTCAACTGTCATTGTTCTGTATTACCTACCAGATCCCATGTTATGCATGCAAATACAGAAAGAGAAATGCACAATTGCACATAAGTAATGTGATTAGCGAGTGGATAGCACCACAGCAGGTGAGCACAGATTAACTTTTATGTGTAATGGACAGGTTATATTATTTAGGGCTTGTGTCTAAGTAATAACAGCTGCACGGGTTGATCGATCAGGTTTATCTGCGCTTGCCGCGGTTAGTGCGTAGATGGGTGACCGCCTATACATAGGTACCAAGACCCTCCATATCTTGGAAAGTATGTTAAGCCATTGGTCATGGCTGTAATTTGTGTAACTTTCACAGTCATTACGGGTCATTAGAAACCTGAAAGTCTGACAACCAGCCTCACCAAGGGGTACTGTATTACCCAGTAACTGGGTTGTGGAGGTCTGATACATAGTCAATCCGTGTAAAATACTGGCATCCAGTTGAGACTGGAAGCTGACCCCAGCATAGTTGGAAAAGGCTAAGCTGATGATGGATAGGATATATTATTTGAAATTAACTTAATTATGTGTATAGAAAGAAGTAATTTATATATTGAAATGCCACTAACTTAGAATTATTTTGTTTAGGTTCATGGATCCGTGTTGGCAGTGAGCTGACAGAGTTCCCGTTCTTGCTCCAGTAGCTGTTAAAGTACCAGCAGCAGCAGCATCAACAGAAACCATTAACATACCGGATTATTCATGAGCACCAGATACACAAAGCCATTGTTTTTCAGATTCAGATTAAAACTATTATGTGAAATAATAGCTGCTTGTTTTATTTTATCCACTAATATTCCCCTAAAATGTAACCATTGCACAAATGACTGACAGGCCTGTTGGTCTAGTGGTCAGTGGCCCTGACTGCTATGCGCAAGGTCGTGGGTTCGATTCCCACTCAGGACAAATGTTTGTGTGATGAGCACGATCATTTGTTCTGTGTCTGGGTGTAATTTATCTATAATATGTATGTATTATAAATATATATGTATGTTTACCAGTTGTCTAGTACTCATAGCACAAGCTCTGCTTAGTTTGGGACTAGATGGCGTTGTGTGAAAGTTGTGGAATATTATTATTATTATTATTAAATATATAACGAGAATAATTTATAATAGAAAAGAAACACTCATTTTTACTATTTTTATTATTAATTTGTAAAATACACACTGTTATTAGATGTTGATTGTGATCTTGTCGCTGAGAACAGCGACAAGATCACAATATTACACATGCTAAATATGGTACATTTTTCAAACTTCCTGCAACTTTATTATAATATTTCGTTTCTACTAGGAATGAAATATTAAAAACGCAACTTACTTATTATAATACTTACTGTCCACGTCAAGCCAGAGCACCCTAACAAACTGAGCCATTCCCTTTGGCTCATATATTGAGACTTGCAAGATACATATGTGCTCTAAATTTCATAAACACACCTCAAACGGTTATTTAGAAATTAATGTCCAAAAATCATCATATTTATAACTAACTGACCAAAACTCTACCCCAGTTCCAGAGGACCTAGAAAGTTCAAATTTGGCATCCGGATAGGTAGTTGGGTGAATACGAATTATACAACACGTTGTTTTCACAACACGTTGTGATTCTTCCCAGTTTACTTCCACAGCTAGCTCCGTTAAAGAACTTATTTCCAATAATTTCTCTGACTGTAATGTTGTGTGTTGCAGCATCTCATTCTTCGGTATGATGGAAGCTGTGAACGAATTCAACGGTGCCAAGCCCGAGACGAGTACTGATGGTGATAAGGTAATAATAATTGTTTACCTACACTCAATCACAAAAGAAGATACCTGACCTATTGTAGAATTTTAAAAACATGTATAAAACAGTCACAATAAATAACAAAAAATATATAAATATATCAAATATATATATATACAAGGTGTAACTTAAATAACGCACAACCTCTTAAGGGGTCATTGTACTCATCATTATGAACAACTTTTACTATGGGACCAAACCTGATATCGCGAAAAAAAAATCAGCTGTTCCCTACATTTATGTTCGCATAACTCGTCAAAATGTAGGGAACAGCTGATTTATTTTTCGCGATTTCCGGTTTGGTCCCATAGTAAAAGTTGTTCATAATGATGAGTACAATGACCCCTTAAGAGGTTGTGCGTTATTTAAGTTACACCTTGTATACAACGTGTCCCAGAAATCAACGTCAAGCCGAAAACGGGCAATAGGCCAAGTCGTGACAGCTATTAGAAAAATATAAAAAAAAATCTTGGTCATGTACTTTTCGAATTATAAGCATTCAAAAATAAATCTCAAAAAGTGACACCCTGTGATGATTTTTCAAGTCCTGTGACTACATTATTAACATTTCGGTAGTTTTTTTCTCTGTGATCTAACCATGAATAACCCTTCTGTAAATTACAGTTAAAAGTTAAAACGTAACTGCCTCAGTTTTAAATTAAATGTTAGATTTTTGCCCAATATTGAATTCAAAATAATGACATCACCCAACTTTAACCGACTGTACTGAAAAAAAAATCTACTACACTATTTTGGCAAGTAACTTTAAAAGATGGCGCGTTTAGTCAGGATTCCAAAATGGTATAACACATACTAATTGCTACTTCTTAATTGAGGAAAAAAAGTACATTGTTGGTTTTAGGTGCATTTGAAATAAAATTCAGTCGTTGGATTTCTTTTATTATAATTTTTATTAAATCAGATTTACGAAGTTTTATAACAAATGTTCAAACTGTTTTCCTTCAGCTGCTATGCAAGTTCTACATCTCTTTAAAAATGATCGCGTAATAAGACGGGCGTATCTTCTTGAGTTGATGTATTCAGCGGCTTCTGCAATTCTTTGGCGCAGCTCGTCTAAATCTTGAATTGGTTTAGAGTACACTTTATCCTTTATCGTACCCCAGTAAAAAAAAATCTATGGGGTTTAAATCGGGTGAACGGGCAGGCCACGAAATTGTACCACCCCGCCCAATCCACCTATCGGGGTATTCTCGATTGAGAAACTCTCGTACAGTGAGAGCATAATGCGCTGGGCAGCCATCTTGTTGATACCACATGCTGCCGTAAGTGTTCAGTGGCACTTCTTCCAATAATTCTGGTAATTGGTTCTGTAAGAAGTTCAAATAACCCTGGGCATTTAAATTCTCCGGCAGCTCGATTGGACCAATAACTTTACCATTCAAAATTCCCGTCCACATATTTACTTTAAACTGGTACTGAGATCTATCTTCCCGCATCAAATTTGGATTTTCCACGTGCCATTCGTGCAAATTGTGGAGGTTCATGTAACCGTCCTTTTTAAATGTTGATTCATCGGACCATAGAATTTTTTCAAAGAATCGCGGGTCCTCTTGGTGCCTCTGCAACATCGTTCGACAAAATCGTACTCTCTCTGGGTAGTCTCGGGGTAGCAGACTTTGTACTCGTCGTACATGGTATGGGTGAAACTCGTTCTTTTTTAAAATACGATGTGCAGTACTTTTGGGGACTCCTATGCTCTGTTCAATTCCGCGTACTGAGATACTTCTGTCTTCTTCAACTGCTTGCAAGACTTCGGCTTCGTAGGGCATAACGGGTCTTCCCTCGCTAACCATTTGGCTAGGAAATCGACCCTCTGATAATGACCGATGCACATTAATAAATACTCGATGATCGGGATGACGCTCAGCATTCGGGTATCTCTCACGATACACTCTTGCTGCGGCATTGGCGTTGCATAAGCATTCTCCATAAATGAGATGCATGTTGGCGTATTCCTGTGCGGTGTATCGAGATGGCATGATAAAACACTACACAAACACGGGGTTGCGATTAAAACAAGTCCGGGGTTGTCAGAAACGGTGCAGATAAATCCAAATTACAATGCAAATCAAGTCCAATAAACAAAGCCACAGTTGTAAGTACGAAGTCAATACGAATACAAAAAGATGTGCAGTCAACGAAAGAGCGTAACGTACTGCAGTATTGCACAATTTGCCGACGCATCCCTGTTTAGCCAGAGTAGCGTCTCTATCTGTTTCACTCACACATATGAAATGATGTGTCAATCCGTCTCCCTCTTAGTTAGATAAAAGTAGCGTCACTATCTATCTCGCTCCCACTTGTCAAAGTAGCGTCACCTCACATTAGCTAAAATGAATCTTTCTCGCTCACACTAGTCAAAATAACGTCACTCTTCGTCTCAATCGAACTTTTATGAAATACGGCTTCATAAAAAAAAAATGTTTTTTCTCAATTAAGAAGTAGCAATTAGTATGTGTTATACCATTTTGGAATCCTGACTAAACGCGCCATCTTTTAAAGTTACTTGCCAAAATAGTGTAGTAGATTTTTTTTTCAGTACAGTCGGTTAAAGTTGGGTGATGTCATTATTTTGAATTCAATATTGGGCAAAAATCTAACATTTAATTTAGAACTGAAGCAGTTACGTTTTACTTTTAACTGTAATTTACAGAAGGGTTATTCATGGTTACATCACAGAGAAAAAAACTACCGAAATGTTAATAATGTAGTCACAGGACTTGAAAAACCATCACAGGGTGTCACTTTTTGAGATTTATTTTTGAATGCTTATAATTCGAAAAGTACATGACCAAGATTTTTTTTTATATTTTTCTAATAGCTGTCACGACTTGGCCTATTGCCCGTTTTCGGCTTGACGTTGATTTCTGGGACACGTTGTATATACAATGTGTAACGTTAAATGCGCAAAACCTCAGACACCCCAACTGATTTTTAATTCAATTGACCTATTTCAAAGAGAAAATAAGTCATTAAATTTTTTTTAAAGGTTTTATGTGCTGTTTTAGTTTTACTGGCCATTCTGATCGTTTCTTGCGTCTGCGACGACGCTTTATCGAGGGAGGAGTCGTCACCGGGCCGCCGCGCCGCGCTGACATTGGGTTGCTTGACCTATTAATAAATAGACACGACAACGTTTTTATTGAAGATTTTTTGAAAAATGTGACCTATATTAAAAAGTGGTTCAATTAATTCTGCTCGTTATTCTGATTAAACTAGTTTCAGCTTTTGCGCATTTAACGTTACACGTTGTATACATCAGTAGTATCAAAAATTGACAATAACACAAAAAAAAAAAAAAAACAACAGTTCAGTGTTAAGAATAAGTAGTTGTGGTGTTCCTCAGGGGAGCGTACTAGGGCCTCCATTATTTATAATATACACTATGGAAACCACATATATGCAATACATTATACCACGATCAGTCTCGATATCGGTCGTGAAAAATAATCAGCTGTTCCTTACATTTTGACGAGTTATGCGAACATAAATGTTTTGGGGATATATCTTAGCGTTTCGATGACAAACTAACTATTATAATTATATTGTTGCGGCCTACAACTTGGCCACTTTTACTTCGTAAGTTAATTTTAATATTTGTACACCGGCAACGGTAGTGTATGTGAAACTTTATAACATTAAGATCTTAATGTACAGACGCCAGCACATCAAGCTACTACAATCTGTCATATTTACTTAATAGATTTTCAACTTTGTCTATTAGCATTAGGTGTAAGGTTGATTGGGAAAATTTGACAGTTTCGGGTAGCTTGATGTGCTGGCGTCTGTACCATATACTCAGAAAAAACCTTTCCCTATTTGAATGATGATAATTATGGTTAGAAAGGGGGTGATTACCGAGATGACAACTAATAGAGAATCCGCGAGTTAACTAATTTTTTTTTTATTATTTAAATTGAAGCTTTTTTACTTCACTAATAGCTTGGTATAAACAGTTTTTTAATATTTTTAAAAATTGAAAAGATATGAGCGTTCAAAACTCTCAATTAGACAGAGAGGGAAATACTGAATTGTGACGTCATAGTTCAGTATCGCCATATAAATTACATGCAAAACTTCGTTTTGCGAGAAAGAGATAGACAAAAAGTTTCTATAAGTTATGAGTTTTTTATTTTTCGACCGATTTCAAATTTGATTTCGAATTCTATTATTGTATTACATGTGTGGATATATTATCTACTAGAATATATAGTATTCAATATCATGCAACTACCCAATTATGGAAGGAGACATGTTGCACCGACCCCAAATAAATTGAGATAAGAACAAGAGAATGATGGCTCCTTTCCGTGTATAAAACTGTTGACCAAAACTTAGTACACACACGCACTCGCATACATATGTGCATACAGCTGTGCCCGCGATTTCGTTGAGGGGCCCGTATAACAGCCGCACAGGTCGATCGATCGGGTTAAGCTACGCTTGCCGCGGTTTGCCTGTGGATGGGTGACCATCTTTACATACCGAGACTCCTCCGTGCCTCGGAAAGCACGTTAAGCCGTTGGTCCCGGCTGGCATCCGTGGATCTTTGGCAGTCGTTACGGGTAGTCAGGAGCCTGAAAGTCTGACAACCAGTCTTACCAAGGGGTATCGTTTACCTAGTAACTGGGTTGTGGACGTCAGATAGGCAGTCGCTCCATGTAAAATAGTGGTATTCAGCTGCATCCGGTTAGACTGGAAACCGACCCCAACATGGGAAAAGGCTAGGCAGATGATGTGCCCGCGATTTCGTTAGCGAGCATGTCTGAAAACAAATTAGATTTCTTGAACTTACATTTTGTTTTGAGCAAAGTCCTAATTCTTTTAATAAAATATAAGTAAAATAAAAATTTTATTTTACTTTTAACCAAGTAAAAAAATATTCAAATTTGGTCCACAGTTATGAAACAACATAAAAAAAAAACGAACAGACGAACTTAAAACCTCCTCCTTTCTTGAAGTCGGTTAAAAATAACTTTAACTAACTTTTTATGTTTCCGCAGCCTCCAAACGAGATGGAACCAGAAACGACTAGCAGAGAGTTGCAGCAGGGAGACGGGACGGGTGCCAAGTAAGTTTATTACATACATAAACTCACTTCTTCTTCCCATGGGGGTAGGTAGAATTTTACAAAACCCCACTATTTATATGTATACTTAAATAAATAATTCCAACAGAACAAAACTTTGTGACTCCTTCATACACCGACTCACATTTTTTCCTATATTGTCCCACTGCTGGACAAAGGTCGGAAAAAAAATCTGCTGTTTCATATATTTTGGTCAAGTAGGTTATGAACTTTTATATTAACCTGTTAACCGAGCGGGACGTATAAATACGTCAAACGTAAACAGTAGCGCGTACGGGTAGGACATATGAGTACGTCCTTGAAATATATGCTGCGCCCTGGAACTGGTGGGACATATAGTTTCGTACAACAAAAGTATTAGTCATCGATACATGTTGAAACATGCCGAAACATAAATTTAAGACACGGAGAAAATCAGTATCATTTTGCTATTGAGAGTGGTGGACGAGCAGTAACGAGTACGTACTTACACTTACGGACATATTTTCGTATTATATTTTATTTACTTATATTTTTTATTTTTACATTATATCATAAATAAAAAAAAACAATAAAATGAAATTACGCTCTCCGGGCGTGACGAACTGACACGTCCTAGTGAAAGAGGTCACGCCCGTTATATGCTGCGTAATTAAAAAGGGAATTCCCCGGTTAACAGGTTAAAGAGCTGTTTTTTTTTTGTGATTTCAGAGTTGGTCCTGTAGTGAAAGTTGTTCAAATTCATGAGTAGAACATCCTGTAAACAATTATTTTGAGCCTGTAAAAAAATTCATCTATTATTATACAACATTAGTTTTAATATATGCGAAACCCGAAAGACGTGTCTAGTATTTTTATGTAAAGAATCTATGTACGAAATTTGAAAGCTGTATCATGAAAAATCTCAAAGTTATAAGCTTGTTAAGTTACCTGGATGTCCATACAAAAATATGCTCTCACCACGCGGTGCCCCCGCGCCGCCCGCGCCTCCAGCCCGCTGTGACCGGCTGTGACCTGTGTTGTGCGCATACGATTGCGGATATGTACTTAGTGTCGCTCGGTGTCCAACTTGTTGCCTTTTTCAAATATTTCGGGACAAAATATAACATGGTGTAAAAATTATTGGAATCGATTCAGTTACTTATTTTGAACAAACTATATTCAGGTTTGCAATATACTAAAAATAATGTTGTATATACAACGTGTAACTTTAAATGCGCAAAACCTCAGACACACCAACTGATTTTTAATTCAATTTACCTATTTCACAGAGAAAATAAATCATTAAAAAAATTGTAAAAGTTTTATGTGATGTTTTAATTTTACTGGCCATTCTGATCGTTTCTTGCGTCTGCGACGACGCTTTACCGAGGGAGGAGTCGTCACCGCGCCGCTGCGCCGCGCTCACATTGGCTTGCTTGACCTATTAATAAATAGACACGGCAACGTTTTTAATGAAGATTTTTTGAAAAATGTTACCTATAGTAAAAAGTGGTTCAATTAATTCTGCTCGTTATTCTAAGCAAACTATTTTTAGGTTTTACGCATTTAACGTTACACGTTGTATACATGTATACAGGATTATTTGTAAAACACCAACAACCTCTTAAGAGGTCATTGTACTCATCATTATGAACAACTTTTACTATGGGCCCAAACCTGATATCGCGAAAAAAAAATCAGCTGTTACCTACATTTGTGTTCGTAAAACTAGTCAAAATGTAGGGAACAGCTGTTTTTTTTTTTTGCGATTTCATGTTTGGTCCCATAGTAAAAGTTGTTCATAATGATGAATACAATGACCTCTTAAGAGGTTGTTGGTGTTTTACAAATAACCCTGTATAAATTCAAGGAAGAGAGGTGTTGAGATCACTCTACACTATTGGTTTTGAAAATAACTCTGCAATTTCCGCTTAAACGCATACCGACTGGTGGCCGTCCTGATATCAAGAGGAAGCTCATTCCAGAGAAGAATGGGCTGAATATGAAAGAATGAATATTAATTATAATAACGCCATGTTCACAGACCACCGGAGGACGGCCCCGATAGTATCGAGAGCATGGGAAGCGCCGAGAGCCACGGCAGCCGCGGGAGTGCTGACAGCGCTGAGAGTGCAGAGACCGCCGATAGTGGTACGTACTTCATAATAATATAATAATAATAATATTCCACAACTTTCACACAACGCCATCTAGTCCCAAACTAAGCAAAGCTTGTGCTATGAGTACTAGACAACTGATAAACATACATATATATTTCTAAATACATAAATATTATAGACAATTTACACCCAGACAAAGAACAAATGATCGTGCTCATCACACAAACATTTGTCCTAGGTGGGAATCGAACCCACGACCTTGCGCATAGCAGTCAGGGCCACTGACCACTAGACCAAAAGGTCTGTCAAACTTGTTGACTGACTTCTAATAAACCTCCTCTAGACCGCATATCGGCCACGGTGACCAATCTCAGCGGAGACCAGCCTTCGGCGCGGGAGATATTCACTGGCTGATTCCCTTGTTCACAAATTAAACTGAATTTACGTTCAGTGCATCTTTTTCTTTCTACTGCATTAAGAAAAGGACAGAAGATAAATATTAGTTTACTCCTGTCAAATTAAATGATACTCCATAGACAAGTCTAGACGTGATTAAAAATTTGGCTTCTAAACATACGTCAAGTTACGTCAGGCGCTGACTAATTTGACAGGACTAATATTTATCTTATCTGCATTATGCATTTAAAATTGAGTCTTATTGCCTTGAAATAAGATTTTTTTTATGTTTTAGTCAATCGGGGGTTGAAACATCGTGTCTTCTTCACGACCCGACATACCTACATAGTTTAGATTGGTGTGAGCACTGCAGTGGGTACTCAAACAATTAGATAAATCAAATTTAAAGTAACTTTAATTAATTAGCGAATAACAAACGAATCACACACGTGAATCGGAAACAAACATTTTTTTTTTAAACTTTGGCCCACACTATGAATTTCTCCTGTATTGTGGGTGCGTTTATAAACATTTAAACTCACATACACAATGCTTCTGATGCACCTCATTGAAATGAATCTTAGTAACAGTATCGTTTGGTTCAGTTCAGGTGAGAGTGGTGACGACAAGAATGCTTGTGATGCACCAAATTGAAATGAACCTTGGTATCAGTATCGTTTGGTTCAGGTGAGAGATAACATTATAGTTTGGTTCAGGTCAGAGATAACAGTATCGTTTGGTTCAAGTTAGAGATAACAGTATCGTTTGGTTCAAGTGAGAGATAACAGTATCGTTTGGTTCAGGTGAGAGATAACAGTATCGTTTGGTTCAGGTGAGAGTGGTGAAGGAGCGGACTGTGCGGAAGGCCAGCCTGCGCCTCCTGCCGACAAGGATAGCGACTCGAACACCACGTGCGACCTGGACGACTGTGAGTATTATAATTTACTTATTTTATTATATTCGGGAAACTGTGACTAAGTAACAACAGCCGCACGGGTCGTTCGATGAGGTTAAGCTACGCTTGCCGCGGTTGTTCCGCGGATGGGTGACCATCTCAAGATACCTCAGTGCCTCGGATAGCTTAGGTTGTCATTCGTGAATATTTGACAGTCGATACGGGTCGCTGAAAGCCCGAAAGTCTGACAACTAGTTTTACCCGGGGTTTCGAGTTACCAAGGAACTGGGTTATGGAGATCAGATAGGCAGTTGTTCCATGTAAAATATTGGTATTCAGCTCCATTCTGTTTGACTGGAAGTAGACAACATTGTAGTTGGGAAAAGGCTCGGTAGATGGTGACACATTAATTTTGAAATCATCTTTAGAATAGGATACTCTATATTATGTACACCATATAAATAACAGACATAAATATAGAAATTTTACAAAGATTGACACAATGGGCGGTCTTATCCCTATGAGCGATCTTTTAAAGACAACCTTTGGATGGATTGAAAAGGAAAGGAGAGACAAATACTGTAAAGTTGTTTATTTAGTTTCCTTATGGTCCTAGTTTATCATTTGTGACTTCAAGCGACAGCTATGTAAACTGAACCCAGCATTGCATAAATATGTTAGCGGTCACGCCCTTTATGCCTGGAGGCTTTTATTTAATTTCCATTTATTAATTTTTGCTTGAGTACGTATAGTTTTTTATTGTATTTCTTGGTATATTGGCGTTGCCAGCTGACATATGGCAAATAATTTAATTTAGCGTTCTGTGTCTTGTAATGTTAATTGCTTTGCATACCTTGTATTGTATTCAGTCAAGTATATTTTCTAACTGAACAGACAGCTGTGCTGCTGGGGAGTTTGTTGCGCCACTTCTTCTTCCCAGCGAAAGCACTAGGAAGTGGTGAAGGGCGGGCGTTTTGGGGGACTGTCTTTTGTAATTTTGACGTTCGAAAAGTGCTGATTCTCAGCCTAGTTTGAATAAATGACTTTTGATTTTGATTTTGATTTTGTAGGTAGTCTGTTGTGTACCATTTACACGATACAACGAGTACATACATAAAGTATATTATACTAATCTAAATAAATAAATATATATACATATACAGTGTGTCCGGACATGGACTAGCGATATTCTAAATACTTAAATATAAGCTATTTTAAAGTACAATTACACTATAGGCTTAGGTCCAATATACTTCCCCGCTATGTGGCAGCCATTTTGTTTTTTTTGTTGAAGTATGCTCTATGCGAGTACAAAAAAAATCATATATCTCAAAGTTTTAGTCATACTGAGATAAAAATAGGCTTATTCGAAAGGCAATAATATTGTCTACCGTCTGCACTACAAAGCAATATGTTCACAATTCCATAACTTTTGAAAAAAAATGTGAAAGTCGAAAAAAAAAACAAAAAATTATGCAATTCAACCAATAATTGTTAATTACTACAAAAACAACCCCGAGAGCTTTTTTATTTTTTATACTAGATCGACAGTTTTTGAGCTAAGCTACAATACAACATAAAATTCACAACTGTATGTCTAATACTTTAAGAGTTATTGTTGTATGAACATAGCGTATGCGCAAGCACAAAAGGCCTTTGTCGGAACCCTAAACAGGAAATCATTAAAAAAACATAACATTCATATTGAATTTTATTTAATGTTTTTTCCAATATTAAATGAAGATTAAAATATCTAAAGCAGTTGCTCAAAGTGGCCACCTCCAGCTTGTAGACACACTACGGCTCTCTGTGCCACCTGGGTTGATGAGCGCCTAATTAAATTCAAATCGGATCTAATTTCTTCGGCGGCTGCCATAATTTTTGCGACGAGTTCTTCCCTGGTATTTGGAACTGTAGCGTATACTTTTTGTTTCATATGACCCCACAAAAAATAATCCAAGGGTGTCAAATCGGGTGAGCGAGGCGGCCACGCTACTACACCACCACGACCGATCCACGGCTGTAGTTTATTATTTAAATATTCTCTCACTGCTCGAGAAAAATGCGCGGGTGCACCATCGAGCTGGAACCACATACGCCGACGGTATGATAGAGGTAGGTCCATGAGGCTGTCCGCAAACTGTGTCTGTAAGAATTCTAAAAATCTAGCGCCGTTTAATGTAGGTGGCAATTCCAATGGCCCTATCAGCCTATCGTTGATTATGCCGGCCCACACATTTACTGAGAATTCATGTTGAAATGAGCTTGGGCGCACCGCCCTTGGATTTGCGGAGCACCAGAGATGGTCGTTTCTGTGGTTTGTAATCCCAGCTCTTGTAAATTTGGCTTCATCAGTCCACAGTATTCTTTGTAAAAAATTACGGTTCTGTCTCAAATTTCTATTTATCCACGAACAAAACACAGATCTCGCAGCAAAATCTGGTTCGATCACGTCTTGAACCCGTCGAAAATGATAAGGGTGTAACCCTTCTCTTTTCAAAATTCTCCATACATGCCACTTAGACATTCGAAGTTGCACTGAAATCCGTCTAACGCTTAGTCTAGGATCATTGGTTATTAGTCTAAGCACTTCTTCTTCATCTTCGGGCGATACCAAGCGATTGCGTTCATTAACAGCTCTTTGAATACCTCTTTCCGCTAATCTTGAATGCACGTCGATAAAAGTTTGGCGACTCGGTGTAGGCCTGTTAGGGTACCTTCGTCGATATTCTTGTACAGCCAAATTTGCACTTCCATTGCAAAAGCCATACACAAAGTGTATGTCAGCAATATGTTGCGATGAATATTGACGCTGTGCCATACTTTATCACACTTTTAAATACAAAACACTAACGCAGCACGTAAACAGCACGGACGGTAAGTGAAAGTAGCGATACCGATCACAACGCAGGGCGAGGGACAACTAAACTAACCCAACTAATAATTTGTCCTTAAAACTGATTTTGTTTCAGGTAGTGGACTAATACGTTCTATCTCGCTTACTCACGGTAGTAACGAACAGTATTTCTCGCCTGCTCTCAGATGGAATACAGTGAATGCCATAAATGACACTCTGGCGGTTAACAAAGACGTTTTGTGCTTGCGCATACGCTATGTTCAAACAACAATAACTCTTAAAGTATTAAACATACAGTTGTGAATTTTATGTTGCATTGTAGCGTAGCTCAAAAACTGTCGATCTAGTATAAAAAATAAAAAAGTTCTCGGGGTTGTTTTTGTAGTAATTAACCATTATTGGTTGAATTGCATAATTTTTTGATTTTTTTTTCGACTTTCACATTTTTTTTCAAAAGTTATGGAATTGTGAACACATTGCTTTGTAATGCAGACGGTAGACAATATTATTGCCTTCCGAATAAGCCTATTTTTATCTCAGTATGACTAAAACTTTGAGATATATGATTTTTTTTGTACTCGCATAGAGCATATTTCAACAAAAAAAACAAAATGGCTGCCACATAGCGGGGAAGTGTATTGGACCCAAGCCTATAGTGTAATAGTACTTTAAAATAGCTTATATTTAAGTATTTAGAATATCGCTAGTCCATGTCCGGACACACTGTATACAACATTATTAATTTTTAGTATACTGCAAACCTGAATTTAGTTTCTTCAGAATAAGTAACTGAATCGATTCCAATAATTTTTACATCATGTTATATTTTGTCCCAAAAATATTTAAAAAATGTAACAAGTTGGACACCGAGCGACACTAAGTACATATCCGCAATCATTTGCGCACAACACAGGTCACAGCCGGCCGGCGGCGCATGTTAAGTGATAACCAACTTTTTCTACGTTGTTCAGGTAACATAACAAGTGTATAACTTTGTGATTTTTCATGATACAGTTTTGAAATGTTTTACAGAGATTCTTTACATAAAAATATTAGACACGTGTTTCGGGTTTTCGTTATACTACAAATAATGTTGTATATATACAGGTTGAAATTGAAAACATGCGACAAATCGAAATGAGAGATTGTACTCATCATTGTGAACAACTTTTACTATGAGATAAAACCTGAAATCGCGAAAAACAAAAAACAGCTGTTCCCTACATTTACGTTCGCATAATTCGTCAAAATGTAGGGAACAGCTGATTTTTTTTTCGCAATATCAGGTTTGGTCCCATGGTAAAAGTTGTTCATAATGATGAGTACAATCTCCCATTTCGATTTGTCGCATGTTTTAAAGGACATGTCCAAAAATGGTTTTTTAATTATGAAAAATTCTAACCCGGGTAATATAAATATACGTGGATAGACATCTCAAAAACGAACTGTTCTAAGTATAACATACATTTTTAAAAACCTCCAATTTTGAGAAAAATCGTTTTAAAAATTAGTGTGGATTTACACTTAAAACGAACAAACCTTCACAAAAATCAAGGGTACTAAAGCGAACAAACCGCAAAAAAAAAGTAAACTGGGAGTTTTGGCGGGAATTCTGTGAAAGATGGTCGACAGTGATTTGTAATATTCATTTCAGTGGTTTATTGTGGGTTTTAGTGCATAAAATTAGTGCCGTTTTGTGTAGTAATGCTCATTAAAGTGAACTTTGATGTGGAATGTTGCAAATCATTGGAAAACCAAGAGATTCTGTGATATGTGAAACGTGACTTTTTCTTCCGTTCACCTCTACTAGGAACCTTGGCTTCACGACCTGAATGTACAGAATTGTCGCCGAAGCTTCCAGAAAGCTATAAAATGCTTGGCATTAGTATTTTATAGCAAATTACTGAAGACATAAAATAAAACCTAAGTTTGAATAAAACCTATAAAACAGACAAGGCTGTATGGGCTAAGATCCCTTTGCCTTTCCCGTAAGGGATTAATTTAACCAAAAAAAAAAAAGTAAACTTGACATGTCACTGTCACTGTCAGTCGACATTTGATAAAAGATTATGACATTATGACAATGTTATGATGTAAACAAAACATATTTAATCAGATTTAATTACTTTATTAAATAATGAGATGAAATGCGATATTGTCAGAGAAAAGTAGGGAGCATAATATTCCTTTTACGACTAAAAGCGCTATAATTATAATTATAACTACTTCGAATGTTCACCTGCAAGTTGCATTATTTTAACGAGAACAGAGATAAAAGTTTCACGATACATTTTCCGCAAAGGTTGCCTATCGGGAGGGGAGTAAATGATAATAGTCTACTAAAGGATACATAAACATGCATGACTTTCAAGCAACAAACAGCTGTCGAACCATAAAAATATGGGTGGTTCACATTTTTGTAATCAATTAGGTCAATGTTTCGATTGCAATTACCTAATTACTTTTTATCTTGGTCAAAAGTGGATGAAAAGCCTTTTGACAAAATGCTATTTAAAAAACTGAATTAATGTGCTTTAATCGGATGTTAGTGTTAGTTTTGTTATTTAATAAAACTTCATTTTAGGTTTATATGTTATTTTATTGATTTTCTTCATTTTCAATGTCTTCTCTAATTAAAATATTGTCAAGAAACTGAGCAGGTGGAGATATATCATTTTGATGCCGAGCCCATCCGAGATACCAGACAATTGTCATAACATGAGCACAGCTTCCAACAGTCCTTTTCCCAATTATGCAACTGCAATAATATCCACAAATACAATCCTGCCAACTAGTCTCTGCCACTTTTAGTAAAATATATGTGTAATACACTCTATTGCTGTAGTGGCGAGACTTGATTCGTCCTCTGATCAAAGCTATCTCATGTGATGACGAAATGTCTGGAATGTTTATCAATTGTACATCTTCACTTACTTCTACAGTAAAAGTACCGTTCGCCCGAATATGTTCCCCATAATAAGAGCGAGCCTGTTTTATTTGATAAACGCCTAAGCTGAACAAAATTAAGTCTGACATTTCCATGGTGGGGAACATATTCAGTTGTGGTAGTTGACCATTTATTTGAACAAAACTGGCTCGGCGTCTATTAAGCTGATGCCCAATCACATAGTCAGCTAAGTAATTTGGCA
>CATIVS010000142.1:12500-79804 GCA_949629135.1 Eremobia ochroleuca | reverse complement strand
ACTGGATTTTCAACTCTCAGGGTTGAGTCGAGCATTGAGTATCCAATAGAGCGAAGCCCAGCCTCACTATCGGCTTCAGCATCCTTCCTTCATAATTCATCCTTAATAACGAAAAATTAAAAAAAAAATGCAGCTACCATCTTTGATTTTCTTTTTGACCTCATTACTGGTTAATTCAACACCCTCGAAAACCAGGAAAACTATCTCTCTCTCTGACTTTTTCTATTATATGCAATAAAAAGTATAACGCTTTTTCGTTACGTCACGATATCTTTCATTTTACTCCTACCGCAAGCTCCTTAAAAGAACTTCGTTTCAAAAACGTTTTCTATAAATCCAGTTTATACCTGTAAATTCCAAACTTCAGCCTACGGCGTCAAAGCGTCACACATTTACAATTGTGATGCCTTTCATTATGATCATTTAGCAATATTCATTGCGTTATTATAAAAAATCGCCGTGAGTGCTATCTCAAAATACATTGCAAGTAAGACCGAGGTCGGCGCAACATGTGTTTTTCTTCTATACTTCTATACAACGTGTAACGTTAATTGCGCAAAACCTGAAAATAGTTTCATCAGAATAACGAGCAGAATTAATTGAACCACTTTTTAATATAGGTCACATTTTTCAAAAAATCTTGATTAAAAACGTTGCCGTGTCTATTTATTAAAAGGTCAAGCAAGCCAATGTCAGCGCGGCGCAGCGGCCCGGTGACGACTCCTCCCTCGATAAAGCGCCGTCGCAGACGCAAGAAACGATCAGAATGGCCAGTAAAACTAAAACAGCACATAAAACCTTTATAATTTTTTTAATGACTTATTTTCTCTCTGAAACAGGTCAATTGAATTAAAAATCAGTTGGGGTGTGTGAGGTTTTGCGCATTTAACGTTACACGTTGTATATAAATTGAAACGGACACGCCTCACTGATTGGTTACTTGACTTTGCTCTGTTGCAGACCACCAAGAAGAAGATGACGCGCTACGAGAAGCAGATGAAGCGCTTCATGGACCAGAAGCGCATGAAGTCAGGCTCGCGCCGCGCCGTCGAGATCTCCATCGAGGGCCGCAAGATGGCGCTGTGACGTCACACGCACACAGGCCGCGCTAACTTGTGTCGCACGCACCTCGTCAATCGGGATCGTTTTTATTTGACCTTAAAGCGAAAGCGCCAGGGTAGCCCGCGAAATTCAAATTTTCTCTTTTTTTGCAATTCGTAGGTAATCATTGCAATCAGCAATACAACTCTCCACGTCTAAATTAGCCTATTGAATGTCTATTTCACGAAGTCACAACAATTCTAATTCTATACTAATTCCAACTTAGAGAGTTATATTGATGATTCTAATTCTGTAAATACATATTTGTTACGGTCGCGAATCATATTTTGATCTACATACAATCTGACACTCACCTACAAATTGCAAAAAACCTGTTAATATTTTTTTTTTTTTTTAAATATATATACGTATATTACGTACAAATATGTAATAAAAAATTAAAGAAAAAGGCAAGAGGTCATTGGTCATCAAAAAATTCGTCCCACTCGCTGTCAATGCGATGAGTGCCCAAAAGGCTGGCAGCATTACCATTATTAGCATTATTACTTGAAACTTGATATCAGTAACAAAAATTGATGTAAAAAACTTTTTCGTTAATATTCAACTTGGATACTTCGCTCCTGAACTTCGATGTGCTCACATACATATACAACGTGTCCCAGAAATCAACGTCAAGCCGAAAACGGGCAATAGGCCAAGTCGTGACAGCTATTAGAAAAATATAAAAAAAAATCTTGGTCATGTACTTTTCGAATTATAAGCATTCAAAAATAAATCTCAAAAAGTGACACCCTGTGATGATTTTTCAAGTCCTGTGACTACATTATTAACATTTCGGTAGTTTTTTTCTCTGTGATCTAACCATGAATAACCCTTCTGTAAATTACAGTTAAAAGTTAAAACGTAACTGCCTCAGTTTTAAATTAAATGTTAGATTTTTGCCCAATATTGAATTCAAAATAATGACATCACCCAACTTTAACCGACTGTACTGAAAAAAAAATCTACTACACTATTTTGGCAAGTAACTTTAAAAGATGGCGCGTTTAGTCAGGATTCCAAAATGGTATAACACATACTAATTGCTACTTCTTAATTGAGGAAAAAAAGTACATTGTTGGTTTTAGGTGCATTTGAAATAAAATTCAGTCGTTGGATTTCTTTTATTATAATTTTTATTAAATCAGATTTACGAAGTTTTATAACAAATGTTCAAACTGTTTTCCTTCAGCTGCAATGCAAGTTCTACATCTCTTTAAAAATGATCGCGTAATAAGACGGGCGTATCTTCTTGAGTTGATGTATTCAGCGGCTTCTGCAATTCTTTGGCGCAGCTCGTCTAAATCTTGAATTGGTTTAGAGTACACTTTATCCTTTATCGTACCCCAGTAAAAAAAATCTATGGGGTTTAAATCGGGTGAACGGGCAGGCCACGAAATTGTACCACCCCGCCCAATCCACCTATCGGGGTATTCTCGATTGAGAAATTCTCGTACAGTGAGAGCATAATGCGCTGGGCAGCCATCTTGTTGATACCACATGCTGCCGTAAATGTTCAGTGGCACTTCTTCCAATAATTCTGGTAATTGGTTCTGTAAGAAGTTCAAATAACCCTGGGCATTTAAATTCTCCGGCAGCTCGATTGGACCAATAACTTTACCATTCAAAATTCCCGTCCACATATTTACTTTAAACTGGTACTGAGATCTATCTTCCCGCATCAAATTTGGATTTTCCACGTGCCATTCGTGCAAATTGTGGAGGTTCATGTAACCGTCCTTTTTAAATGTTGATTCATCGGACCATAGAATTTTTTCAAAGAATCGCGGGTCCTCTCGGTGCCTCTGCAACATCGTTCGACAAAATCGTACTCTCTCTGGGTAGTCTCGGGGTAGCAGACTTTGTACTCGTCGTACATGGTATGGGTGAAACTCGTTCTTTTTTAAAATACGATGTGCAGTACTTTTGGGGACTCCTATGCTCTGTTCAATTCCACGTACTGAGATACTTCTGTCTTCTTCAACTGCTTGCAAGACTTCGGCTTCGTAGGGCATAACGGGTCTTCCCTCGCTAACCATTTGGCTAGGAAATCGACCCTCTGATAATGACCGATGCACATTAATAAATACTCGATGATCGGGATGACGCTCAGCATTCGGGTATCTCTCACGATACACTCTTGCTGCGGCATTGGCGTTGCATAAGCATTCTCCATAAATGAGATGCATGTTGGCGTATTCCTGTGCGGTGTATCGAGATGGCATGATAAAACACTACACAAACACGGGGTTGCGATTAAAACAAGTCCGGGGTTGTCAGAAACGGTGCAGATAAATCCAAATTACAATGCAAATCAAGTCCAATAAACAAAGCCACAGTTGTAAGTACGAAGTCAATACGAATACAAAAAGATGTGCAGTCAACGAAAGAGCGTAACGTACTGCAGTATTGCACAATTTGCCGACGCATCCCTGTTTAGCCAGAGTAGCGTCTCTATCTGTTTCACTCACACATATGAAATGATGTGTCAATCCGTCTCCCTCTTAGTTAGATAAAAGTAGCGTCACTATCTATCTCGCTCCCACTTGTCAAAGTAGCGTCACCTCACATTAGCTAAAATGAATCTTTCTCGCTCACACTAGTCAAAATAACGTCACTCTTCGTCTCAATCGAACTTTTATGAAATACGGCTTCATAAAAAAAAAATGTTTTTTCTCAATTAAGAAGTAGCAATTAGTATGTGTTATACCATTTTGGAATCCTGACTAAACGCGCCATCTTTTAAAGTTACTTGCCAAAATAGTGTAGTAGATTTTTTTTTCAGTACAGCCGGTTAAAGTTGGGTGATGTCATTATTTTGAATTCAATATTGGGCAAAAATCTAACATTTAATTTAGAACTGAGGCAGTTACGTTTTACTTTTAACTGTAATTTACAGAAGGGTTATTCATGGTTACATCACAGAGAAAAAAACTACCGAAATGTTAATAATGTAGTCACAGGACTTGAAAAACTATCACAGTGTGTCACTTTTTGAGATTTATTTTTGAATGCTTATAATTCGAAAAGTACATGACCAAGATTTTTTTTTATATTTTTCTAATAGCTGTCACGACTTGGCCTATTGCCCGTTTTCGGCTTGACGTTGATTTCTGGGACACGTTGTATAGTACACCCGCGCTGCGACAGTTATGTCCAAGTCCCATGTAATAGGGGTTAGTCTATTGCCAACAAACGCACACAAATCCAGACTCCGGGCTGCTAATAAGAAATTCCAATTTTTGACAGTTTTCATTTTTCGTACCGCAATCGGAACTCCTATGAGATCAATATGTAGTCCGCCTGTCAGAACCACTTTTCTCTGAAGCTGGTAGAGGTATCAAGTTAAAATTAAAATCAAATAATAATAATAATAACGTTTATTGGACAAAATCAGAACTTAGCTTACTACAGTTTCAATACTAAAAACATATCATTTCAGAGGCTTCTAACCTAAATGAACTCCTGATTTCCAAACTAGGTAAAAACCTGTATCTCGGAAATCAGTGCTCTTCCAATGAACATAACAAGGACTCTTACTTAGATAAGGAGACTAAAATACATCAGTACTGAAAAAGTTAGACCACAATTAAATCGTGAAAAAAGAAACAAAAAAAAAAAAAACAAAAAAAAAAAAATATAATAACAAATTATTGCGATAGTTAGGGTTTATTTTACAGCTTGACGCTATTGAGAGATATGATAAGTGTGTGAGACGTAGGAGTGTTGTGAAGTGTAGTGTAGTGTATATTGTGTAACGCAACAAATGGTTATTTCTGGACAAGTAGTAAATTTCGGTATCAGCATAGTCTAGGTCAATGAGCCAATTTGTAACAGCTGTTTTACATTTGCGTTTGGTAAGGGGATACGTTTTAAGGATTAAATTAATCTTGTTGTAAAGATGGGTACCAATAAAAGGGAAGAATCTCTGAGCAAATTTAGTGCGACACGCTCTAGACACGCCAACTGTATATTTTCTGCGCTTCTGTAGAAATTCTAAGGGGTTATACTTTAAGGAACTATGCATTCTGAGTACTGTTTGTAATATAAAAAGCTGCATCACCGTCAATACCTCACAGGTTTGATAAAGGCTGGTTGTAGGGTGGAAGAATGGTAAAAACAGACTTACTTTAAGGAGAGCTCTTTGAGCACGCTCGAGTTTGATTAATACTGTCTTACATGCACCACCCCAACCAGTTATACAATACACCAACAGTGACTGGCATAGAGAAGAATAAATCATCTTTAAGACCTTCGGGGTAGCAGTGTGACTGAGATTTTTAAATATATATATTAATTTACGAACTCTAGAAGATACAAGGTCTACGTGAGGCGCAAA
The DNA here is from genome assembly GCA_949629135.1 of Eremobia ochroleuca. Taxonomy (NCBI): domain Eukaryota; kingdom Metazoa; phylum Arthropoda; class Insecta; order Lepidoptera; family Noctuidae; genus Eremobia; species Eremobia ochroleuca. Next base: position 74,364 of record CATIVS010000142.1, on the reverse strand, counting down.
AGTAAGTCTCTCGTCGATCACTACTCCAAGGTACTTTATTAATTTAGTTTGTCCCAGCCCAGGACAATTGCAACTTATAGTTTTATGACATATCCGAGAGTGTGCAATTATTTTATGTGAATTTAGAGACAGATAGGATTCATTACGGAGCGAGAATCTTACAAGCTTGGTTATTGCGACATTTAACGTTAAAAAATTACACCTAAGCCAGTCATTAACAACATCAAAGCCGCATTGAGCATGTTTTTTTTTTTTAATTTATTGGTTCACCAACGATTGTTTATACTAGTTAAGGGTATAAAAAGCAAGCAAAAACAGATAAACAATAATGTACAATCACTTACAGGTAAACTCCGCATGCAAAACGAAAGTTGTACGTACTATAGTCAAAACATGAAAAAAAAAAAACTACTAAAATCTACTTATAAAAAAAAGACAAAAATACAAAAACGACAAATTAACTGCTAATATCTAAATTGTAACATGTAATTTAGATCGTGAAACAGAGAAAAAATAAGGAAAATAAAGGTAAATTAATTCTTATCTAGGTGTTTCAAAGTCTTCACTTTCAAACTTTCAAAATGTTGAAAAGTTTTAATCCACGAAGTGTCCCTAAAAACAAGGGCAGTGTCATCCGCGAAGGTTATAATTTTTCCATTTTGGAGCTCAAGTTCACAGAAGTCATTTGTATAGACCAGAAATAAGGTTGGTCCAAGGACACTACCTTGCGGCACTCCGTAGCATACGGGAAGCTTGTCACTTACCCAGTCGGCCACCCTAACACATTGAAAACGATTACTGAGGTAATCCGTGAATAATTTATGTGGTAGACTTCTGATCCCCATGCTCTCCAATTTATCCAACAGTCTAGGGACAGAAACTGTGTCAAATGCCTTTGCTAAATCAAGAAATATAGGCAGAACTTTATTTTTGTTGTCAATATTATCTACTATACAACGTGTAACGGAAAGGGGGTATCAACCCTGAAGGAGGTGAATGTGCTCATGAAACTCAACAACTTTCCCCAAAGAACATAGGTCGAAATATGAAAAAAAAATTTGGCCCTCCCATAGTAAATCAATCAGCTGGTAGTCAGTTTTGTAAGGGAGGGCCAAATTTTTTTTTCATATTTCGACCTATGTTCTTTGGGGAAAGTTGTTGAGTTTCATGAGCACATTCACCTCCTTCAGGGTTGATACCCCCCTTCCGTTACACGCTGTATAATCAATAACTTCATGAACTGCATCACTAGTAGTTTTGTTGGATCTGAAACCGAATTGAGCGTTAGATAGAAGCTTGTTTTTTTCTAAGTAATTGATTAGTCTCTTATTAATAATTTTCTCGAGAATTTTAGACATAGCAGGCAATATAGAGATGGGTCTATAATTATTGACACAGTCCCTGTCTCCAGACTTGAATATAGGTATTATTTGGACAGTTTTAAAAGCTTGTGGGAAGGATCCAGATGAGAGCGCTAAATTACAAATATAGGCCAACGGGGAAACCAACAGGGGTCGATAACATGAAAGCAGATTTGAGGTTATGTTATCGCTTCCAGCAGTGGAGCTAGGTTTTAGATTATGGATGATGTTATTAACCTTTTGAGCGCCACGGTCTTCTATAGAAGACAATCGTTTCCGTGCCCCCCACGCCATGTCTTTATTAGAAGACAATATCTAATCATAACGTTTATTACATTAAAATACATGAACAAATGCTTTTGTGCGTATTCATACTATTGCCTAAACCCTAAACTTAAATGTTTATTTCAATAGGGGTCTTTGTTTATATTAAAAACAAAAAAATTATAATAGCTAAAATTTTTTTAATGTCCCAGGCGCCGTAGTCTTCATATGAAGACGTCTAGTGTTGTAGTTACTTGATCAAGTTTCTAAAGTGTCGATAGACACGAAAGTTTAAAAAAACACTTATTTCGAATCGAAATGTTGAGTTTTGAAAAAAAATGCCACTCATAAAAGGTATGTAATTAATTTTGCTAGCCATTACACATGTATTTACACGAATCTTTTAATACACATTAAGTGCCGTACTTTGGTTAATACTGATATCGATATTGAAAGATCTCGTCACTACGAAACTAGTAGATATTGGTGCCTCGTGCGCCATAGACATGAATAGAAGACATCCTGTGACGTCATAGACGTAAGCGCATCAAGGTCATTGTGAATAGTGCAGACTGCAGCTCTCTATTGTTGTTGTTTATATTGTGTTTAGCATAAACATGGAATAGAAAAAAAAATGTAAGAAAAGAGACCATAGACATCCCTAATAAAAATTGAATTTTTACGTGCTACGAGCGCCACGGTCTTGGTATGAAGACAACTGGATGATGTCAGAAGACAATAGGGATGTAGCCAGTTTCGTAGATTTGTTGTGGTTTTGTTTGAGTTATGTATCTGATTTGTCATTATTTAAAGTGTATTCTGCTTTTCCTTATTACAACTATAATTGTAAATAAAACAAGACATAAAAATACGTCATTATTTTTATTTATCTGGTACATTTATATGAAATGCAAGTAACATTAACATGTTAGTAACATTTATCGATAATACAATTACCCTCATCACTACTGTTTACCATACATTCGTTATACATTTATAGCTTGGCGCTGGGGGACACATCGCGTTCGGTACCGCTTGGCGCTCAAAAGGTTAATCTCACTTTCGTCAGTTGGCAATAGAGCAAAAGAGTTACTGCAGGTAGAATGAAAAGGTGATAAAGGGTCACACCTTGGTCCTTGGGATAACTGCTTTTCTGCCAGTGATTGTCCTACATTTGCAAAGAATTCATTTATCTTATTAAATACTAAAGTCTGCAGTTCCTTGGACCGGTGAAAATTCAAGTTCCTAATTCAACGCAGTCTAGAGATCAGTCAATTAAAATTATGTTACATATTGTGATGATTGCCTCACTTTTAAAAACGTACACTTACGGGTATTTCCCGTTGCTCCAGCATCAAGAATTTTGCAAGATGCAACGTCTTGCAGTACAAATAAAAAAGAAAAAAATCGCAAAATTTGTTAATTTATAGTTTTATCACATAAAAATACTAGTTTTTGTGATTACAAACTTACATTTGCAGTTGGGCCATCTGTGTTAATGTAGAACGAGGTATGATGAAAAAATTGCAACTGCAAAGTTAAGTTGTTCAATTTTTAATTCCGAATTGAAAAGCGAAAAAAACTTAGCAGCCGGATATATCAATACTTCACACTGCACTGATAGAAAGATACACTATTGCCGAGTGCCGTAGGCTGTTTCTTCTGTGCGCCACGCGGATGAAGTCACGGCTAGGAGCTGGTTATTAATGAACTAAGAACAGCACGGGGCCACCCGCTGCTTCTAGATCTTGAATTAATTAATTAACTAAAGAAAATGATAATATTTATTGCGATAATGTATGTATACAGGATGTGCGTGCGACAAAGAACGCGCGTCGGCCGCGGCACACGCCCTCGCGCGACGACGATGTGTAGTCATAAGTCATAGCATAAGTTACTACTTACTAAGGAACTGAATAAATTAATTATGTGACGAAGTGCGTTGTTTCATTTGGCCTATCTGGAATGCCTTACAACCGCACCTGGCATAAGTACCACTGAACCGTGAAACAGCATTTATTAAAGAGTGCGCGCAAAATAAGTCTGCGCGCGGCCGAAATTAGAAATAATCGTTTTCCCCTATTTGGACGTTTTTTCAGGTGTCAAGAGAGTGCTGACTGCTGTATTCAGTGTTTTCCATACCAGGGGCGTTCCTTTCATTAAAGCCGAAAAGCCCGGCTTTCAGTCAAACGTGAGCCTAACAATAAAAAAATTAAAAAAATAAAACTACACAAGTAAACTTGTAAATTAACCAACTCAATCATGTCGCAAGAATTGATAAGAATAATAAAAACTGCGCGCCCCGGCCGGCGGCCGCCCGCTATACGTTCGATGCAAGGTTGCCAGGTTTACATACTCGAAGAATAATATTTAAATTCCGCACAGTCTTCATCACGCGCACCGTTGCCAAACCTCTCCAATGCCGCTATTGCGAGAACGCAACAATAAACATCGTCCCGTCTCGCTCGCACCAGCTGGCTTCTTATGAGGCATCTGGACCTCTCACTATTTGCATACAAATTGTTCACGTTGTTGATAACATTAGTATGTACTTATTTTCCAAATTGTACTGATTTTTAAGCCTGGCTTTTGATTTTTTATGAATGGAACGTATACCGAAGCGTGTGTGTGTAAATAGTATGAATGAGCGCGTCGCTGTGCAAAGCTCGATCTATGGAATGATACAATTTCAAATTAGTTCAAGTTCGTTTCGAGCGGTTACTGGTGCATTTATTGCTTTGACATTTTCTGTGAATTTAAGTGTTGTGATTAGTTTTGCGGTGATTATCTTTGTTTAGAAGTGATTAAAAAGTTTCTTGACATTAAAATGATTTCGGAAACGCATGCAAATGTGCCTTGTGATGGATTAAAGTAGGTATGTGCAATCATTACTCGGAAAGGTAAATACTTTCAAGTTTTTCAGACGAGTATAATCTCATTACTTCACCTAAACCTACTTTTTGAGTATTTCTCAGAAATCTGAATTACGTAATAGGCATTTTAGTCGAAAATTGCCTTCAGTGTGCCTTTCCGGAACTTAGATAGCTCATTTAATTGTGACCATTCCTGCGACAAGTTGTTTCGCGGAACGTGCTTTTTCATGTTTAATAAGTATTCACACATATTGATGTAGAAATAAGCACTCAAGAACAAGAACGGCTTTCCGAATTATCGAAAATTACAATAGAAAAACAGCTATTGGTAGAATTAAAACATTCACCAACTTTTTACGCCGCGCCGATTGATTACGCCGTTTTGAGTTAGAATATATAATTTTTATATTTTGTAAAGTCAGCTTAATTAATTGTAAAAATTAAAGCAGGCGCCAGGATCATGTTCTCTAAATGAATTGACAAAAAACGGCTTTTATCAAAGCTACTGAAGGTAAATTTGTAAATCTTTCTAGTAATTTTTACCATGCATTTCGTGTGCGTGTGTGTGCTGTTTGTCATGTCTGTGATAAAGAAGCGAAGAATGAAGAGTTATGCTGTTCACATAGTGACTAATTATAAATATTATCAACATCGTAAACACTGTGTATTTAGAAATCAATCAATAACTTGTACGCCATCTAGTGGCCAGATTGTAATATTTTGCCTGTAGCGACTGTTGCGAGCGAGTGAAATATGAACTAACTCGAGGAGCTCTGTTGTGCCAATAATGTTAATAGATGGCTCTTATACGTCTTATCATATTTTACACGTAACTGATAACTTGAAAATGAAAAAGTTGCGATTTTGTAAAGGATTACCAATACTTTGAGTATTTAATTTATACCGGGTTACTGGTAACTCGACGTATTCCTTGCAGGACATCATAGTAGGGTTAAAATGCAACAAATTAAGCCACCAAATGTTCTACCGAAGTTCAGTAGTTTTTGAGTTAGTAAGGGTTTTAGATTTTTTGTGAAAAATCCCAGATTAAATTATTTGAAGCCAATTTGAAAATTATTCACGGGGCGGCTGTACTGAAATTGGAGTTATTATCATAGTTGACGCCGTAGCGGATCGTTTTTAATAATTAAAAGTTCAAAATGACTAAAACTTTGGTGAAGATCACTAATCAAACATTTTTTTTTTGTAATTTTTGCTATTACTTCATACAAAATGTTGTCTTAGCACAAAAAAAAATACTACACCAGGTTCACAAATTATTAGTAAAATATCCTTGTCTTATCAGGTATCCAAAAAGGTATGAAAGTTAATACAAAGTCTTGGACTGCATTATGAAAATCGTTTTTGGTTTAGTACAAGAAGGTGTTTATTCGGAAAATCAAATTAAACAATTTCGTGAAAATTATTATTATTTTTAATCAATATCAATTTGTGGTCTTTAATAACATGTATTTCACACGTCTTGTTCGAAGTGCTGCCCTCGGTTTCGAATACATGCTCTTATTCGCTTCCTCACTTCGGTTTTTGTGATTCTTGATGTGATTGTGGTCCTCATCTGGTCCACCGCATCTGTTATTCTCTCCCTTAGTTCTTCAATTGAATTTACGGGGGTCACATAAACTAGGTCTTTCATATGACCCCAGACGTAAAAGTCTAGCGGCGTCAGATCAGGGCTTCGTGCAGACCACGGAATCGGCCCACCGCGCCCAATCCATCGGTTTGGATAGTTTTCATCCAGCAATTGTCGAATTGTGATGCGGAAGTGGGCTGGACATCCGTCATGTTGGTATATCATGTTTGCCCTTCTTTCTTCGGGTACATCCGTGAGCAGTGCTGCTAAATGATTTCTTAGGAAATCTTCATAAAGTTCCCCATTTAATGTTCGGGGTAAAATATGTGGGCCTATTAACTTATCGTCGATAATACCCATCCAAACATTAAGCGAGAACTTACGCTGCGATGCGGTTGGTTTCAGTTTCTTAGGGTTTCCTTCTCCCTTCGGTGCCCAGTAATGTAAATTGTGGTAATTTGTGATACCATCACGGTCAAAACATGACTCATCGGTCCACAGAATGTTTTTCAAAAAGTTTTCACTTTCGGCATCGGCATTTAGCATGAAACGACAAAATTCAAGCCGTCTCTGCGGATCTCCCTCTTCTAATGACTGCACGGGTTGGTAGTGGTATGGATGTCGGCCTGACAAGTGAACTACAGACCAGACTTTCCACTGTGACATACCAAGCTCACGCGCTACGATGTTTGTAGATATGTTGGGCTCGTCAATAAAACGTTGAAGAATCAGCTCCTCGTCCTCAGCCGTGTATCTCCGAGAACGACCAGTGTCAATTTGCCTGCTTCTTTGAACACTGCCAGTTTCAGATAATCCCCGATAAGTCGATCCGAAGACACTAACGTGGGGGAGTCGACGGTTTGGAAAGCGCAGTTGATATGATCTTCGCGCCTCAGCAGCGTTACCGTCACAAAGTCCGTAACAGTACAATATGTCAGCGTATTCTTGATTAGAATATGCAGCCATAGTCAGCACTTATGAACGCACAGCACAACACAAGAGCAAGATATGGGGCAACAGTCAGGGATATAGCCAGATAACAAAACACGAACTTGCGCAACGTAGAGTTGTAACTAACTAACGCTGACGACCAGATTTTGTGAAGTCGCACCCTGTCTCGTACCGAGGGAACAATAGTGACCAATCATAAAGCTTGCCGAGTGTTTGGAATTCAAACGCAGGTAAAAACTACGAATAATACGACGGTCGACCTATTGTTCTAGAACAATAGGTCGACCGTCTCGCAATTTTACCTGCTCCCCATAAAACTTATCTTTCCCTGTCACACACGCAAAAGTATTGACAATCATACCTTTTTGGATAGCTGATAAGACAAGGATATTTTACTAATAATTTGTACACCTGGTGTAGTATTTTTTTTTTGTGCTAAGACAACATTTTGTATGAAGTAATAGCAAAAATTACAAAAAAAAAAATGTTTGATTAGTGATCTTCACCAAAGTTTTAGTCATTTTGAACTTTTAATTATTAAAAACGATCCGCTACGGCGTCAACTATGATAATAACTCCAATTTCAGTACAGCCGCCCCGTGAATAATTTTCAAATTGGCTTCAAATAATTTAATCTGGGATTTTTCACAAAAAATCTAAAACCCTTACTAACTCAAAAACTACTGAACTTCGGTAGAACATTTGGTGGCTTAATTTGTTGCATTTTAACCCTACTATGATGTCCTGCAAGGAATACGTCGAGTTACCAGTAACCCTGTATATGTATTTTTTATTAATAAAAAATATTAATAATAATTTGTCTTTTAACTGGCAATAATTTATGAGACAACCTAATATTATTAGAGTTCGACATATCGCCTTTACAAAAAATATTCAACTTGGTGGGCCGCTTCATTTGATGTCAAAAATCGAAGGTCTGAAGTATCTGATGAAGAACCCTCAGCTGGTCTCAGCTGTATTAGAGATATGGTAATGCCCTCTTCTACTATTGGAACATAAAAAAAAAAAAAAAAATCGACTGTCATTGCAAAAATCCAGCGTAGTGGGACACAAATCTTCTAATTTAATCTACTCAATACTTTATTGCATTCCATATGTATTACAAAGGTGACATACAAGGTAATAGTATCTAGCCTATAGCGTCCCACTGCTGGGCGAACACCTCCCCTTCTGCTTTTAATACGCATATAAATAAAAAAAAAATTAAAGGAAAACTGGATAAGACTAGACTGGCTTTTATACTTATACTTACAAGTTTTACTAGAAGAAATGTTTCAGATTATGTTAGGTCAGATTGTGTTTTTTTTTTTTTTTTTAATTTCTTTTCCCTGTGACTTTATCAAATTTCACAGACCTTATCCATCTAATTATGATAATACACCTTACACAATTAAAATACTGTACCCTGGAAGGGTCCTACACTAATTTTCTACTACCTATGCTATTTCTACATGCTTACATTTTCTTTACAGGCGGTCCTTTTTTGTATATCATTCTACAACCGCTTATGCCTATCTTTTTCTACTTTCTGTATACATTTTCTTTACAAGGTGTATCTCTTTATACAGTTCATACAAGCCTTGTGCCTATCTCTACATCTCTAAATTTATCTTTTTCCATTTTCTTTACAACTCTAGTTGTGCCTACTTTATCATTCTATCTTAGTTCTTAGTCTAGTTGTTTTGGCTACTTTCTATCTCTTATAACTCTTACTTATACTTAATTATACATAGGTGTTACAGTGCTTATTTTAATATTTTCTACTCATAATTATTTCTTTTTATTACTATTTCGCCTTATCTTTACTACATGAGTATATTTTACAATATATATTGTAGTAAATGCTTATTTACTCTTGTTTCTGCTTATTACAATGTTTATTATTTTTATACAGTACTCTACAAATTTTTGACGAGTGAGTTTATCCCTAAGTAGAGTCTCCAGGCATTCCTTTTTTAATTGTGTGTCAATTTCTTGTTCCAGGTCGTATCTGTCCCTATTATGAACCGGGCATTCCAGCAATAAATGGAATACAGTTTCCTCAGTATCGGGGTCACAGACACATGCGGGACTCTCCTTACACTTGAATCGATGCAAGTACTGGGAGAGCCCCCCATGTCCCGTGAAAACCTGCGTCAGTAACCCCGCTGGTCTCATGCTCCTAACTACTCTATAGGCGTCTATAACATCCGGGAAGAAAACTCTCGTTACGGAAGCCGTGTCACCCGACCCATACCTCCCGTTCCATTCATCAAGGGAGTCCTTACGGATTATCCGTTTGACGAATGAAACCGGAACCTGGTCGTAGTCAGGGCTCTTCCGGCTCGAGAGTGCTGCCTCTTTCGCGAGCTGATCGGCGCGTTCATTCCCTATAAGACCTACATGTGCCTTCACCCAGTAAAAGCTCACAGTTTTTCCTTGGCTGAAGGCCTTCTTCAGGTTTCCACGCGTCTCTACCGCTAGTGGATGTAGAGCATTGTAGTTTGTGATGGTCTCCAGGGCCGACCTTGAGTCACTATAAATGCAGCATTCCCTGTTTTTGGACTTTAGGGCTTGCTTTGTGGCTCTGCATATAGCGAGGATCTCCGCTTGGTAAACGGTGCAGTATGCGGCCAAGCTGAGCTTGATGGCCTTGGTCTCTGTCGTACCATCCCATATGGATAACGCAGCCCCGACCTTGCCATCAAGTTTGCTGCCGTCGGTGTAGATTTTCACGGCCTGCCCGTTACTGTTGTCCACCTGTGTTTGTGTGGTCAAGCTTTCGAATGGTAACTCTACATGCAGTGCCGGATGTGGAATCTCCGCAAAACCCACCACGCGTTCGGTCTCCCTATCTCCCAGTACTAACCGGGATGACCCTCTCCTTGCTTCGTACAGGGCGGCTGCCTCCTGTATTCGAAGGTCGAGAGGCAGTATCCCAGCCAGTACCAGTGCCGAGTTCAGGGAGACCGTGCGGTAAGATTTGCAGAGCTTCTGTGCGAAGCCTCTCTGTACTGCATTTAACGCCTTCTGCGTTCCAACTTTCTTGACTGCCGGTGCCCATGCCCCTGCAGCGTAAAGGATTACCGGTTCTACAACTGCCGTATAGATTGATCGGATAACTTCCGGGTGTAGTCCCCAGCTTATTTTCGCGGCTCTGGAGAGCTGTTTGTACAGGCTTGTCGCCTTTTTGCAAACTTTTGCAACGTGGGTGTTAAAAGTTAGCCTGTCGTCCAGAGTTAGTCCCAGAATTTTGATTTCTCTCTACATTCCAACGTCGATCCCCCCCATACTCAGGAGCGGGGTGTCGTACTTAAGCTTACGTGTCAGCACCATTGCGCAAGTTTTGTGCGGTGCAAACTTCAGCTTGTTCTGTACTCCCCACTCCTGAACATAGGCGAGAGCGGCATTGGCCTGCCTCGAGATCTCCAAACCGGTATCCTTGCTGAAGACCATCACCACGTCGTCCGCATACGCCTGGCAGTATACTCCCTCCTTTTCCAGACCGTGTAATAGCGGGTCAAGCAGCAAATTCCAGAGTATCGGGCCGCCAATGGATCCCTGGACGCAACCTTTCTGGGTGTTTCTAGTGTGTTCCTCCCCGGCATACCTCAGTCCGATTTTTCTGCAGTCGAGATAGCTATCCAGTAGCCTCCTTACATTGACCGGACACTTTTCCTCAGCCAGTCTGACTTTGATGGCTGGCCACCAGGCGCTGTCGAAGGCCCCCTCTATATCCAGTGAGACTAGGGTTACGAGCTTTTTCCGCTCTATGTTTCCCTTGATATGGTTCACTAGGTTATAGAGGGCATCCTCGGTGCTCCTTTGCGGCATAAAGCCGTACTGGCGAGTACTAATCCGCGGTACTAGGTGCCACCTGATCCGTGCTACTATCATCTTCTCCAGGATCTTGCCCAAGACTGGTAGCAGGACGATCGGTCTATAGGACTTGGGATTCTGATAGTCGTCCTTGCCCGGTTTTTCTCAGTACCACAACCGTGGCCTCCTTCCATATGTCCGGGAAGTGTCCTATCTCTAGGCACTTGTGGCATCCACATAAACACTCGCCGCATCAACGTACTTCACGTCTGCTCCGGAGTCAATTGGTCGCTGTACTGCGAGTCCGCGCCGCGACCGTAGATCTATATAGTGTGCGAAAAGGCCGCGCTACTATGAGCGCGCGCATGCGAGAGAACGAGACGGGTAGATTACCCGCACGCATTCCTCGCCACCGATCATGAGTCTTCGACACAATTTTGGTTTTGCTTCGTGAGTGAATCCTATTGGCTGATTTAATATATTGTATGTAGCTTGGACTCCACAACTTGTACTAACAGCAAAACTATGTAAGCAGGCCTATTTTGGAAATAAATGAGAAAAGCTATCATCAGTTGTTTTATTAACTCGCAAACCTAACATTGGTGACCCCGACGTGATGTCCCTGGAGAACAGAAGCGGAGACAGTAAAACAATGAAGTCAGAGTCCGAATTATCTGCAATTTCCATCCAATCCAGATTATTACCGTTCTGGAGAGAGATTCCACGAGCCTGGTTCATTCAGTTCGAAGCCGTCGTGGATCCTCTGAAGACTTCTGATGACCAGAAATTTCGGTACGTCCTGCAACAGCTGCAAGCCGTCGATCTGCAGCACATCACGGATATATTATATAACCCGCCGTCAACGGACAAGTACGTTGCAGTGAAGAACCGCCTACTCACTGCTTATGACAAGTCTGACGTAAAAAACTTCCAGAAGCTAATCAGTGGTCTGGAGTTAGGTGACCAAAAACACACACAGCTACTGCGAAAAATGCGAGAACTGGGAAGCGGCATGATAACAGACGAAGGATTGAAGATAGAATGGCTCAATCACCTACCCACTCAGGTGCGCGTCGTATTATCAGTAAACACGGAGTCATCGCTAGATACCCTCGCCGCGATGGCCGACAAGATGGTGGAATACTCAGAACCGGCAACAGTTGCTACAGTGTCCACTACCCCCCAAAACCCGGTGATGTCCGCACAGTTAGAAGTGCTATCAAAACAAATGGAGAAATTACGCCTAGAAGTGGCTGAGCTACGCGGACGTTCGACGCAGCGCCGCAGACTCCCGTTCCGGTCACACTCGCGGTCACACTCGCGGCGGCGGCAGAATAACAAGTCTTCAATAAAGCCTGGTGATCCGACATGGGAATTATTATTTTTTTTTTTTTTTTTTTTTTTTTTTTTTAATAATAATAATAAAATTTATTCAAGAATGAAGTAAAAGATAAAGATTCACATTAATTACATGCGAGGTTAAATTTAATTCTAACTGTAATGTAGCGACCTGCCTGATCTAGGTTTATGAAAACCTGTGTTTCAGGCCATCACTTTACAACAAACATTTAAAAACAAGACAACAATAAATTTATTTGAAGCTAAATTAAAAAGAATATAATGACTAAAATAGTAATCATTCTAAAACTAAAATTTTTGTAAGATATAATATGTTTAAATAAATTAACGAATAATATGAAAGTAGATAAGGTAAAGACTAATATTAAGCTTATTTTATAATTTCCAGCAGTTTTTCCGTGTCTGAGTAATTGAGTTTTCCCAAATATTCCTGTACTAGTAAATTACACCTATTATATGTTAAACTATAAATCTTTAGCACTCTGTTGAGCTGATTATACAAGTAGGGTCCTAAAAAGAAGTAAAATCGATTAGCGAAAGCGTGTTTAGTCTGAGAGTTAGCACAAACCAAATCTTTTCTTCTCCTATCTGAAGGTACTGGCTTAAAATCAAGCTCAGTGTGTTGGAGTAAAACTACATTCAAAACAAATAATTGACGTATTGTTAGCACCTCACAAGCCGTGTAAAGCTGGTGTGTAGGAAATCTGAATGGACGAAAAGTAGCAACCTTTAGAACTGCTCTTTGAGCACGTTCTAGGTGCAGTAAAATTGATTTAGCGGCACCACCCCAGGACGTTATGCAGTAGGTAATAATAGATTGACACAAAGCCAAATAAACTTGCTTAATTAGTTTAAAGTCGGCTATGTTACGTAAATTTTAAAAAATGTATATTAGTTTACGCACTCTATTGCATAATAAATCTATATGTTTGCGGAAATTCAGATTTGTGTCAATCGTGACGCCTAGATATTTGATATGGTCGGTTTTAGCTAAAGTGGGACAAGTGCATGCAATGTCAGCATAATGTAAATTACAATTGTTATGCGCTTGGATGTTTAGGTTAGTAAGCGTTGGATTAGTGTTTCTCATTGTAAATAATAGGTACTTGGTTTTATCTGTATTTAATGTTAAGAGATTTTCATGAAGCCAATTAGACACAGTATTAAAGCCATTCTGTGCTACCTCATAGACCTCAGTTTTTGTTTTAGCTGTGAACAGTAGAGCTGTGTCATCCGCATATGACACAATTGCACCCTTTTGAAGTGTCAAATTGCATAGGTCATTTATATAAATTAAAAATAAAGTAGGGCCCAAAATACTGCCTTGTGGGATTCCATAGAAGCTATTCTTAAGATCGGAACTCATATACTGACCTATTTTTACACACTGATGGCGATCGCTGAGGTAATCAGATAAAAGTTGTAATTGTACTCCCCGAATTCCCAACCTTTCAAGCTTGTATAAGAGCAAAGGACAAGAAATTGTATCAAAAGCCTTGGCCTTAAAAATATCCCTATGGTGTGCATGCCGTTATCCAGGTTGGTGGTTATACCATTTATCAGCCGGTGAACAGCCTGGCTTGTTGATCTTTTAGGCCTAAAACCAAATTGATGATCAGAGAGTAATTTATTACTTTCAAGATAATTTACTAATCTACTGTTTATAATTTTTTCAAAAATCTTTGAGAGGCCCGTTAAAACTGATATTGGTCTATAGTTACTTACACAATTTTTGTTTCCTGTTTTAAACACAGGAGTGACTAAAGCTTTCTTAAGTAATTTAGGAAATATACCTTTTGTTAAGCATAATTGAAGGATGTGAGTCAAGGGAGGGGCAATGACGTATTTAAATCTTTTAAGTATGCTATTAGGTATGTCATCACATCCTACGGCACAGATTTCCTTTAACCCATCTATTATACTAACTACCTCATTAACATCCGTATCTAATAAGACAAAAGAGTTTCGGGTTGCATAAGTCTTAGTTTGGCTTTGAATAGAAAAACATCTATTATATGATATAGTTTTCTCTGCTAAGTTTTTTCCGACGTTAATAAAAAAGCTGTTAGCTTTATTTACTGCTTCGGTTGGGCTAAGCTCAGTAGATAAAAGATCTAGCGCAGGTTCAATATTTTTCGACCTAAATGTATTAGTTTTTATGAATTTCCATATAAGTTTATTGTTTTTCCCTGCTTTCTGTAGTTGAATTTTATCATATTGTTTTTTTAGCTTTTTTAACAGATTATTACAGAAATTCCTATATCGTTTGTAAACAACTGAAAGTAGTTCATTGTCCGGTGCATTTTTCGATTGTTGGTGAAGTTTATCTCTATGTCTGATACAGCGAACAAGTCCGGGCGAAATCCATGGTTTAATGTTACTATACTTTCTAGGTATTACTTTAGTAAATGTATTTTTCCTTATCGCAGATTGTAACAAATCGACAAAGTATTGTAGAGAAACGTTTGGATTATGTGAATTGTAAACGGGGTCAAAATTAATACCGCGTAAGTCATTTTCAAGACTCGTCATATTGAGTTTAGTATAGCTGCGCATGCAGTTTTTTCTAGGTGAAGGTGTTTGTAATGTTAGTAAAACAGCTTGATGGTCGGTTAGTGACGAATTAGTAACCAATGTTTTGGATGTACTTTTTGATTTTATAAGGATATGGTCTAGACAAGAGCCAATCTGGTGGGTTGGGTGATAATGAGCTGGTAAAAGTCCATGAAATGAGCAAATGTTCAGGTAATTATGTGAATGAGTATCGATTTTCTCGGCACCAATGTTTATGTTGATGTCACCTATCAGTACGATATTTTTAAATGACGATAATTTTTCTAAATTAGAGTTAAGTGAATCTAAAAACCCGTCAATACTTTGGGATGGAGGTCTATAAATAGCTATAATTACTGTATCGGGAACAATTTTAATTACTAAACAGTTGCAGTCTAGAAAATGAGGTTCTTCTACTACTGCTCTTATACTATTTTTAATATAAACAACTATGCCATCATTCTGATTGAATGTTCTATCGCTTTTGTGAAGATTATAGCCATCGAGAGATGGTACAATGGTCGTTTGTTTGGACAGCCAACATTCTGTCAGGACGATAATGTCACAGCAAATGTCAAGATTTTGTAGCAAAACTTGGAAACCGTTATAATTTCGGGTTATACTGCGTATATTTTGTGTAAGTAACGTCAATGTTTTGTCCCCGGAATAGACTATATTTTTACACTCCTCAACATTACAGGTTAAAGCTTCAGACACGGAAAAACTATCTAGATCACAGATTAGCTGATTGGCCATAAACCAAAATGAATGTGGAAGCTAACCTACTGTTTATGTGCTTAATTAACAAAGGATTCGACGGCGCTCCTAGGCGCCTTCATAGTCAATGGAATTAATATAATTGTCTTCTGCATATTTACGTGCTGGGCAGTTTGTATCTCCAGTCGGATGATCATTTTTCCTCTTGAAACGTTTGCAGGTCGCACATTGAGGCGGAGAACCTTTATTAGTGCATTCTTTGAAAGAATGCCCCGTTTCCCCACAGAGGTTGCAAGTAGGGCCAGTTTCTCTGCAAAATTTGGCTGCGTGTCCGAACTGCTGGCAGTTAAAGCACCTGGTCACAATAGTGAAATCTTTCACTGGACATGATGTCCAATTTATGAAAATTCGGCCTTGGTCCATCATAATTTTCCTGATATTGGCAGGAACTTCCAATATATAATTGCAAGTAGGACGATCTTTCTTTCCTGACTTATGGCTCAATTTTACACTTTTTAAAAAGGACTCATTATTGGTATTCGGCAATTTATCTGCAAGGTTTTGTACATAAATGCAGTCAAATACCTCTTTTTCAGTAAGGGCTACCGGGACACCAATAACGGCAATCCTAGGGCGGCGTTTAGATGGTTCTTCAACTGTTAGGCCTGAGGACACTAGCTTTTGTGAGTTTTTTAATTTATCAATGTCGCCTTTGTTATCCGTCCTAATAATAACGCCTCCGTTTCTAATTTTCCTTAATCCGCGAACATGCAGTTTTAATTCCTCAGGCGAGATAATCTTCTGTACCAACGACTTGGTGTCGTCACTGGTTTTCGTTTTATCACTTGGATAAATAGCAATAGAACTGAGATTTGCTGGGCGAATAAATTTATCAGCGCCTTTCTTTACCATGTTGGCATAGGAGGCACCTTCTGGTTCGGTTCGGCTCATTTTAGTGTCCATAACTTCTTTGAATTGGCAAAGAGATTCCGCAACATTCTGCTGCACTTGAAGGTGCTGGATGGTGGTGTGCGCCTGGATAGTCTTCTGCTTTAGGGATTGGTACAGCACGGCCATCTGAGATGACCCATGCGAGACTTTTCGACAGAGATTGGTAACACGCAGTTTCTGTTCGGAATTCATTTTTCCCTCCGCCACAATCGAGCAAACTTCGCTCAAAATTGTGTCGATGGAACCAATCCATCTCTGAATCTCCGATGTAGAGACGCATTCGGCTGGTAATTCGTTCTCCGAGGCTGCAGGCGGCGCTGGTTCTCTTGTCTGGTTTTGATCAGCAGGCGATGGCGTCGGTGGGGGACTTCGACGTAGCAATTGGCTGCGGCCGAACGGGCTTTCTCCTGGGTTAGACATAATACTAACACAGAAAACGCTGATTGTCTATAAAACTATTCAGTTCATCTTTCACAACGAAAAAAATTAGTTAATAGTCAACACTCAACATTTCACTCAATAAGTCTGACTCCACAAATTATTGCCATAGCATTATTCGTATTTATTTAATTAATTTCTTTACAATCAACAAAAAGATGCACGTCCGCTTAGTCTCACGTCTCGATATGACCTCTCATGGAATGCAGATATCACTTTCGTTTCGGTGACAAGGCAAAACGCTGCGAGTCACCGTGTTGCAGGAAGAATCAAACGTCGTTAAACTAGCTTCGACATCGACGGCGGCGGACGTCGATGTCCCTTGCGCCACCAACCGCCTTTGTGTCTTCGATCGAGACACTAGAGAGCGTTTTCTCGTGGATACGGGCGCCGACATTTCAGTTTTGGCCACCACAAACAAAAGAAAAACAACGACCGCAAGCGCCTACCGTCTATACGCCGCAAACAATACACCAATCAACACTTACGGTGAAAAAACCATAAGGCTAAATCTTGGTTTACGTCGCAGTTTTCTATGGAAATTCGTTGTAGTTGTAGCCGATGTGAAGACCTCCATTCTGGGAGCGGATTTCATACGGCATTTCAAACTGCTTATTGACCTCCACAAAAAGAAGCTTGTCGATAACCTTACCGACTTATCAATTGACGCCTTCGAAGTTGCTACATGCGAAGAAACAGTACATGTCATAAGTTCTGAGCAAGTATATTATGACATCTTGAAGCGATACCCTGAAGTGCTTCGCCCTATGACCCTCAAGGAACCACCGAAGCACGATATCGTTCACCGGATAGACACAGCAAGTACCCCTCCGCTTTTCGCCCGAGCCCGACCCTTACCGCCGGATAAATACAAGGTTGCAAGGGAAGAATTCGAGCACATGATAGAACTGGGCATATGCAGACCATCAAAGAGCCCGTGGGCAAGTCCGCTGCACATTTTGCAAAAGAAAGACGGGGGACTTCGAGTATGTGGCGACTATCGAAGATTGAACGCAGTTACTCAGCCAGATCGTTACCCCATACCCCGCATACAGGATTTTACATACCAGTTACACAACATGAAAATATACTCGAAGTTAGACCTCAAAATGGCATATTACTGGATCCCAATCGCAGAAGAGGATGCCAAAAAAACAGCCATCATTACACCGTTCGGGTTATTTGAATTCAAATGCATGACGTTTGGTTTGCGCAATGCTAGCCAAACGTTTCAACGGTTTATGCATCAAGTACTGCGTGGAATAGACAACTGCTTCTGCTACGTAGATGACATATTATTATTCACAGAGACTGAAGAGGCACACAAACAACTGTTATGTCAAGTGTTGGGGTGCCTTAAGGAATACGGTGTCATGCTGAAGTTAGAAAAATGCGAGTTTGGGAAGAATGAAATCAATTTCCTCGGATATGAAGTATCGAAAAACGGCATCAAACCCACGGAAGAAAGAACAAAAGCGATATCCAACTACCCGAAACCCAAGACGATCGCGGAGTTGCGCCGTTTTCTCGGCATGCTAAATTTTTATCGTAGCTGCCTACCCCACCAAGCCGACATACAAAACGAGCTAAACAAATATCTGCATAACCAGAAACGTAATGATAAAACGCCCATCGAATGGACACCGGAGGCCGAATTAGCTTTTGAGAAATGCCGACAAAGCATTCTAGCAGCGACTGACCTGGTGCATCCACTCCCGGGAAGCCCCCTCGCCCTGATGACGGACGCATTAGACTTCAGCCTTGGAGCTGTGTTACAACAGAAAATAGAGAACAAATTCAAATTCAAATTCAAATTCTTTATTGCGAACTAAGTGTACAGAATTTTGGAGATGTTAACAATAGTTTAGGTCCTTAGAACTTAGTTGCCTGTTAAGGCATTGCAATTGAAATGGTTATAACTATATAAAGAAAGTATAACTACTCAATATTACAGTTATACAGTTTACATTATACTTATTACATTAATTATCATTATTCAAACATTTTATATTATATCATAGGTACTATTTTTATAATTTAAATCACATTATATTAAATATCACAATCATTTTAATATGAAATAATTATTTTTCTTCAAGGAATTCTTTTACAGAGTAATACACCTTTTTAATCAGGAAGTCTTTTAGCTTCCTTTTAAAAATACCAGCTGAATGTAGGCTCTTAATGTCTATGGGTAACTTATTATATATTTTTATACCCATACTAAAAATACTATTGCTATATACTGCAGTGTGGGATGTTTTATAGCGTAATGTATTTATGTCTACTGCTTGTTAATGTGTCATATGTATTGATGTTTGATTTGACTAAAATTGAGGCCGCGTAGATATATAGAGCAGGTAGGGTTAGTAATTTGAGGTTTATGAAATGAGGTTTACATGAATCTGTTTGGTGTATCCCACATATTGATCTAATACACTTTTTTTGTGCCTTGAACGCAATTTCTTTATCAGTTGAGTATCCCCAATATAGTCCAAATCCAAACTAATATTATAAATGCGAAAGTAACTCTGTCTGTCTGTCTGTCTGTCTTTGCTTCACGCCTAAACTACTGAACCGATTTGTGTGAAATTTGGTACAGACACAGTTTGGAACTTGAGAAAGGACATAGGATAGTTTTTATTACAAAAAATAAAATAAAAAATAAAATTTATTCCGGACATACAGCGCCATCTATTGGTCAAGAGTCGGCATCAATTTAGTACTGAAAATTCATCGGAATAATGTAAATAAATAGTAAAAAGGTATGAAAAATATAATATAATACAACTTTTAGTACATAGAAAATGCTCTAACGGAGTATAGATAATTCTATTAGTACTATATGTCGAGTTGGTGATCGCGCAATGGTGTCGATCGTTACACGAGTTCGGTTCATGTTATTGTTTTAATTCATGTGGGAATTTTTAATTTTTAAATTTTTAATTCATTCATTCATTTTAATTCATTTCCATTTTTAATTCATTCTTTAACTATGTGGGTAAAACCAAAAATCTGCCGGAAGTCACTATTCCACGCGAACGAAGTCGCGGGCAAAAGCTAGTATCCCATAAGATAGAGTGGATCCCACATAGGCATGATAAGCACTAAGTAGTGTGGTTTGGTTAGACACTTTTTTGAGCATGTAGAGGGCATAAGAGAATTGATTTAATTTACTACATACACTATTTACATGTGTTTTCCATGACATATTTGAATCTATATAGATACCTAGAAATTTTGTACTTGTAACTTCAGATACAGTTACTTTATTGTACTCAATAGATAATGGAATTGATTTTGCGTTTTTATTCTTGAAATTCATGTATTGGGTTTTTGTAAGATTTACTTTTAAGTTATTTATTGTAAGCCAATTTATTAATTTAGATAGGGAATCATTTACTTCTAGTTCATGATTTATATTCTTATTATTTGTGAAAAGAGCCGTACTGTCATCTGCAAATAAAACCATAGGGTGCCGAATAGCATTAGGTAAATCATTTATATAAATGAGAAATAGTAGTGGACCTAGTATTGACCCTTGAGGTACACCATATTTTATAAATCTTGGGCTCGATGTATATTTCATTTCTGTTTTTGTGAATGGACATAATTGTGCTATTTCAGTGAACTGTATTCTATTAGTGAGATAGGATTTGATTATTTCTAGTGCTTTACCGCGAACTCCGTATGTTTCTAGTTTATGTAGTAGTAGTCCATGGTCAACATAATCAAAGGCTTTGGTCATGTCCATGTATAGGGCTGTGACCTGATTTTTTTTATCTAGTTCCGTTATAATTTTTTGTAAAAACTGATGCATTGCTGTATTAACTGATTTCCCTTTTCTGAATCCAACTTGATTATCTATTATTATTTTATTTTTTTCGAAGTATTCACTAAGATTATTATATAGTACTCTTTCAAATATTTTAGCCATTATTGGAATGAGAGCGATAGGTCTATAACATCGTACATCTTCCATGTTTTCTTTTTTAAATATTGGTGTAACTACAGTAGTTTTCAAATATGTCGGGAAAATTCCTTCTTCAAGACATTGATTTATTATGTAGGTGATGATAGGAGTAATTTCGTATACTACACGCTTTATTATTTTTGTGGAGATTTCATCACAACCTGTACTATTCGTGTTTTTTAATGTCATGATTATTTGGACAACATCGTAATGGGTGCTAAGAAACAGGAGTTTGGTTTGTTATAGGTTAGAATATTAGAGTAGTTTATTGTATTATTCGTTATTTTTGAAATGCTGTCTATAAAAAAGTTGTTGAACGTTTGTGCTATAGTATCAGGAGCAGTTATAAGTTTGTTATTATATTTTATTCTATTAATTTTTTCAGGGGGGTTATTGTTTTTGTGTTTATTGATTATTTGCCACACTGCTTTAGACTTATTTGTGGCTGTTTGGATATGATAGTTGTTTTGCGACCTTTGAGTGAGTTTTATGATTCTTTGAAACTTTTTTGCATATTTCTTAAAATCACTTTTATCTCTATTATTACCTGATAGTCGATATGTTTTAAGTAGTATTCTTTTACGGAGGGAACATATTTTTAATCCTTTACTGAGCCATTTAGTATTTCGTATAATTGGAACCTTAATTTTTTTTTTTTTATTTTTTTTTTTATTATAATAATAATAATAATAATAATTCGTTTATTTGCAAGAAACACGGTACAAACAAAGATGTAATAAAGTACTTAATGATCATCATGTCTCGCCGACACAGCGGCATGCAAATAGAAATTTATTTCATTAAAATAAATTATAGATAAAATCAAATTAAATTAAATTACAAATTAAATCAAATTCCATTCAATTACAAATAAAATCAAATTAAATAAATTACAAATTAAATTAAAATACAAATTAAATTAACAACAAATATGTAATTTATTGCATTTCATGTTGTTTACAGGTTGTTACATTATGATAGTTCCAAACAATGAACCCTGCTAGGGCACAGCAATGTATAGGCGATAGGTTTTAATTAATTTAACATGCTATCATTATTCATACAATTTGTTGATATAGATTAATTTAAAAATTATTAATTATAATTATACATTATGTCATTCTTATAAACTAAATAAATAAATTTTCATCTTCATATTATAATCTCATACTACAATTTATGTCATGTTACAATGAGTCTAAATGTCATTTATAACTCAGTTAATTTAATGTCAATAGATTAGTTTTACATATATATGTCACATTTTCAGATAAAATCAAATTGAAAGTAATCACTATAAAATACTGGGATGAGGTAGTAGCGGACTGATGTTTTATAGAGTACCTAGTTATGCGTAATGTGTTCAAGTCGATATTAATTTATTTATTTCTCGGTTAAAAATTCTTTTAGGTTATAATATGATTTTAAGTTTAAGTAGTTTTGTAGGTCATTTTTAAATTTGTTGTCATACTCTGTATTCTTAATTGAATTTGGGAGTTTATTATAGATTTTAACGCACATGGCCAGAGGCCCACAACGAAACATAGCCAGTTTTGAGGTTGGTACCGCTAGTTCGTTTAGATATCGGTTTCTAAGACTGCGTTGCTGTGGGCGTTGCTGTTTTTCTAACGGAAAAAGCGATGGGTATTTTCTCACAAATTTACTAGCTTCTAGAATATAAATACCTGATAGCGTAAGAATTTTATGTTCTATAAAGTATTGTTTGCAACTTTCCGTACTTTCTAAATTTACTAAGATTCGAACGCATTTTTTTTGTAAAATGAATAGTCGCTCTATATCTACACTATTTCCCCACATTATAATTCCATAGTTTAGCCACGAATATGCGTATGCGTAGTAGGCTGAAAGAGCTGTCTTGAAGTCGGTTGCTTTTTTTAGTTCTCTTAAGGCGTATGTAAAGCTAGCCAATTTATTTGATAGGGTTTGTATATGAGCTTTCCAGTTTATATTTGTATCTACAGTCAGGCCTAGCAGTGAAAAGTCGTTTACACATTGTAATTTTGTATTATTATATGAGAAGTCGATATCTACCTTTTCTTTCTGATATGGTCTATATTGCATCAGCTTCGTCTTCGAGAAATTTATTTCTAAATTATGGTCTTTCAACCATGCCACTATGTTAGTAAGAGTGTCATTTAAGATTTCGTTAAGGGTCCCGTTATTATCATAAGGAAAAATTATTGAAATGTCGTCAGCAAATAGGACACTGTATCGATTTATTTCTTTAGGGAGATTATTTATATATATTAGGAACAATGGGCACCCTAAAACACTACCTTGAGGAATTGACATGGTTACTTTTGCTCTATCAGATTTAACACGCGTTATCAGGCCAGTCTTTGCATCTTTATAATCTACTTCTACATATTGTTCCCGATTTTCTAAGTAAGAACAAAACCATTTGTGGGCTGTGCCTCTGACACCTATTTCATACAATTTATTTAGAAGGATCTTGTAAGACACTCTATCGTAGGCTTTGCTCATGTCTAGCAAAATCCCTATTGCGTGTTTATTATTATTTATAATATTTAATGCTTCTTGTATGTAATTGAATATTGCCAGTGTAGTAGATTCATTTTTCCTGAAACCGTTTTGACTATCGTTGAAAATTTTGTACTTTTCACAAAATGAGTAAAGTCGTTTTGACATTGCTGTCTCGAAAATTTTTGCGAATGTGGGTAATGCGGCTATAGGCCGAAAGTTATTTGTGTCGGTCTGATCTCCCTTTTTATGGATCGGTTTTATTACTGCTACTTTAAGCAGGTCGGGAACACAGCCTTCGTCAAGGGACTGATTTATTAGTAGAGTCAGTGGCATTAATAATTCCTCAGCGCATGATTTTATTAGTGTTGGCGGTAGCTCGTCGTGTCCATAGCTTCGTTTATTTTTTAGTTTTTTAATTAT
The DNA here is from genome assembly GCA_949629135.1 of Eremobia ochroleuca. Lineage (NCBI taxonomy): Eukaryota > Metazoa > Arthropoda > Insecta > Lepidoptera > Noctuidae > Eremobia > Eremobia ochroleuca. The sequence continues at coordinate 50,589 of CATIVS010000142.1, read as the reverse complement.
AAATTTTATTTCGTTTGGGTCCACTGGGCTAATGTAAATAGAGTGTTCGCTTTGTGAGGGCCCCGGGCGGCCAGTTACAGCACTATCTCCGATTGTACTGTCTGATTTACCAACTGATATGAAATAGTCATTGAAAGCGTTTGCTATGAATTTCGCATTATCCGTTAGATTATTACTCACGCGCAATTGCATATTACCTGTTGTTTTTTTGTTTTGTCTATTTGTACGCTCTTTAATTATTTGCCACATTGTTTTGGTTTTGTTTTCAGATTTATTTATTTTTTTAATATAATTTAGTCTTTTAGAGTAGGTTACCGTTTTCTTGAGTATTTTTTCGTATTGTTTGTAATGTTTATGTAGTATATCATTATTGGTTGTAGTTATTAGTGCTTTTAGTAACCGTTTATGTTTGCATGCCACTTTTAAGCCAGTAGTTAGCCACGTTTTAGGGGGCGTACTTTTAATTCTTATGTTTTTCTTTGGGATGCACTGGTCTAATATTTTTTGTAAATGGTTATGGAAGGATATGTAATTTGTGTTAGTGTTTTGATCTATATCAATTATATTACTCCAATCTACTTTTCGTAGTTCAGCTTTGAACGCTTCCATATTTTGTTTGTTGTAAAGTCTCTTTTGAGTTGTCATTTGTGTCATATTTTTTATTATAGGGTCGTTAATAGGTATTGAAATCGTTATTCCTTTATGGTCTGAGAGTCCCAGGTTTAAAACTTCTAAGTCAAATTCGTGATTGTGGTTGTTTGTGAATATTAGGTCGATACATGTTGAGCTCGTGGCTGTTACTCGCGTAGGTTCCGTCACTAGCTGTCGGAGGTTGTAGTTAGTCATAAAGTTCAGGAGAGCAAAAGAATTTCTATTTTTTTCTAAAATGTTTATGTTAAAATCTCCTCCGATAATTATATCTCTTTGTTTATTTTTTATGTTAAGTTTATGTAAGAGTTTTTCTAGGGAAGTATAAAATATTTCAGTTTCCCTGTTCTTCTGCGGCCAATAAATAACTATAAGTAAAAGGTTAAGTTTAGGTATTTCCACTCCACAGGTCTCAAAAATGCATTCGACTGACATGTCTGCTATGTCATGTCGGACCTTAAATTCAATATTTTCTTTCAAAAATACACAAACACCACCTCCCGTGTGCGTTCATTCCCATTAGTTCGATTCATTAGTTCGATCGTCGAACTAGTGAGAATTTTTTTTCTCATCTGTTCGACCGTCGAACTAGTGAGAACTTTTTTTCTCATTTGTTCGACCGTCGAATTAATTAGATTTAAAAATAGTTCTACTACATTTAAATGTTTTACTAATTTCGTAATAAAATAAAAAACGCTTGGTTCGTTAAAAAATATATATTCGTGTACTTATATTTGTACATCTATAGCATATCTTTGATCAAATAAACAGTTGAAAAACTTATAAATTATAAGCTGGCTTCCTCACCTATCAAAAAATAATGTAATAATGAAATATTAAATGTAATCTAATATTTTTCTGTCTTGCTTATCTCAACAAGCTTAACCAGAAAGAACAAAAATTAGTTTATATGTATAATAAATAATCAAAAATCAAATGGGACATGTCAAAATTGTTGTTAGTGTCGTATAGAAAAATACTTGTACATCTTTGGTGAAATATACATGATCAAATATAATTTTGTCTGTCTTACTTATCTCAATAAGCAGAGACAAAAAGAACTACGAATACATGTAATCCATCAAAGATATACAACGTGTCCCAGAAATCAACGTCAAGCCGAAAACGGGCAATAGGCCAAGTCGTGACAGCTATTAGAAAAATATAAAAAAAAATCTTGGTCATGTACTTTTCGAATTATAAGCATTCAAAAATAAATCTCAAAAAGTGACACCCTGTGATGATTTTTCAAGTCCTGTGACTACATTATTAACATTTCGGTAGTTTTTTTCTCTGTGATCTAACCATGAATAACCCTTCTGTAAATTACAGTTAAAAGTTAAAACGTAACTGCCTCAGTTTTAAATTAAATGTTAGATTTTTGCCCAATATTGAATTCAAAATAATGACATCACCCAACTTTAACCGACTGTACTGAAAAAAAAATCTACTACACTATTTTGGCAAGTAACTTTAAAAGATGGCGCGTTTAGTCAGGATTCCAAAATGGTATAACACATACTAATTGCTACTTCTTAATTGAGGAAAAAAAGTATATTGTTGGTTTTAGGTGCATTTGAAATAAAATTCAGTCGTTGGATTTCTTTTATTATAATTTTTATTAAATCAGATTTACGAAGTTTTATAACAAATGTCCAAACTGTTTTCCTTCAGCTGCAATGCAAGTTCTACATCTCTTTAAAAATGATCGCGTAATAAGACGGGCGTATCTTCTTGAGTTGATGTATTCAGCGGCTTCTGCAATTCTTTGGCGCAGCTCGTCTAAATCTTGAATTGGTTTAGAGTACACTTTATCCTTTATCGTACCCCAGTAAAAAAAATCTATGGGGTTTAAATCGGGTGAACGGGCAGGCCACGAAATTGTACCACCCCGCCCAATCCACCTATCGGGGTATTCTCGATTGAGAAACTCTCGTACAGTGAGAGCATAATGCGCTGGGCAGCCATCTTGTTGATACCACATGCTGCCGTAAATGTTCAGTGGCACTTCTTCCAATAATTCTGGTAATTGGTTCTGTAAGAAGTTCAAATAACCCTGGGCATTTAAATTCTCCGGCAGCTCGATTGGACCAATAACTTTACCATTCAAAATTCCCGTCCACATATTTACTTTAAACTGGTACTGAGATCTATCTTCCCGCATCAAATTTGGATTTTCCACGTGCCATTCGTGCAAATTGTGGAGGTTCATGTAACCGTCCTTTTTAAATGTTGATTCATCGGACCATAGAATTTTTTCAAAGAATCGCGGGTCCTCTCGGTGCCTCTGCAACATCGTTCGACAAAATCGTACTCTCTCTGGGTAGTCTCGGGGTAGCAGACTTTGTACTCGTCGTACATGGTATGGGTGAAACTCGTTCTTTTTTAAAATACGATGTGCAGTACTTTTGGGGACTCCTATGCTCTGTTCAATTCCACGTACTGAGATACTTCTGTCTTCTTCAACTGCTTGCAAGACTTCGGCTTCGTAGGGCATAACGGGTCTTCCCTCGCTAACCATTTGGCTAGGAAATCGACCCTCTGATAATGACCGATGCACATTAATAAATACTCGATGATCGGGATGACGCTCAGCATTCGGGTATCTCTCACGATACACTCTTGCTGCGGCATTGGCGTTGCATAAGCATTCTCCATAAATGAGATGCATGTTGGCGTATTCCTGTGCGGTGTATCGAGATGGCATGATAAAACACTACACAAACACGGGGTTGCGATTAAAACAAGTCCGGGGTTGTCAGAAACGGTGCAGATAAATCCAAATTACAATGCAAATCAAGTCCAATAAACAAAGCCACAGTTGTAAGTACGAAGTCAATACGAATACAAAAAGATGTGCAGTCAACGAAAGAGCGTAACGTACTGCAGTATTGCACAATTTGCCGACGCATCCCTGTTTAGCCAGAGTAGCGTCTCTATCTGTTTCACTCACACATATGAAATGATGTGTCAATCCGTCTCCCTCTTAGTTAGATAAAAGTAGCGTCACTATCTATCTCGCTCCCACTTGTCAAAGTAGCGTCACCTCACATTAGCTAAAATGAATCTTTCTCGCTCACACTAGTCAAAATAACGTCACTCTTCGTCTCAATCGAACTTTTATGAAATACGGCTTCATAAAAAAAAAAATGTTTTTTCTCAATTAAGAAGTAGCAATTAGTATGTGTTATACCATTTTGGAATCCTGACTAAACGCGCCATCTTTTAAAGTTACTTGCCAAAATAGTGTAGTAGATTTTTTTTTCAGTACAGTCGGTTAAAGTTGGGTGATGTCATTATTTTGAATTCAATATTGGGCAAAAATCTAACATTTAATTTAGAACTGAGGCAGTTACGTTTTACTTTTAACTGTAATTTACAGAAGGGTTATTCATGGTTACATCACAGAGAAAAAAACTACCGAAATGTTAATAATGTAGTCACAGGACTTGAAAAACCATCACAGGGTGTCACTTTTTGAGATTTATTTTTGAATGCTTATAATTCGAAAAGTACATGACCAAGATTTTTTTTTATATTTTTCTAATAGCTGTCACGACTTGGCCTATTGCCCGTTTTCGGCTTGACGTTGATTTCTGGGACACGTTGTATACCGTGAAACCGGCCATCATTGCCCGCATTTCTACTTATTTTTGAGATTTTGCAAAAAATATTCACCAGAACTCGTAATAAAGTCGACCATGGTAGCAATTACTGTTTAAGGCTTAAAATCACGAAATATGGTGTTTCTAACCTTAACAGAATCCTTGAAAAAGGCGACTGAATAGCCGGGCAAAATTATACGCACAACCGTCCAACATTGCTCAACCTTCATTTCTCTAAAATGATGAGTTCTAAAGCTTGAGTAACAGGGTATGTTTTAGTGAATCATGCAAAGTTGCCATCCTTCGTGATCAATATGTCAAAAACATATTACTTTTTATTTTACTGAGGTGGGCAATGTTACACTACACACCAGGGACTTTTTCATACATAGTAAAATAGTGGATTAGGGTTGATACATATTAATGTGATAAATAATAATCTGTTCAAATATAAACTCTTTTATTATCAATAATCAGTCAAGTACAATCTTTATAAACTGCAAGTATAAAACAATGTTTTTTCTGCTGATCTCGAGGACATCCTATTTTTTTTTACATTTTCTACCGCGAGCTGTAGCATCTCTTCTGAATAATTTTTATAGGGCCGAGACCCGAGGACTCTGCGATTTCTTTTCGTAGGCTTTCCCATACTGCAAACAAACAGACTAAATGTAGGTAGGTACCTAATTTATTTGTCAACTGAGTGATTACTTAGGTAACTAGACTAAAATACAGGAATATCATATTTTTTCTGCACTTATCCCAATTTATTTGGTAGGTTGGCACAGCATGTCTTCTACCAAACATCTCTATCAGCCGTCATCCAAGAATTTATTCTCTTTCGTTTCTTGGTCATTTTATGCTTTTATAGACAACCACGTTTAGACTTATACCTACTCAGAACTTTCCCGAAACATGTTTTTCATTCCTCTGCATCACATTTCCATACCATGACAACCGATAAAACTATTTTAAAATACTGTAATGGGTGACAACCCTAACATTATTTTTGCAGTGGGCAATGTTGTCACTCCTATGTTCATGCAAATTCGGGAATCATTGCCCACTCCATTATCTTCAAAATTTTACGTTTTAAAGGCCTCAAAGTAGCATAAAAATGAAGCGCGATATTTATAATTACTCTGATATTAAAATAACTTACCTGAGAGATGTAGTACGCTGACAGTAAGTAAAAACCTAAAACAAGATTTTGGCACCACCTCACACCAGTCCTCCTTTCAACATGTCTCGCTGACAACTGAGTGAACTTAGCACCGTAAGGCCCGGATTCCTCTGTCGCTGACGTCGGTCGCGTACCGTCAGTCGCGTAGCGCGCTGACCATCAGCGCCAATGAAAACATCCGTAGTGCGATACTGACCGCTCCACGGTACAGGCGCCTCCAAGTGGATTTGTTGTGGATTTGTGAAGCGGAGTTTGAATATGGGATATTATTATGAACCCGTTTATAAATTGTTTAGTTGCTGCAGCATACTTACGCAAGCGGAGACGGCGTCAATATAGAAAAAAAAGATATCACATTCACCCAACTGTTGCTGATAGGGTGACGAATGGTGAATTTTCTACTTTAAGTATTTGAAAAGCTACGTCAGGACGAGGAAAAGTTTTTTAATTATTTTAGAATGAAAGTAAATCACACGTTCGGTATCAATGTTCATGGTGGCGGGCGACTGTACGCGCGCGTGCCGACGGTCGGGAACAGAGTGAGGACGCTCATAGCGTTCTATAGCGCGTCAGTCGACCGACGAACGCGGCGCTGCCGAGCGAGACCGACGCGCGTCATCAGCGGCGCGTAGCAACTCGCGCGCCGCTGATGTCAGCGTCACAGTGTGGTGCTTCATAGAACACAACGTATATTCGTACGCGCGACCGACATCAGCGACCGACATCAGCGACAGAGGAATTCGGGCCTTACTGATATTTAATGCTGCCAGAAAAATGTTTAAATTTACCCTAAAAATTAAATAATGTTGTCAGCTAAATACAATTACTTACAATTCTTTATTTTAGTTATTTTTCGTGTTCGGGCAAAGATATCTGCTAAGGGCAATGATGGCCGGTTTTACGGTATTGAATATTATATGATTACCATGATTTTATCTAATAATCAAATTTAAAAAATGTAATAATCAAATACTAAATGTAATTAACTAGCGCATTTTTTCTAAAAAATGTCCAACACTAATTTGTCCACATGCTAATTGCATCTGAGCATCAATAATATAATCGTCATTGAATAAATCAATTTTCCTCCTTTTAGAACTTTTCTTTGATGTGGAAGGTGTCTGAAGAATATCATTTCGATATGAAGACAATACAGAAACGTCCTGTAAAATATGCAATATTTGCAATAGGGTTACATGGCCTTTTGTTACAAGGTTATTTATTTTATGGTGCCACCCTTCTACGGCATTATTTGTTCGGTGGCGTTCACCATACACAGACCAAATTCTATGATAATCACCCTTCATCCAGTAATTATCATAATATTCTTTAAACTTCATCATGAATTGACAATTTTCCGTCATTTCATTTTGAATATAAACCCATCCTGAAACAATATCATTTTCTGGAAGCAATGCTAAGTTGGCGCATAGCGAAATAATTCTTCTGTTCCGTTTGTCTTTACTTAAACCCAGGGTTTTTGCCTTGCGCCACAAGCTGTTCACGTAATGGTAATAGCAACCTTTGATTGTAACCTTCATTTTTTGTAACGCTTTCATTGTGCCTTCTTCGAAATCTATCGTGACTTTTGCAGGTTTCCACTCTGGAATTTGGGACACAATCAAATCAAATAAAATTGAATAAGCTTTTTTAGTCCTGTGACTCATGAACGCGTACACCAAAGGGATCACATTCGTGTTATTTATGTTACTGCCGATGTCCCCGTGTATAGTAAAAAGTTGTTGAAAAGGACTTGGACATGATTTAAAGGTCCCGTCCATAAAAATATGTTTTATATTTTTCATAATTTCTCGGGCGTCACATGACATATTCTCATTTTTTTGTGACGGAAATCAGCGAGTAAGAATTCTGAAAAAGTATTGGGAACCTCGACTTCCTCTACAGTTTTCGCGCATATTTTTTTTACGTGTGCTAGCTTATTTCTGTTTCTATAAATGCTTGATTTTATTTGTTGAAATTCAGGTATACTACTTTTTGAAGCTAAATGCAGGCCTTGATTTTTTAATGTAATTAGAGCTCTGTTATAGATTCTTGGAGCTGGTTCTCTTCCCAATGCTGCTTCATTGCAAGCATTATTTATAATCAAATTAACTGAATTTCGTGTTTCATCTGGATTACATTGGCCGCAGTGAGGTTTTATTTGTAAAGTTTCAGTGAGGTCCTTAAACAAAATAATTGTATTAGTTTAATAGTTTATGTCTACACGTTATAATTTATATTATACGTATAAAACACTCAAGACTTACCATATTCAATGTTACGGATCCAGTACATTTTAAACTTTTATAATTTATACACCGCCATATGCTTTGACCATTTTTATATTTACGCATTGAGTAATATTGATGTCCTTCAAATTGCAAAATTCTTCCTCGACCACTTTTAATAATTATTAATTCTTTAGACGTCATTGCAAAAAAATAAACAGTAAACTAAACAGGCACCACCAAATAAAACGTTGCAACTGCAGCGCATAACCAGTATAACACATCCGTCATTTTGCATAGTTAAACAGGCTCAAACAGCATCTACCCTCAAAATGAAAATAAAAACTATAACCATACTCCTTCTGACGGGGTGTTTAGCTAAATGTTTATAATGCACATACCTACCTAGGTGCTGTAGATATAGATGCATTTAAGGAAATGTACAGTGGACGACTTCCGGGTGATATGACGATGATTTGTGTAATCTGTATGTATTGTTTATTTACTATTACTATTATTTACTTTGTTAGGAAGCCAGCTTATAATTTATAAGTTTTTCAACTGTTTATTTGATCAAAGATATGCTATAGATGTACAAATATAAGTACACGAATATATATTTTTTAACGAACCAAGCGTTTTTTATTTTATTACGAAATTAGTAAAACATTTAAATGTAGTAGAACTATTTTTAAATCTAATTAATTCGACGGTCGAACAAATGAGAAAAAAAGTTCTCACTAGTTCGACGGTCGAACAGATGAGAAAAAAAATTCTCACTAGTTCGACGATCGAACTAATGAATCGAACTAATGGGAATGAACGCCCGTGTGGGTTGCGCGACAGTATTTAGCGGCTAAGTTATATCCCTGTAATTGTAATAGGTCTTTTTTTATTATTGTAATCCAAGTTTCTGTGAGACAAAGTGCTTCTATTTTGTATTCATTTGTAATTGATTCTAAAATGTATCGTTTATTTTTTAAGCTTTGTATGTTTTGATAAATAATATTTAGTTTCTGTGGGTGTAGGTGTTTAGTGTTGGGAATGGAGGTTTTAGTGGCGAAAAAACTTTGTATTGGCTCGTGTTGGTGAGTGTACATCTGCCACTTCCTGATGTCAAATAGGATTATTTAAATTCCTTATTGATAGTACAAAATCTTCCAAATTAGATATTATTATTTCTTTGCCAACATGATTTATTGCTCCAGAACGCTGGTTATACATATCGCAATCGTACGAAAGGTTAAGATTGGAGTCTAATATGTGTGCGTACTCGTACGTTTGCGCATCCATAAAAAGAAGATTGTTGAACGTTTCTAAACGGCTATTGTACAAAGTGGTGCTATAGTTTAACTGGTGTGTAGCATAAGAATAATTAAATTTAAATTTATAAGTAGGCAGACAAACAACAATGTTGGTATGGGTTAACATTGATAGTTTTTCTCTCATATACATAACTAGATCTACGTAGTTTTGAGTTGTACGGAAATCCTCTTCGCCGGTGTAGATTATGCAGTAGTCTTCGATCGTAAAGTTTTGAAGTTTTGTCTCAATTGTTTCTAAGATTTGTCTTAATCCACATTTAGGTTTGCGATAGTGGCAAATTTCGTATACTCGAAGGCTAGTTTCTTCTGTAAGAGCGTATAATTTATTGGAGGTTTCGCTACTTAGTATACTTATTTTAGGTTTGTTATTCGGAGACTTGTGCGGCGGTTTTGTGTTGGTAATTTGTATGGCAGCATGTTTCGGTACATCTGAGTCCTGGTTCTTTGGTGAAGACATTACTTGAATAGCCTCTTTGTTTACCGTAGTTTGAGTGTTAGATTCCGGTACAGAGGGTGATTTCTGCATTTTGAGCGGAGAAGCTTTGAAGGAGTCAGTGAGCCTTCGTTTGGCAGTATATTTGGGATCCTGCCGTTTTGCCGAAAAGATTTTGCCAAATTTTCATTAGGTACCCAAACAAATTTTAGCAATCTTTTTTTATACCAATGTAATATTTGGAATAATTTTAGTACGCACTTTTTCATTTGGTCAAATGTTTACTTGGCAGATTATTACCAAGAATAATGTCATTAAGGCTTTTGGTCTTTAATCAAATGATTTATTACAGCAAACAAAATTAAGACAATAAACGTTTAGTCAAATGATTTGTTATGACAAAAAATATAAAGGCAAAAATAAGATTTTTTTGGGAATTGTATAATTAAAAATGCAATTTTATTTTAATATAGGTAATCATTTATTAACGCGAGTACAAAATAGCAAAAGCTAGTACAAAATATTTGTAACTTACAATTTTAAATTTTTTGCAATGGACATTAGCAGATTTATTTCGGAGTATTCAGACTTGTGTTGCAGAACTCGATTCATTCTGTCGTCTTTATCCATATATTTTTTTTTTCTTTTTTTGTGGCGGTTCACCTGATAGTATAATCTCAATGTCAGCTAAATTTGAAGAAACTTCATTTATTAATTCTTTAATTAAGCGATACACTCCAGGGTGGTGTTTATCAATGAGAATGTTTATTCTACGATGCCACGCCTCAGCTGAGTTTGTCTTTCGTTTACAACATGGCAACTCCAAAAGCTTGGTGGATACTTCGGTTGCGTGTACCATGACCCGCTAACATAATTTTATTCAAACCAATTCGCGATTTGCTTCCAATCAGAATCTTCTATACCTTCTATTAGCTTGTTAAAATATAGAATGATTTCATTTTCTGGCAAATAACTTAAAGCCAATAAACATTTTACTTGTTTGTTAAATTTGATGTCATTTGCGTATTTCTTTGTAAGCTTATGTGCTTGAATTTGTCTGAAACAAGTCAAATTTATGGTTACTAGACATTAGGTTATTTATGGGACTAGTTACAGTAGGTTATTAATTTAAAAAAAATGGTTAGGTTAGGTTAGGTTAAAACTGTGACCACCTACGCACGAGCCGAGCGAGCGAAGCGAGCGGTGCCGCGGCAGCGGCCGGCGAGTGCCAGAAACAAAGACTATTATAACCACTTGACTGCGTATACAGTGCCCCGACGCACGAAAACTATTAGTATTTTGTCGCCTATGTATAGGCTACGGTACTAGTAGCAATTTTAGTTGTGTCCAAGTGTTAGACCTGCGTGCACGCTAAATTAATATAATTTTTTTATAACGTTTATGCAATTATAACGCATCAAAATGCCTTCATGCGCGGTGAAGTGGTGTGGGAAACATTCTTAGACATCTAGTTACAAAAAGGATGACATAACTTTTCATCGGTACATAAACATTACGAAAAATTATTTTTGATTTAATCAGATTATAAGCCACTGCAGGGGTCTATTTAAAATGGTGGCTGGGTGAACGAGCACACTTTTTGAGTCGCGCGTTGATGTCTTTTGGAAAAGTCTCGTTCTTGTATTAGACAATTCTAATGCTTCTATCCCTTTCTTTCCTTTTGTATGTTTATCGTAAAAAATAGTGCTGTTATCTTTAATAGCTGAAAGTTGATATCGAGAAAAATAAAATGAATACATTTTTTATTCAATTCACATACTTTAATAAAATAACTATCTACTATTAACCGACTTCAAAAAAGAAATACCGACGAACTGAGAACCTCCTCGGTTTTCAGTTCGTCGGTTTTTTTTTTTTTTGTATTTTCCGGGATTTTTTAGTTCTTTCTGTCCCCGACCGGGGCCGATCAGTCCATTTCCGGGATTTTTTTTGTAATTGATTGATTTTGATTAAATATTATTTCTATGATTTTGATTTAGTATTTATTATAATGTTAAAATCCATTTTATCGATATCGACTATTTTCTCTTAATGAAGTAAAGCAGCCCTAACGATGCAACTTGACCTTGAACTGACCAATTGCAGCCGCGCGTTCTTCCTCATCCCCCGGCCCGCAGTAGTGAGTCGTGTGCTTCGAAGAAATCGGCCCATACGCTCTCTAGTGGTTATATTCTCTATGGCCAGAAACGACTAGATTATATAGAAAAAAATTTGGAAAAAAGAGATTATTATTAGGAGGCTATCGAGAGAAATAATATAATTATAATAACATTATTATTACCTGTTTAGAATTTGTTTGTCTGTTTGTAAAATTGACGACACCAAATATTTGGCTGTTTACGCCTATGCTTAGGTGTGTTAGGGAGACTAAATGAAAAACTGTTATAGAACAAACCAATACTTATTTAGACTCTTTAAATTAAATTGACGTGTACAAGATTACAAAATTCTAGGCGCGGAAAAATTGCAGCTTAGCGCCTAGCCTAGCATAAGCCAGCTCAACCCACGTGCAATTAACCCTGCAAATTAGGAAAAGTATGGCCTTTTTCCCGTTTGAACAGCAAGCCGCGCACTGGTTCACAGCGCAAGGGCACAGGAAAAGATTAAAGAAAGGAAATGAATGGATCAGGGCTTACTCTCCTGGGCTAGACCTTCGGCAGACGTGTTGAGTTTGACCCGCCGTCACCGTCCGAAGCCTCCCTGGACACAGCAGCTCGTCCTCGCTCCCCTTCTTGATTACGCAGCCCGGCTGGATGGATGGCGGGCTGCGGCACTTGCTTGACGCGACGACTTCCGTAGACGCTTCTCGACGATTCGTCCGTCGCCGATTCTCGAAGATTCGATGAATTTAAATTTAATGTAACGAGTCCTGTCACGGTCGCCACTTGTTTACGCCTATGCTTAGGTGTGTTAGGGAGACTAAATGAAAAACTGTTATAGAACAAACCAATACTTATTTAGACTCTTTAAATTAAATTGACGTGTACAAGATTACAAAATTCTAGGACCCGTTACAATGTTATGCGTATGTTCACCGATCGTTGGTGCCGCGTCGAAGCAAGTGACCGAATCGCCGGCGCTGCACGCCGCGGAGCCCGAGCGATCCCCTCTGCCGCTGTCCTGTCGTGTGCGGTGGCGCGTCGCCATTGGTCCGCTGAGGTATGGCGTGACCATCGTCCAATGGTAGTGACGCGCTCCGATTGGTTCCGCGCCGTCGGCTCGTACGATGACGTGGTACAGGCCGCAACATTGGCTTATTTAATTTTGCGTAAAATATGTTATACCAACTGAAATATTTGACTAGATAAAAAATGGTAAAAGTACTAGTTGGTGAACAAGTTATTGTTCAAACGTTCACTTGCCAAACATAGGTTTTCGTAACAATTATTTGTAAAAAGATTTTTTGGTAAGTAATAATTTGGCAAATGAAATTATGCGAAAATTTGTTTGGGAAGTGATAATTTGGCAATTTCTTTTCGGTAAAACAAGGGAGACCCAGTATATTTATTTGAGGAGGAGGAATGAACTTTACGTAATGTCGATAAAGGGCTTCTACAGATCTGTTTAAGTATTTCAATTTCTTGTGTCAATTGAAAGATTTGTTTCTTCAAGTCAGAATTTTCGAGTATCACATTTTCTAATTCATGTTGAGTGCTTTCTAAGTTTACATTTAATTTATTTATTTCACTTTTCATTTCCTCTCTACACAGCGCTATAATATTGGAAGATACATCTAGACTTTTGCCCAACAGCTCCTCCGAACAAGAAGAATTTATAGACACGCTCATGTCTATTTGATCCAATGATTCGCATTTTTGCATTGGTCGTCTTTGGGTTACGTTGTTGAGCTCCTCCATATTTTTGCTATTTATGTAATATAAATTTGGTAAAATTTTTCTGTTCCGGTTTACTCAATTTAATTTACTTTTCTACCACAAGGAAGATTTTTTTGAGTACTGGTATCCCCAATCACTATCTAGCGCCCCTGGTGGGCAGTAGCGTTATTATTTTAGTTCACTTTTTTGCCACGTGAACTGTTTTGTACGATGTAATGGCGCTAGTGGTCGTTTCAATTGCGCTTAGGTTGATAGAATTGATATGTTATCTTACTGTCACTTTAGTACGTCTATTCGCCACTTAGGCGGTTTCATATGTCGTTTTGGCGCTAGTTGTATGTTTTTAAATAAAATAAACGAACTCATAAAAGCCAGTCTTACTTGAGGTTAATATAGTGGTTCCGTTCACTGTTTATAGTCCTCTGTTTCTTCCTTCGATGCACCAAGAACGTAATTATTGATAGGAACTTGCAAAAGTCACTTTTCCACTTTTTATTACTGGGTTTTGGTGTTCACTACTGTTCCTTTTTTTTTTTTTTCTCAGTAACTATCCTGGATCTCGATTTCACATGAAAACGTTGTCACTGGTTTATTATGTTATTAAGACCCTAATGATATCATTTTTTCGAGTATAATCGCACATTAAAGATTTTAATTATTTTTAACTAAGGAGCCTATGTTTACAATTGCCAGGGTTGCCAGCATCTTCCGTTGTTCGGAAAGCAGAGGTCATAAAAAAGTTTAAATAGTTTATGAAATTCTTCAAAAGCAGCATTTGGGTCACTTTTACCGTAGCAATCACTAAAAGTCAGGGCTTTTAAACAATTAATAAATTTTTCAACATTTTCGTTGCTATAGTCTCTTCTAAATGTGTACCAGTGGGTTATTGAGTACGTTTTCTTAACAGGACATGATAGTATTTGTGCTGTATGATCAGACAGTGCCAGTTCTAAGACACTTTGTTTACAGCCTCTTATATTATGAGCAATGTTATCAATGCACGTTTTGCTTTGCAAACGAGTTGGTTCATTTATTGCAAATTTTAAGTTAAAGCTCCGTAGTAAGTCTTCAAATTCTCTCGAAACAGGAGTATCTTTTAGTCGGTCAATATTATAGTCACCACAAATAACAAGTTTATTACATTTGGTACAAAATTTTGCAAGCATAGCCGTTAAACGGTTAAAAAATATTTCTATACAATCCCTTTTAGTCTTTGGAGGCCTATATATACATATGATAATTAACTTATGCTCTAACAATTTAATAGCCGAACATTCTATGAGGTTCGATACGCTTACATGCTTTGCTTCGTGTAGTAACTTAAATTTATGATTATTTCGTACTAGGATACATGAACCACCACTTCTGTTTGCTCTTGAGAAATTTGCCGCCATAGTATAATTGGGAATTTGGAGAAGCTTAGTATCGACTGTTATCATATTATGCTCGGTAACACACACAACATCAATTATGTCATTGTTATTGTTAATATTATTTAGATTTACGGTAAATTCATCAGCTTTGTGGAGTAAACCATTAATGTTTTGATGAAGTACGTGTATTCTGTCATATACGAAAAAAAATGTTATCATTACATTTATCATTTGCCACTAAATTCAATGTATTATCAGGTTCTGCTAGTTGTTTACATGCATAATCTACATTAATTGTGTTTAAATCTTGGATTAGGTCTTGTAAATCGTTTAAAATAATATTCAAGCCTTTATTATTTAAGCTTCCATACCTTTGGTTATAAGTGTTATAGGTGTACGGAAGATTTGAGTTGGAATCCAAAATATACGCATATTTATATGTCTCGACATCCATGTAGATTAAATTATTAAAGGTGTCGATTCTACTATTGAACATTACATTTTTGTTAGCCATATATTTAAAAGTCGGCAGACATACTATTAAGTTAGTGTGGGTTAAGGTTTGTAATTTTTCGTGAATGAAAGTAACTAATTCTATATAATTATGCGTCCTTCTGAAATCTTCTTCTCCAACATAAATAACACAGTAGTCGGAGTAAGTGAAGTTTTGTATTTTCTTATCAAGATTATCTAATAGTTGCTTCAATCCACAATTTGGCATGCGATAGTGGCATATATTAGAATTACTTAAGTTAGTTCTTTGACTGATTGTGTATAATCTATTAGAAGTTTCACTGCTTAAAATACATATATTATTCTTAACAACTGGCAACGACACGTTAATTTTATTAAGATTTCTATTTGGTGATGTTTTGTTTTGCGAGTTTTCATTAGGATCTTCAGCAGTGGATGTACAGCAAACCGGGATTTCTAAAGTCGGTGGTTTACTGGTCTTCTTTTCCGTAGAACCAATTTTATTTCTGTCCGATGTTTGTACTTTCTTCTTTAGAGGACTACTGGTGCCTTGTTTATATTTCTTATTTTTCTTTAATAAATCGGCATTTGTTTGCTTCAGGGAGCTATTTTCCAAAGATAGCATTTCTATTTCTTGATGTGCGCTTTTTAATTGAGACTTAAGGTTCTCAATCTCAGTTTTAAAGATGTTGATCTGCTTATCCTCCTCGTCTTCTGACATTTCCGGCATACTGTTTGAAGTCTCATCCAATGTTTGGGAAATAATTTCACTGGTGTCATTATTGGATTCCGATATAGTACCGTCGGCGCTCTTATTCGTTTTATTAGGTGTGAAGTATGAGTCGTCCGATGTCTCGCAAACGGTAAGTATATGAGAATCCATGATCTGAGAGGTAATCTTTGGTGTGCGTGGTGTTTCATCACATAAGATTTTCTTTGTGTAAATGGGACCTGGTAGAATAGGAGAGTTCTGTTTCTTTCGCAATGTGCTGTTCAGAGTTTTGTGATGAGATATATCGCTAGTAATAACTTTGTTGTTTCTTATACACATCTTGCATCTCCATTTCTTTTTTGCTTCTTGGTCCTTTAACCGGTATGTGTGTTCTGGATATCCATCGCAATGTAGCTCGTATCTATGATTGCATACTGAACATAATGCAGTAGTTTTTATGTCAACGTAGTTAAAAGCTATCATCAGTTGTTTTATTAACTCGCAAACCTAACACACTTGTTATACAGGGCAAGGTCAGATTATGTTAGGTCAGATTATGTTAGGTCAGATTATGTTAGGTCAGATTCTGTTAGGTCAGATTATGTTAGGTCAGATTATGTTAGGTCAGATTATGTTAGGTCAGATTATGTTAGGTCAGATTATGTTAGGTCAGATTATGTTAGGTCAGATTATGTTAGGTCAGATTATGTTAGGTCAGATTATGTTAGGTCAGATTATGTTAGGTCAGATTATGTTAGGTCAGATTATGTTAGGTCAGATTCTGTTAGGTCAGATTATGTTAGGTCAGATTATGTTAGGTCAGATTATGTTAGGTCAGATTCTGTTAGGTCAGATTATGTTAGGTCAGATTATGTTAGGTCAGATTATGTTTTTTTTTTTTTTTTTTTTTTTTTTTTTTTTTTTTTTTTTTTTTTTTATAATGCGTCTACCTCCAACATAATCGGAGCCTATGCCTGTCCGCTTCATATTTCATACCAGTTCTCGCGTTTATGCCTCTCGTACTTTCATTCCTCATACTTGATCTTTCTTACATTCATCCTCATTCTTGTCTTTATGGGTGGGATTCCCATCTATCATCTTTCGACTAACTATCTTGGTATCAATTTTATTTATTCTCTCAGTTAGGGTGTACACAATAAACAGGGACACAAGTTTTTAATAGATCACATTCCTTATACATTTACCTTACTCTTAATCTAACCTTAATGTTACAATCTTATATTTGATCTTATATACTCTTATACTATTACATTTTTATTTTCAATAATAATAAAGATACAGAGGAACAGTAAAACAAAGATACAGAGGAGCAGTTATTATCTCTCTTATTACTTACATATTTATACTTATTTTAAGCTTATATTTCTATTCTTACATATTATTCTTATTTCCTATTTATACAAAAACATTTTATACCTATTTTAACTATGCTAGCCTCTAATATAATTTACTATATTATGATAGCATATTTACTTATGCGGTTTTATTTCGATCTATTACCTTTTTTACAATATGTTTGCAGTACTCTAAGAATATGTTTGCCTTTTTACTTTTTATTATATTTTTCGCGTTTTCCGGAGTTATTGCCATACCTAATTTGCCCTCAACGTTAAAGCGCTGTTTTGCAAATTGCGGACAATCGAATAATATATGCAGGACCGATTCGCCTGCGTCCGGATCGCAAATACACGATGGACTCTCTTTGCGCTTGAAGCGGTTCAAGTACTCAGAGAATCCACCGTGCCCCGTCATTATCTGCGTGATGAGACCACTTGTTTCCATCCTGCGAATCGTAGGATAAGCTGCTCGTACATCCGGGAAGAATAACTTGGTGACCGATGCGGTGTCACTGGTTTCATACCTGTGGCTCCATTCATCAAGCGTCGCCATACGTATGCTACGCTTGATGTATAAGACCGGACACCGATCGTAGTCAGGCTTTCTTTTGGAGTTCTCAGCGGCCTCTTTTGCTAGCTGGTCAGCTCTCTCATTCCCCGATAGTCCCGCGTGTGCCTTAATCCAGAACAAATTTACTAATTTGTTCTGGAGGGATGCAGTTCTAATGTTATCCCTGGATTCCACAGCGAGAGGGTGACGCGAACTGGGATTTGTTACTGATTGGAGAGCTGCCATTGAGTCGCTGAAAACTCCAAAAGAAGATGCCTTGAGCCTTGTTATCTCCCGGGTTGCCCTAGTTAATGCGAGAAGTTCAGCCTGGTAAACGGTGCAGTAACCTGGTAGAGCAAGTTTGAGGGCTCTGGTCTCAGCCTCACTGTTCCATATGGACAGTGAGGCCCCGACCCCTCCTCGAATCTTGCTCCCGTCCGTGAAAATACGGACGTCCAAGTTTCGGAGGTTGTCCAATTGCTCTTGGTTTACCAGGCTATTGAATTTCAGAATTTCACGGGCTGCAGGATGGGGATCCTCTGTCGCCGCGGTCATTCGCTCGACCTCCCTGTCCCCCAGTGCCACCTGGGGCACCCCTCTTCTGGCTTCGTACAACGATGCCGCCTCACGAACTCGGAGGTCGAGAGGGAGCAACCCAGACAGCACCAATGCAGAGTTCAGGGAGACCGTGCGGTATGCTCGGCACATCTTCTGGGCGATCCCACGCTGGACGGTCCCTAGCTGCTTTATAACGCCCAACTTTTTTGCAGCCGGTGCCCAGACGCTAGCTCCGTAGAGAATTACGGGCTCTATGGTCGCCACATATATCATCCGGATGACCTCTGGGTGAAGCCCCCATCCGACCTTAGCGGCTCTACATAGCTGCTTATAGACCGATATGGCCTTCCTGCAGACTTGTGTGACGTGGCTATTGAATGTCAATTTCTGGTCGATGGTTATACCCAGAAGCTTGATTTCTTTTGATATGCCAATGTCGATCCCCCCCATCCTCAGGCGTGGTGTGTCGTATTTCAGCTTCTTGGTTATCACCATAGCAGTGGTTTTATGTGGTGCGAATTTTAACTTATTTTCGACACCCCACGCCAGAACATGGTTGAGAGCGGCATTGGCACACTGCTCCACCTCTAATGCGGTCTCCCCATCGAACACTAAGAGGACATCGTCCGCAAACGCCTGCATATAAACCCCTCTGTCTTCTGCAGCTTTCAGGAGAGGGTCTAGGACTAGGTTCCACAAGATGGGGCCCCCGATTGAGCCTTGGACACAGCCCATGTTTGTCGCCTTGCTGTATACCTCCCCACAGTACCTTATAGCGACTCTTCGGTCCCTGAGGTAGCTGTCTATGACCCGCCTAAGGTTTATGGGGCATTTCTCCTCTGCTAGACGGACTCTTATTGCCGGCCACCAGGCACTGTCGAATGCTCCCTCTATGTCCAACGATACAAGCGCAACTATTCTTTTTTGTTCCAGTTTCCTGTAAACGTGCTGCATGAGGGCATAGAGGGAGTCTTCGGTACTCCTTTGTGGCATGAAACCGTACTGACGGGTGCTCATCCTTGGTAAAAGGTGGAACCTTAGGCGGGCCACCAACATTTTCTCATAAATTTTCCCCAGTATAGGCAGCAGTCCAATCGGCCTATATGATTTGGGAGTTGAGTATTTTTCTTTTCCAGGCTTCCTCAGTATCACGACCGTCGCTTGTTTCCAGGACGTGGGGAAATGGTGGTGTTCAAGGCACTTGTTTAAGAATTTTAAAAATAATTCGGGGTCATTACCCACTGCATGGCAACAGATATCGGCCGTAAATCCATCGGAACCCGGCGCCTTCTTCGGATTAAAGGACTCCATTGAACTTTTTAATTCGGCCATCGTAAACGGTGGGTCGCAAGGACCATCTTGTTCACCAGAGTTCACGCTTTCAGCCACTGTTCGTATGGAACGGTGATGTGCATTGTCACATTCTGGGAGGTCCTCTGGGTAGAATGTTTCCGCTAGCAATTTAACGGAGCCCCTAGCGTCCAGCACATCGCCATTCTGTTCCAATGGCAGATCCTCCTCTCTGCGCTGCGTCCTACCTATCACCCTATATATTCCCTCCCATACCCCTTCCCTATCCTGTTTCCCACAGAATTCCTTCCAACTCTCGGTCTGAGCTTTGGCCGCTTCCAACTCATACTCTTCTTTCTGTTTCAGGTACTCTTCTACGACCTTCGACTTCCGGATTTGGGCGGCACAGCGGATCCTGCGCTTCTTGGTAGCGACGGTCCTCTTCATCTCGGCGAGTCTCTCGGACCACCACGGCAAGGTAAGTTCCTCTTGGACTTTTTTGGTTGGTATTGTTTGTTTGCATGCTTCCCCTATTGCCTTTGTGAGATTGTCAGTTACTGTGTCAATTTGATTAATGTTTTCAATTTCATCTATTGTGGCTGCAGTGAATTTGTGGTCTATTTTCAATTGGCCAAACTTCTCATGAAATTTGGCCCAATTTGCTTTTTTGGTATTAAATTGCCGAGTAGTTCTTTCAACTTTGATACCTTTAGATTTCTGCAAGAGGATCTTAAACATAATGCCGTTGTGGTCCGAGCTCGTGAGACCTTCGTCTACCCTCCAGTCGTCTACCAAGTCCAGCACGTCATTCGAGCAAGCGGTAATGTCAACGTGACTGCTGTATCGTTTCCCGCCTCGGATAGTGTCGAAGGTCGGAATTTCCCCTCGATTTAGTATGTTTAGATTTAGCTCTCCAAGAGTTCCTGCCATCTCTTCCCCCCTGGGGTCGACTTTCGGGCTACCCCACCATATGCTCTTTGCATTGGCGTCCCCTCCAATGATTAGTCTTTTGGAACCGACGACGAGCCCTATTTCTTTGAGATGTTCTAAATAGGGCTCGATAGGCTGGTCTGGCTCAAAGTAAAAGGAGACAAGCGTGATCTCCCAGGCACTGGTCTGGATCCCCACCACAGAGATGTTGTTTGTGGTGAGTTTTGGGTACTGTTTGACTATTAAGTCGCTGTTAAACACGGCTATTGCCGCTTTGACAGTCACATCTCCTGTACCTGTGTTCTGGAATACTCGAACGCCCCTGTGACTCCTCATTACCTTCGCTCCAGCCACGTACGGTTCCTGAAGAAGCGCCACCGCTATTCCGCGCTTCGTAGCCTCTATCAAAAGCTCATTGGTGGCTAGCTTCTTGCGTTGGAGGTTAGCCTGTAGTACTCCATAGGGGGTGATTTGTACTGGGGTGCCTTTAGCAATACGCTACAGTCGATCTGGCCACGTCATCCCATTTCTTCCGTACAGGGCAATCGTGACTGAACGCATTGTGTTGCACGTCGTACTCTACCTTCGACTTCGTGCAATTCCGGCAAGCGGGTGGTGAGCCTGAGAGCCAGTCCGGGCACTCTGGTCTCATATGAGGACCTCCGCAGTGACTGCATAAGTCCGCAGGCTCTTTGCATAGTCGCTTACCATGCCCGAAGCCCAGGCAGCGAGTGCATTGGACTAATGGCGTTTGATCCTCGACCCTAATACGCTGGAGGTCGATATGTACGGTCCCGATTTCTATAGCCCGTCGCCAGATGGTGGGCGAGACGCTTATAATGACGTGGCCGATATGGGGGTTGCGTGTCCTTTTCCTGAACCTTATTTCTACCCTGTTTTCCCCACTGTCGAGGCCGTCAAAAACACCCTTGTTCTGATTTCTCAGTGCTTTTATCACGTCTTCATCGGTATTAACCACTAGAACATTCTTCAAAATCAGAAGCGGGTCTTTGTTCTTGACGGTCAGATTATGTTAGGTTAGGTTAGGTTAGGTTGGGGTGCAGCCCGCCTCGTCGGCCACTTGTGCAGAGAGGGGCCGGACCTGGACGAGAGCCAGTTCGGCTTTCGGCATGGGCGCTCCACCATACACGCTGTGTCGCGGGTGAGAGTCCTGGCGGAGGAAGCGGTGTCCCGGGGTGGGGTGATGTTGGCGGTGTCCTTGGACATTTCCAACGCCTTCAACACCCTGCCCTGGAGTTGTATTCGGGAGGCACTGCGGTATCATCGGGTGCCTCCCTACCTCCGCCGCGTGGTTGGGGCTTATTTGTCCGAGAGGTGTGTCACCTACGTGGGACGTGATGGCGGAAACCAGCACCGCATGTCGTGCGGTGTTCCACAGGGCTCGGTCCTGGGCCCGCTCCTGTGGAACATCGGGTACGACTGGGTGCTGAGGGGCGAGCTCCAACCGGGCGTGGACCTGACGTGTTATGCCGATGACACGCTGGTCACCGCCCGGGGGAGCTCGCACAGGGAGGCAGCGTTGCTGGCGACGGCTGCGGTCTCACAGGTGGTGGGCCGCATACGTCGCCTAGGCCTGGAGGTGGCCCTCAACAAGTCGGAGGCCATGGTGTTTCATGGCCCCCGGCGGGCGCCGCCGCCCGGCTCACACATCGTGGTCGGGGGGGCTCGGATCGCTGTCGAGTCCACCATGAAGTATTTAGGATTGGTGCTCGACAGCCGGTGGAATTTCGAGCCCCACTTCCGGCGGCTGGCGCCCAAGTTGTTGGGCGCTGCTGGGGCGCTATCAACGCTGCTTCCCAATCTGGGGGGCCCGAGCGCCGCCTGTAGGCGGCTCTACGTGGGGATCGTGCGATCCATGGCCCTGTACGGGGCCCCGGTGTGGGCCTCTGACCTGACGGCCGGCAGTATCGCAGTTCTGCGGAAACCGCAAAGAGCGATGGCCGTCAGAGTCATCAGGGGGTATCGCACGATCTCCTACGAGGCGGCTTGTGCACTGGCCGGATCCCCGCCCTGGGACCTCGAGGCGAAAGTACTCGCGTCGCTGTATCGGTGGCGCGAGGAAATGAGGGCGCGGGGCGAGCGACCGATGCAGCGACACTGGGAGCTGCGTCGGTCTCAGCTCCGCGAGGTCCTGGTTGCGGAATGGCGGGACAGGCTTTCACGCCCTACCGCCGGCCTCGACACCATCGAGGCGGTCCGGCCGGTGCTCGAGCGCTGGCTCGGGAGGAGGCACGGCTCCCTGTCGTTTCGTGCGACGCAGGTGCTCTCGGGGCATGGTTGCTTCGGGAAGTACCTGTGTCGCATAAACAGGGAGCCGGACGCCCGGTGTCACCACTGCGTCGACTGCCGGGAGGACACGGCGCGGCACACGCTGGCAGAGTGTGCCGCTTGGGAGGAGCCGCGCCGTGCTCTCATCTCAGGAGTAGGCAGTGACCTATCGCTGCCGGCCGTGGTGGAGTCTATGGTCGGCAGCGAGGAGTCCTGGGACGCGGTGGTTTCCTTCTGCGAAACAGTCGTCTCGCAGAAGGAGGCTGCGGAAAGGGAGAGGGAGATCTCATCCCCTCACCCCGCCCGCAGCAGGCGCACCGGGCGTAGGCGGAGGGCGGACAACGCCCTCTTCCAGCCCCCATAAATGGGTCCAGGGGCGACGGACTTGGGGACGTCCGTCGCCCCCCACACATCAGGACCCGAGGCGGCGGCGCGTAGTGTTCCACGCGCGCCCCTCTTAGACGTCGCGGGGGGAGTTTAACACCTCACTCCCCCCCCTGACACGAGGAGAGGCCCGCAGGAGCGGGCCAGCACCAGCCGGGGGTTGCGGAAGTATCGTTCGTTCCCGCGACCCCCGGCGTAGGTGAGAGAGGGAACACCGGGGTGGTTTTTAGTCAGTAAGAGTCTGACATACCCCGCCGCCCGCCCCAGGGCGGCGGACATCCATGAGGATTTTCCACTCCGAAACAAAAAAAAAAAAAAAAAAAAAAAGGTTAGGTTGGGGTGCGTGCAGAAGACCTCCACGTGCGCTCGGCGGCTGCTGGTCCCCTGCGGATACGTCCGGGGGGAAGAGCAGTCGCTGGGCCTGGTGCACCCTGGGTCACGGACAATAATCTCTTCGCGGGGGGTAGGGTAGAGGAGTATTATTGTCCGGAGCTAACTTCTGCAGGAGGGGTCGCTCCTGATCCGTCGACGTAGTCGATCGGGCGAGGACGCGACCACACCCGCTTGGGTGCAGGCGCATCTAAGCGGGGTTCGTTGTTTGTCTCCTCATTTATTGAGGAGCAAACCTTTCGGCGGGTCCGCTGAGTCGGGTTGGCCGGACAGCGGACGGAGGCATGCCTTAATGCCGCCGTCGAGGGGCTTGGCTTAACCGCCCGGCCCCAGAGGAAGGACACCTCTAAGATAAAAAACCACCCAATCCCAAGTTTCGGGAGCGCGGCGAGGGGATGAATGGCCGTAGGGGGTACGGTCGTTAGCGCTCCCACCTGCTGGTACCTGCCGCCCCCAGCAGTATGTAGGCTTGCCCGGGTATTTAAGCCTCTGCCCGGGTCGACCTGTAGTTGCTTTAGACTCGTGGGAACAAAATGGATTCCAATAATTTAAATAACAAAAACCCATCAAGCAAACCTCTTGCGTCGCAAGAAAAGGAGCTCCGGGTTAGCCTGGAGCGCCTGTGTGACGCAGGAGAGGAGCCGCTTGTCGTCTTCGACGGCAACAAGAGCCGAGGAGGCTCAGGTCCTGGTGAGGACCACATGTCCGACCAGGACACGCGCGGGTGCAACTCCAAATTTTGGAGAAAGCGCCCGCACAGCGAGGATTTGGGGTCGATGGGGCTCTCCTCTAGCGAGGAAGACCTGTCGGCCGCAAAGGTAGCAACCGCGCAGAGGGGGCGAGGTCGTGTGGTGGGGGGCGGAGCTTCCGCTCGGCTGCCTTCCCGCGACCTGCGGGGTCGCTTTTTGCGGCCCGCTACGCCGGTATCGGTGCGCTTGGAGAGCGCGGAGAGCGACGGGACCCCTGGGGACCCAAGTGAGGATTCCGCTGCGTCCCCGCTGATGTTGCAAAGCAACAAGGCGGAGGCGAACGCAGCGAAGCGGGCGCAGCGGAAGGCGGTGGCGGCTGACGAGGTCAGCGAAATGGCCCGGCTAGCCCGAGAGCGACGCTCTGCTCAGGCGGCTGCCGGGGAGAGCCTGTCGGCGGTGGCGCTCAGTCGCCAAGTTTTGGACGGCGTGGACGTCGTCCTGAAGGTTGCCACTAAATCTGGCAGCCTGAAGGGCACGTTCACGCGCGCTCTGAAGGAGGCGGCTGGCGGCATAAAGGAGGCAGTTGGGCTCCTCCTTAGCCGCACAAGCTCGGAGGAGACGGCGAGGCTGTGGGAGGAGAACGCCCGTCTCCAAACCAAGCTTGAAGACCTCGAGCGGAAACTTGCCGCGCAGAGTGCGGAGTGGCAGCAGAGGCGTCCTGCGGCCACCGGCTCCGCTGCTGTCGCGGCCCCGCCACCGTCGGCCCCGTCGGCCCCGCCGTCAGTCCCCACCCCCACACATGCAGATGCGGAGATCGAGAAGATCGTTCGCATCTGCATGCTTCAGTGTGGGGGCATGATGAATGCCCGTCTGCAGGGCCTGGAGTCGAGGCTCCTCCCGGCAGAGACTCTCCGCCCGCCGCTTGCCGCGGATAGCCGGAGGAAGGAGGAGCCCGCTAAGCCGGGCCCGGCGGCCGCAGCCGGGAAGCCCAAGGGGGCCAAAAAGGCGGCAAAGGGGGCCAAAAAGGCGCCCGGGAAGCCCGCGGAGGGTACGTCCGTGCCCCCGGCGGCTGCGACCGTCCCTGCCGAGGGCGTCTGGACGACGGTCAGCAAGCAGGGCCGTAAGAAGAAGGCGGTGGCGCCGGCAACCGCTCCGCCCGCACCCGCACCCAAGAGGACCCAGAAGCCGCCTAAAGTGCGTGCCCCACGCTCCGCGGCTGTAGTCATTACGCTGCAGCCCGGAGCCGTCGAAAGGGGCCTGTCGTACAAGGCGGTTTTGATGGAGGCCAAATCGAAGGTCGCGTTCCCCGACCTCGGTATACCGTCCGGCCTCAAAATGAGGCCGGCGATGACGGGGGCGCGACTGCTCGAGGTTTCGGGTGCCTCCAGCGGTGAAAAGGCGGACATCCTGGCCGCCAAGCTGAGGGAGGTCCTCAACCCGGAGGACGTTCGGGTTTCCAGGCCTATGAAGACCGCAGAGCTGCGTGTCAGTGGCCTGGACGACTCGACGACCCCGGCTGAGGTCGTGGCGGCCATCGCGAAAAGCGGTGGATGTCCGCCTGATGATGTGCGGACGGGCGAAATTCACGCCGACGCTGCCGGGCTTGGCACGATTTGGGTGCGGTGTCCGGTAGCGGCGGCGAACAAGGTCGCCGACGCAGGACGACTGTTGGTGGGGTGGGTTGCAGCGAGAGTTAAGTTGCTGCAACCCAGGGCCATACGGTGCTACCGGTGCCTGGACATTGGGCATGTCCGGGCCCGGTGCACCGCCGAAATAGACCGCAGCGAGCAATGCTATCGCTGCGGTGTGGCCGGCCACAAGGCGGCCCAGTGCTCCGCGGCGCCGAACTGCAGCCTCTGTACAGCTGCAGGGAGGCCCGCTGGGCACAGAGCGGGCGGAAAGGCCTGTGGCGCACCCGCCCAGAAAGGGAAGAGAAGAGGTGCCAAGGCTGCCGGGGGCCCTTTACCCCCCCCTCAGCCTGGCTCCTCTTCGGCCGACTCCCGGCCTAGGAATGGTGCGGAGGGAATGGATTGCGCATAATGGCGCTCTACCATTTCCTCCAGGGCAATATCAACCACTCTGCTAGAGCTCAGGATCTCTTGCTCCAGAGCATGGCAGAGTGGTCGATTCACGTGGCTGTGGTCGCCGAACCGTATTTTGTCCCCCCCAGGGATAACTGGGTGGGTGACTTGGACGGTTTGGTGGCCATCATTGGCGGGGCTCTTGCCAACCCGTCCCGAGGACACGGCTGGGTAGCCGCCCTCGCGGACGGCATTGGTACGGTAGGGGCGTATTTTTCGCCCAACAAGAGTCTCGCCGACTTCGAGAGGTTCCTTGTCGAGTTGGGTGCCGTCGTGGGCCGACTCCACCCTCGCCCTGTGCTGTTGCTGGGCGATCTCAACGCCAAGTCTGCGGCGTGGGGATCCCCTGTGACCGATGCTAGGGGCGAGGTGCTGGAGGAATGGGCGGTCGCGACTGGCTTGACCGTCCTAAATCGGGGCTCGGTGCACACGTGCGTGCGGCAGCGGGGCGGGTCTATAGTGGACGTCTCGTTCGCTAGCCCCGCTGTCGCGAGCCGTGTCCGCGACTGGCGTGTCGCCGTGGAGGTGGAGACGTTGTCGGATCACCGATACATCCGTTTCGACGTCTCCGCCCAGACCACTGGCGGCCGCCGTTCACCGGCCCCGCGAACGGACGGTCCGCGCTGGGCGCGTAAGCGCATCGACAGGGAGCTTCTCGAGGAAGCTGCTATTGTCCAGGCCTGGGTTCGGGAGTCGGCAACGAACGGACCCGTCGACGTCGAGCAGGAGGCGCTGTGGTTCCGCGGGGCGATGACGCAAATCAGCGACGCGTCCATGCCCCGGGTCCACACACAGTCAGGAAGGCGCCAGGTGTACTGGTGGACCGCCGAGATCGCGCAGCTGCGCGTCGCGTGCGTGGCGGTCAGGCGCCAGTACACCCGATACCGGAGGAGACGTCGTCGGGTCCCTGACGAAGAAGCCGCGCTGTATGAGGTGTACCGCGCGGCGAAGGAGACTCTGTGGCTGGCCATCGGCGAGGCGAAGACGCGAGGCAGGGAGGAGATGTTGGAGACTCTGGACGGAGATCCGTGGGGGCGCCCGTATCGAGCGGTTCGAGGCAAGCTTCGAGCCGCGGCGCCTCCACTCACGGAGAGTCTCCAACCCGAGCTGCTGGAGGAGGTAGTTGCAGCCCTCTTCCCGGCTAGAGCGGAGCACACTCCGCCGCCTATGGCTTTGCCCACAGCCGCAGAGTCTACGGAGGAGAATGCCATCAGCGTCCCAGAGGTGACACAGGCAGAGATGAGGGCAGCCGTGATGCGGCTCCGGGCCAAGAACGTGGCTCCGGGGCCCGACGGAATCCACGGCTGCGTGTTGGCCCTCGCTCTGAAGGAGCTTGAGCCCCAACTGAGAGGACTCTACACAGCGTGCCTTGAGCAGGGCCAGTTTCCCACTTTGTGGAAATCTGGTCGTCTGGTCCTGCTCAGGAAGGCGGGGCGCCCTGCGGACTCGGCGTCCGCGTACCGGCCCATAGTGCTGCTAGACGAGGTGGGCAAGCTGTTCGAGAGGATTATCGCAGCCCGCCTCGTCGGCCACTTGTGCGGAGAGGGGCCGGACCTGGACGAAAGCCAGTTCGGCTTTCGGCATGGGCGCTCCACCATACACGCTGTGTCGCGGGTGAGAGTCCTGGCGGAGGAAGCGTTGTCCCGGGGTGGGGTGATGTTGGTGGTGTCCTTGGACATTTCCAACGCCTTCAACACCCTGCCCTGGAGTTGTATTCGGGAGGCACTGCGGTATCATCGGGTGCCTCCCTACCTCCGCCGCGTCGTTGGGGCTTATCTGTCCGAGAGGTGTGTCACCTACGTGGGACGTGATGGCGGAAACCAGCGCCGCATGTCGTGCGGTGTTCCACAGGGCTCGGTCCTAGGACCGCTCCTGTGGAACATCGGGTACGACTGGGTGCTGAGGGGCGAGCTCCAACCGGGCGTGGACCTGACGTGTTATGCCGATGACACGCTGGTCACCGCCCGGGGGAGCTCGCACAGGGAGGCAGCGTTGCTGGCGACGGCTGCGGTCTCACAGGTGGTGGGCCGCATACGTCGCCTAGGCCTGGAGGTGGCCCTCAACAAGTCGGAGGCCATGGTGTTTCATGGCCCCCGGCGGGCGCCGCCGCCCGGCTCACACATCGTGGTCGGGGGGGCTCGGATTGCTGTCGAGTCCACCATGAAGTACCTGGGATTGGTGCTCGATAGCCGGTGGAGTTTCGAGCCCCACTTCCGGCGGCTGGCGCCCAAGTTGTTGGGCGCTGCTGGGGCGCTATCAACGCTGCTTCCCAATCTGGGGGGCCCGAGCGCCGCCTGTAGGCGGCTCTACGTGGGGATCGTGCGATCCATGGCCCTGTACGGGGCCCCGGTGTGGGCCTCTGACCTGACGGCCGGCAGTATCGCAGTTCTGCGGAAACCGCAAAGAGCGATGGCCGTCAGAGTCATCAGGGGGTATCGCACGATCTCCTACGAGGCGGCTTGTGCACTGGCCGGATCCCCGCCCTGGGACCTCGAGGCGAAAGTACTCGCGTCACTGTATCGGTGGCGCGAGGAAATGAGGGCGCGGGGCGAGCGACCGATGCAGCGACACTGGGAGCTGCGTCGGTCTCAGCTCCGCGAGGTCCTGGTGGCGGAATGGCGGGACAGGCTTTCACGCCCTACCGCCGGCCTCGACACAATCGAGGCGGTCCGGCCGGTGCTCGAGCGCTGGCTCGGGAGGAGGCACGGCTCCCTGTCATTTCGTGCGACGCAGGTGCTCTCGGGGCATGGTTGCTTCGGGAAGTACCTGTGTCGCATAAACAGGGAGCCGGACGCCCGGTGTCACCACTGCGTCGACTGCCGGGAGGACACGGCGCGGCACACGCTGGCAGAGTGTGCCGCTTGGGAGGAGCCGCGCCGTGCCCTCATCTCAGGAGTAGGCAGTGACCTATCGCTGCCGGCCGTGGTGGAGTCTATGGTCGGCAGCGAGGAGTCCTGGGACGCGGTGGTTTCCTTCTGCGAAACAGTCGTCTCGCAGAAGGAGGCTGCGGAAAGGGAGAGGGAGATCTCATCCCCTCACCCCGCCCGCAGCAGGCGCACCGGGCGTAGGCGGAGGGCGGACAACGCCCTCTTCCAGCCCCCATAAATGGGTCCAGGGGCGACGGACTTGGGGACGTCCGTCGCCCCCCACACATCAGGACCCGAGGCGGCGGCGCGTAGTGTTCCACGCGCGCCCCTCTTAGACGTCGCGGGGGGAGTTTAACACCTCACTCCCCCCCCTGACACGAGGAGAGGCCCGCAGGAGCGGGCCAGCACCAGCCGAGGGTTGCGGATGTATCGTTCGTTCCCGCGACCCCCGGCGTAGGTGAGAGAGGGAACACCGGGGTGGTTTTTAGTCAGTAAGAGTCTGACAGACCCCGCCGCCCGCCCCAGGGCGGCGGACATCCATGAGGATTTTCCACCCCGAAACAAAAAAAAAAAAAAAAAAAGGTTAGGTTAGGTTTTTGGGGGGCCCGAGCGCCGCCTGCAGGCGGCTCTACGTGGGGATCGTGCGATCCATGGCCCTGTACGGGGCCCCGGTGTGGGCTTCGGACCTGACGGCCGGAAGCATCGCAGTTTTGCGAAAACCGCAAAGAGCGATGGCCGTCAGAGTCATCAGGGGGTATCGCACGATCTCTTACGAGGCGGCTTGTGCACTGGCCGGATCCCCGCCCTGGGACCTCGAGGCGAAAGTACTCGCGTCGCTATATCGGTGGCGCGAGGAAATGAGGGCACGGGGCGAGCGACCGATGCAGCGACACTGGGAGCTGCGTCGGTCTCAGCTCCGCGAGGTCCTGGTGGCGGAATGGCGGGACAGGCTTTTACGCCCTACCGCCGGCCTCGACACCATCGAGGCGGTCCGGCCGGTGCTCGAGCGCTGGCTCGGGAGGAGGCACGGCTCCCTGTCGTTTCGTGCGACGCAGGTGCTCTCGGGGCATGGTTGCTTCGGGAAGTACCTGTGTCGCATAAACAGGGAGCCGGACGCCCGGTGTCACCACTGCGTCGACTGCCGGGAGGACACGGCGCGGCATACGCTCGCAGAGTGTGCCGCTTGGGAGGAGCCGCGCCGTGCCCTCATCTCAGGAGTAGGCAGTGACCTGTCGCTGCCGGCCGTGGTGGAGTCTATGGTCGGCAGCGAGGAGTCCTGGGACGCGGTGGTTTCCTTCTGCGAAACAGTCGTCTCGCAGAAGGAGGCTGCGGAAAGGGAGAGGGAGATCTCGTCCCCTCACCCGGCCCGCAGCAGGCGCACCGGGCGTCGGCGGAGGGCGGATAACGCCCTCTTCCAGCCCCCCTAAATGGGTCCAGGGGCGACGGACTTGGGGACGTTCGTCGCCCCCCACACATCTGGACCCGAGGCGGCGGAGCGTAGTGTTCCACGCGCGCCCCTCTTAGACGTCGCGGGGAGAGTTTAACACCTCACTCCCCCCCCTGACACGAGGAGAGGCCCGCAGGAGCGGGCCAGCACTAGCCGGGGGTTGCGGAAGTATCGTTCGTTCCCGCGACCCCCGGCGTAGGTGAGAGAGGGAACACCGGGGTGGTTTTTAGTCAGTAAGAGTCTGACAGACCCCGCCGCCCGCCCCAGGGCGGCGGACATCCATGAGGATTTTCCACCCCGAAACAAAAAAAAAAAAAAAAAAAAAAAGGTTAGGTTGGAAGAGATGTTGGAGACTCTGAACGGAGATCCGTGGGGGCGCCCGTATCGAGCGGTTCGAGGCAAGCTTCGAGCCGCGGCGCCTCCACTCACGGAGAGTCTCCAACCCGAGCTGCTGGAGGAGGTGGTCGCAGCCCTCTTCCCGGCCAGAGCGGAGTATACTCCGCCGCCGATGGCTTTGCCCACAGCCGCAGAGTCTACGGAGGAAAATGCCATCAGCGTCCCAGAGGTGACACAGGCAGAGATGGGGGCAGCCGTGATGCGGCTCCGGGCCAAGAACGTGGCTCCGGGGCCCGACGGGATCCACGGCTGCGTGTTGGCCCTCGCTCTGAAGGAGCTTGAGCCCCAACTGAGAGGACTCTACACGGCGTGCCTTGAGCAGGGCCAGTTTCCCACTTTGTGGAAATCTGGTCGTCTGGTCCTGCTCAGGAAGGCGGGGCGCCCTGCGGACTCGGCGTCCGCGTACCGGCCCATAGTGCTGCTAGACGAGGTGGGCAAGCTGTTCGAGAGGATTATCGCAGCCCGCCTCGTCGGCCACTTGTGCAGAGAGGGGCCGGACCTGGACGAAAGCCAGTTCGGTTTTCGGCATGGGCGCTCCACCATACACGCTGTGTCGCGGGTGAGAGTCCTGGCGGAGGAAGCGGTGTCCCGGGGTGGGGTGATGTTGGCGGTGTCCTTGGACATTTCCAACGCCTTCAACACCCTGCCCTGGAGTTGTATTCGGGAGGCACTGCGGTATCACCGGGTGCCTCCCTACCTCCGCCGCGTGGTTGGGGCTTATTTGTCCGAGAGGTGTGTCACCTACGTGGGACGTGATGGCGGAAACCAGCACCGCATGTCGTGCGGTGTTCCACAGGGCTCGGTCCTGGGCCCGCTCCTGTGGAACATCGGGTACGACTGGGTGCTGAGGGGCGAGCTCCAACCGGGCGTGGACCTGACGTGTTATGCCGATGACACGCTGGTCACCGCCCGGGGGAGCTCGCACAGGGAGGCAGCGTTGCTGGCGACGGCTGCGGTCTCACAGGTGGTGGGCCGCATACGTCGCCTAGGCCTGGAGGTGGCCCTCAACAAGTCGGAGGCCATGGTGTTTCATGGCCCCCGGCGGGCGCCGCCACCCGGCTCACACATCGTGGTCGGGGGGGCTCGGATCGCTGTCGAGTCCACCATGAAATACCTAGGATTGGTGCTCGACAGCCGGTGGAATTTCGAGCCCCACTTCCGGCGGCTGGCGCCCAAGTTGTTGGGCGCTGCTGGGGCGCTGTCAACGCTGCTTCCCAATTTGGGGGGCCCGAGCGCCGCCTGTAGGCGGCTCTACGTGGGGATCGTGCGATCCATGGCCCTGTACGGGGCCCCGGTGTGGGCTTCAGACCTGACGGCCGGAAGCATCGCAGTTTTGCGAAAACCGCAAAGAGCGATGGCCGTCAGAGTCATCAGGGGGTATCGCACGATCTCTTACGAGGCGGCTTGTGCACTGGCCGGATCCCCGCCCTGGGACCTCGAGGCGAAAGTACTCGCGTCACTGTATCGGTGGCGCGAGGAAATGAGGGCGCGGGGCGAGCGACCGATGCAGCGACACTGGGAGCTGCGTCGGTCTCAGCTCCGCGAGGTCCTGGTGGCGGAATGGCGGGACAGGCTTTTGCGCCCTACCGCCGGCCTCGTCACCATCGAGGCGGTCCGGCCGGTGCTCGAGCGCTGGCTCGGGAGGAGGCACGGCTCCCTGTCGTTTCGGGTGACGCAGGTGCTCTCGGGGCATGGTTGCTTCGGGAAGTACCTGTGTCGCATAAACAGGGAGCCGGACGCTCGGTGTCACCACTGCGTCGACTGTCGGGAGGACACGGCGTGGCATACGCTGGCAGAGTGTGCCGCTTGGGAGGAGCCGCGCCGTGCCCTCATCTCAGGAGTAGGCAGTGACCTATCGCTGCCGGCCGTGGTGGAGTCTATGGTCGGCAGCGAGGAGTCCTGGGACGCGGTGGTTTCCTTCTGCGAAACAGTCGTCTCGCAGAAGGAGGCTGCGGAAAGGGAGAGGGAGATCTCGTCCCCTCACCCCGCCCGCAGCAGGCGCACCGGGCGTCGGCGGAGGGCGGATAACGCCCTCTTCCAGCCCCCCTAAATGGGTCCAGGGGCAGCGGACTTGGGGACGTCCGTCGCCCCCCACACATCTGGACCCGAGGCGGCGGCGCGTAGTGTTCCACGCGCGCCCCTCTTAGACGTCGCGGGGGGAGTTTAACACCTCACTCCCCCCCCTGACACGAGGAGAGGCCCGCAGGAGCGGGCCAGCACCAGCCGGGGGTTGCGGAAGTATCGTTCGTTCCCGCGACCCCCGGCGTAGGTGAGAGAGGGAACACCGGGGTGGTTTTTAGTCAGTAAGAGTCTGACAGACCCCGCCGCCCGCCCCAGGGCGGCGGACATCCATGAGGATTTTCCACCCCGAAACAAAAAAAAAAAAAAAAAAAAAAAAAGGTTAGGTTAGGTTGGGGTGCGTGCAGAAGACCTCCACGTGCGCTCGGCGGCTGCTGGTCCCCTGCGGATACGTCCGGGGGGAAGAGCAGTCGCTGGGCCTGGTGCACCCTGGGTCACGGACAATAATCTCTTCGCGGGGGGTAGGGTAGAGGAGTATTATTGTCCGGAGCTAACTTCTGCAGGAGGGGTCGCTCCTGATCCGTCGACGTAGTCGATCGGGCGAGGACGCGACCACACCCGCTTGGGTGCAGGCGCATCTAAGCGGGGTTCGTACGTTTGTCTCCTCATTCATTGAGGAGCAAACCTTTCGACGGGTCCGCTGAGTCGGGATGGCCGGACAGCGGACGGAGGCATGCCTCAATGCCGCCGTCGGGGGGCTTGGCTTAACCGCCCGGCCCCAGAGGAAGGACACCTCTAAGATAAAAAACCACCTAATCCCAAGTTTCGGGAGCGCGGCGAGGGGATGAATGGCCGTAGGGGGTACGGTCGTTAGCGCTCCCACCTGCTGGTACCTGCCGCCCCCAGCAGTATGTAGGCTTGCCCGGGTATTTAAGCCTCTGCCCGGGTTGACATTTATTTGCTTTCTACTCGTGGGAACTGTATGGAAAATAAATCTAAAAGCCACCAAAACCCAAATAGTAAACCTCTTGCGTCGCAAGAAAGGGAGCTCCGGGTTAGCCTGGAGCGCCTGTGTGGCGCAGGAGAGGAGCCGCTTGTCGTCGCCGACGGCAACAAGAGCCGAGGAGGCTCACGTCCTGAGAAGGACCCTTACTCGCACGGGTGTCCCTCCAAATTTTGGAGGAAACGCCCGCGAAGCGAGGACTCGGGGTCGATGGGCCTCTCCTCCAGTGAGGAGAACCTGTCGGCCGCCAAGGTGCCAACGGCACAGAGAGGGCGGGGTCGCGCAATGGCGGGCGGAGCACCCGTTCGGCTGCCGAGCCGTGACCGAATGGGTCGGTTCGTGCCGATCGCTCGACCCGCTACACCAGCTCCCATAGAAGGTCCGGGGGAGAGCGTGGAGAGTGACCCCGGGCCCTCGATAGTGGACCTGAGCGAGGCATCCTCCCTGGCCTCACTGGGGTCCAATAAGGCGGAGGCGAATGCTGCCAGGCGGGCGCAAAGGAAGGCTGTCGCTGCTGACGAAGTCAGTGAGCTGGCTCGACAGGCCCGAGAGCGGCGATCCGCTCGGATGGCTGCCGGGGGGAGCGTATCGGCGGTGGCGCTCAGCCGCCAAGTTATGGACGGCGTGGATGTCGTCCTGAAGGTTGCCACCAAGTCGGGCAGCCTGAAGGGCACGTTCACGCGCGCCCTAAAGGAGGCGGCTGACGGCATCAAGGAGGCGGTTGGGGTCCTCCTGAACCGAACGAGCTCGGAGGAGACGGCAAAGTTGTGGGAGGAGAATGGCCAACTCCGATCCGAGCTGGAGGACCTCAAGCGGCAGTTTGCCGCCCTGAAGGCAACTCCACCGGCCACCGGCACCTCTCCGGTCACGGCCCTGGCGTTGGCCCCGCTCCCGGCTCCGTCTTCGGCCCCTGCACTTGCGGATGCGGAGGTCGAAAGGATCGCGCGCATCTGCATGATGTAGTGCGGGAATATGGTGGGTGCCAGGCTGGAGGCCATAGAGGCAAGGCTCCTCCCGGCCGAAACCCTTCGCCCGCCGCTCGCTGCGGACAGACGGAGGAAGGAGGGGGCCAAAAAGCCTGTGGAGGGGTCCAGAAAGCCCGTGGAGGCCACGCCCGCGGAGGGAGCTCCCCCGAGCGCACAGCCCACGACTGCCGCCGGGTCTAAGGGTAACACCTGGGCGGAAGTCGCGGGGGGCCGCAAGAAGGCCCGCAAAGCCGCCAAGAAGGCCGCAGCAGCTGCATCCGCCCCCGGTGGAACCGCAAAGGCGGTTGCGCAGCCTGCACGGCGGACTGCCACAGGCGGTCGCAAAGGACCGACGATACGTGCCCCGCGTTCCGAGGCTGTGACGCTCACGCTACAGCCCAGAGCTACGGAGCGCGGCGTAACGTACCAGTCGGTCATCGCCGAGGCCAAGGCCAAGATCAAATTATCTGATCTTGGCCTCCAGTCCGTCACCCTCAGGCAGGCTGCCACGGGTGCGCGGCTGTTCGAGGTGGCTGGTGCTGCGAGCGGCAGTGCTGAAAAGGCGGACGCTCTGGCCGCCAAGATGAGGGAGGTCCTCAACCCTGAGGACGTCCGGGTCTCCAGGCCAGTGAAAACCGCAGAGGTGCGGATTACTGGTCTGGACGACTCCGTGACCTCTGAGGAGGTGGTGGCGGCCGTTGCCCGAAGCGGAGAGTGTCCGCCGGACAAGGTGCGGGCCGGCGATATACGCGCCGACGCCACCGGACTCGGCGTAGTCTGGGTTCGGTGCCCTGTAGCGTCGGCGAAGAAGATCGCCGATAGCGGCAGATTGCTGGTTGGCTGGGTTGCAGCGAGGGTGAAACTCCTGCAGCCCCGGGCTCTGCGGTGTTTCCGTTGCCTGGAGAAGGGGCATGTCCGGGCAAAGTGCACCGCCGAGATTGACCGTAGCGATCTTTGCTATCGCTGCGGTCAGCCCGGCCACAAGGCGGCCCAGTGTTCCGCGGCGCTGAACTGCAGCTTATGCTCGGCTGCGGGGAAGCCAGCGGGGCACAAAGTGGGCGGAGGGGCCTGTGGCGCGCCTGCCAGCAAGGCCAAGAAGAAAAAGAAGAAGAGGAGCTCTAAGCCTGCCGGGGAAACCTCGCCACCCCCGCAGGCTAGTAGCTCCGCGGCCGACTCCCGGCCCAGGACCGTTGTCGAGGGAATGGATTGCGCATAATGGCGCTCTACCATTTCCTCCAGGGCAATATCAACCACTCTGCTAGAGCTCAGGATCTCTTGCTCCAGAGCATGGCAGAGTGGTCGATTCACGTGGCTGTGGTCGCCGAACCGTATTTTGTCCCCCCCAGGGATAACTGGGTGGGTGACTTGGACGGTTTGGTGGCCATCATTGGCGGGGCTCTTGCCAACCCGTCCCGAGGACACGGCTGGGTAGCCGCCCTCGCGGACGGCATTGGCACGGTTGGGGCGTATTTTTCGCCCAACAAGAGTCTCGCCGACTTCGAGAGGTTCCTTGTCGAGTTGGGTGCCGTCGTGGGCCGACTCCACCCTCGCCCTGTGCTGTTGCTGGGGGATCTCAACGCCAAGTCTGCGGCGTGGGGATCCCCTGTGACCGATGCTAGGGGCGAGGTGCTGGAGGAATGGGCGGTCGCGACTGGCTTGACCGTCCTAAACCGGGGCTCGGTGCACACGTGCGTGCGGCAGCGGGGCGGGTCTATAGTGGACGTCTCGTTCGCTAGCCCCGCTGTCGCCAGCCGTGTCCGCGACTGGCGTGTCGCCGTGGAGGTGGAGACGTTGTCGGATCATCGCTACATCCGTTTCGACGTCTCCGCCCAGACCACTGGCGGCCGCGGTTCACCGGCCCCGCGAACGGACGGTCCGCGCTGGGCGCGTAAGCGCATCGACAGGGAGCTTCTCGAGGAAGCTGCTATTGTCCAGGCCTGGGTCCGGGAGTCGGCGACGAACGGACCCGTCGACGTCGAGCAGGAGGCGCTGTGGTTCCGCGGGGCGATGACGCAGATCAGCGACGCGTCCATGCCCCGGGTCCACACACAGTCAGGAAGGCGCCAGGTGTACTGGTGGACCGCTGAGATCGCGCAGCTGCGCGTCGCATGCGTGGCGGTCAGGCGCCAGTACACCCGATACCGGAGGAGACGTCGTCGGGTCCCTGACGAAGAAGCCGCGCTGTATGAGGTGTACCGCGCGGCGAAGGAGACTCTGTGGCTGGCCATCGGCGAGGCGAAGACGCGAGGCAGGGAAGAGATGTTGGAGACTCTGAACGGAGATCCGTGGGGGCGCCCGTATCGAGCGGTTCGAGGCAAGCTTCGAGCCGCGGCGCCTCCACTCACGGAGAGTCTCCAACCCGAGCTGCTGGAGGAGGTGGTCGCAGCCCTCTTCCCGGCCAGAGCGGAGTATACTCCGCCGCCGATGGCTTTGCCCACAGCCGCAGAGTCTACGGAGGAGAATGCCATCAGCGTCCCAGAGGTGACACAGGCAGAGATGGGGGCAGCCGTGATGCGGCTCCGGGCCAAGAACGTGGCTCCGGGGCCCGACGGGATCCACGGCTGCGTGTTGGCCCTCGCTCTGAAGGAGCTTGAGCCCCAACTGAGAGGACTCTACACGGCGTGCCTTGAGCAGGGCCAGTTTCCCACTTTGTGGAAATCTGGTCGTCTGGTCCTGCTCAGGAAGGCGGGGCGCCCTGCGGACTCGGCGTCCGCGTACCGGCCCATAGTGCTGCTAGACGAGGTGGGCAAGCTGTTCGAGAGGATTATCGCAGCCCGCCTCGTCGGCCACTTGTGCGGAGAGGGGCCGGACCTGGACGAAAGCCAGTTCGGCTTTCGGCATGGGCGCTCCACCATACACGCTGTGTCGCGGGTGAGAGTCCTGGCGGAGGAAGCGGTGTCCCGGGGTGGGGTGATGTTGGCGGTGTCCTTGGACATTTCCAACGCCTTCAACACCCTGCCCTGGAGTTGTATTCGGGAGGCACTGCGGTATCATCGGGTGCCTCCCTACCTCCGCCGCGTCGTTGGGGCTTATCT